>CM059600.1:268952244-269472244 GCA_030412105.1 Cyclura pinguis | reverse complement strand
ATTCTCAAATAATACCATCAGTTTGGTAATGAATTCTCCATCATACTTATCTAACTCTAGTTAAAAGAAGGGCTTACATTTTCAAAACAGGAAAGAAAAAAATGTACCCTACATACTCCAAAGAGCTCAATGATAAATTATCCAAATCCTTCTCTGCCAGATGGAAATTAATTCAGAAAATAATAATAATCCATAGGGGGTAACATAAGCGTGAGTCCACACATAGCAGATTTTGAGACTGACTTGGAAATTCTTCAGCTTCTGTCACAGGAAATTTGAAACAAGAAAGAGAATTAACAATATGCTTAGCTCTTAACAGGCACTGTGTATTTAAAGCTGAATACTTCAAAATAGCTGTGTCACATGTATGAAGTGTGTTACCCTGCCTCTAACTTCAGCATCTAGGAATGATATATTGGAATAAGCCATGTATATTCTTACTCAGGAAAAAATGAAATTAAAAAATTAGACCAGCAGTTCTTAACCTGTGGTCTGTGGAACCCCAGGGGTCCATGAAATCCTTATAGGGGGTCCACAAAGGCTTGAAGGAATGTTATGAGCTTTTATGGTTAAAATAGAAAGAACGAAGGAAAGAAAGAAAAAGAAAGAAAGAAAGAAAGAAAGAAAGAAAGAAAGAAAGAAAGAAAGACAGACAGACAGACAGACAGACAGACGGATGGTCATAAATTGATCTCAAAGAGCAGAAGTCCTTTATCGGTGATAGACATCATTTGTACAAATTTTCATTTCAATATCTCAAACCATTCCAAGGGTTTTTCAAAATATTTGATGCACTTCAGGATTTTAATTCTTGAGTTCAGTCATGGTGGTCTACAGCAACAAAATATATTTAAAGGGGATCCATGGTAAAGAAAATGTTAAGAACTGCTGAATTGGACAATTCAGCAGTTCCCTAAAACCTATGCTATTAAGAAACATTTGAGGCTCATTTTTCAGAATTAATTGTTTCTTTCAGCAAATATGTAGATATCTGTTGATACACAGGCATTAAGCAGGTCCTTATGTTATTTCTAAACCAGGAGAAGCACCATATGTTCTGTTGGTTGGATCTAAAGGCATGCAAACCAAGGAATGCCCTCACATCTGAATTTTCTCATCTTTCCTTCCTTCCTTCCTCCTGTAGTTGAAAAGAATTCTCAGAGTGTCATAAGGCCTTCCTTAAAAGTTTGGACTGTATGATATGGAGCTTTAATGGTGGTATAGGTAAATCACCTAGAATTATGCTAAAGAATCTTAAAATATGTGTCATTGCATCAGGGCAGCAAAATGAGAGTTACCAGCCCTTCATACAGAAAATCTAAGTTGCCTTGTGTATCAACAGAAAACTCATCAGTAACAGTAGGAGCAAAAGGACTACAACGATGGGCAACCAAAAGTCCTCCTAAGGGACCAGCACTAATGAATACTGCTGCTTTTTTATTCTTTCATTTTTCACATCAGCATATTCAGACAACCAAAGTGCAGCAAAGTGAATGCATGAAGAAATTAAGGTGGATCACAATAGGAGCACAACCAATCAGCAGATGTTTAGCAGTCTACATGAATGTCAGGAGAGAACTGCCCAAGTGTGGCCCTCCAGATGTTGTGTGTCTGAAAATCTCATCATTCCTCACCATGGGCCAGTTGCAGTCCAGTAACATCTGGAAGAGTCCACATGTACACAGTATATGCTCATGTGTTCTGTATACATGTTGGAGAATCATGGGGGGAAAAAACAGAAAATTTGATTCTGTGAACAAGCCAATGAGCTGAGGTTATAGGGTTGGTTTTTGTTTTTGTTCTTTTTTGGATTACAACTCAAAAATCTCCCAACTCCCTCTCACCTCTACTTTTTGTGGGAGGTGGGCACTTGAAAACCCTACTGAGAAATATCCAAAGATATATCCAATTCTATGGACTGAAGGTAAAAAAAAGAAACGTACAAGCTGAGAGCTTATGCAGATAATCTTGAGACTATGATGTGAAATCCATTGTACTCAGTGAAGATTCTTCTGGAAAAAAATTAAAAGTGTTTGGGACATGCTCCAGGTTTAAAGTGAATTGTGATGAAACAGAATTGCTGACTAAAAATATGACCCCAGAAGTGGATAATGAATGAACTGATCTTTCAAATTTTAAAGTGGAAAAAAGGGGATTAAATATATGGGAGTTACAATCATGAAGAATAACAGTTTATTATTTCAAAATAATTATGAAAAAGTTGGAAAAGAAATTAAAAGAGACTTAGAAAAATGGAAAAAGTTAAATGTATCCCTTGGGGGTAAAATTTCAATAACAAAAACAAATTAATTGCCAAGGTTTTATTTCTCTTTTAACCAATCCCTTTT
The DNA here is from genome assembly GCA_030412105.1 of Cyclura pinguis. Classification (NCBI taxonomy): domain Eukaryota; kingdom Metazoa; phylum Chordata; class Lepidosauria; order Squamata; family Iguanidae; genus Cyclura; species Cyclura pinguis. The sequence continues at coordinate 269,469,896 of CM059600.1, read as the reverse complement.
ATAAGAAATTGAATACCTTTTGCGTAATGGCAGAAAGAGATTTTTAGATTTGTTTGGCAGGCAAAGAAAACCAAAGTAAAACTTAAAAGAATGTATAGCACTGAGGAAAATGGGGGCATTGGATCTCCTAATGTTAAATTGTATTATGAGGCCTGTTAACTTGTACAGCTGAAGGAATAGACGGGCATTGCTTAGAGATAAGAGACTCTTGGAACTTGAAGGTCACAACTAAAGACTTGGGTGGCATGGTTAGTTTACGCATGATAAGGCAAATACCAAATTTAAAAATCATTGTATTAGAAAGGCTCTTCTGTGAGTTTGGTATATAAATAAGCAGAGTTTTTTCTTAAGATAATATTACCCACCTCACTGCAGGAAGTCTTTTTAAAGGAAAGAATGGGTCAAAAGTTGGAGATGGTTGCTTTGTGATGATCTTTTGTACTTTGAACAAGAGAACTGGAAGTTTAACTCAAGAAAGATGTGCTTTAAGGAAGGCAAAGATCTTATTTGGTTTGCTTATATGCAATTTAAGGACAGATTTGATCAAGATAAGAGAAATGCAGCCATAGAGATTAGATAAAATGAGAGTTGTGTAAAGATGATGACAATGCAAGTTAAAAAGGGCATAAATCATTTTTGAAATTAGAGACAGAAGATTAACCTAAAAAAGAGTACATGAGAAGGTGGAACCAAAATTTTGGGCATAATGTTCATATGGATGCATGGGGTGGGGGTGGAGAATGGACTCCAAAGATATAAAATTTACTTTGTGCAGTAATTTAAAAGAAAACTTGTATAAGATGATGTAAGATGGTATATAACCCCAAATAAGCTGTTGAAAATGTCTCAGAATGGTTCAGATCAATGTTGGGAATGTCAAGATAAGGAGGTCTCCTTTCTTCATATGTGGTGGACTTGTAAGAAGGTGAAAAGTTAATCAAAAACAAAAAAATTAAAGGCAGATTTTGTAATGTTACCAGATATGCTCTGTTGGGCATTATGGATAAAGACCTGAACAGTAAATATGGATCACTTCTTTGATACATTGCTTTCTCAAACTTAGAAACTGAAGTGCTGCCATTGAAAGAATGAACTGCTAAAAATTGCCGAGTTAGCCCAAATTGCCAAATTAACATCAGTTCTAAAGAATAAGCCAACTGAAGAGTTTCTAAAAGACTGGAAACTGTTTATGGACTTTTTGAGTGATAAATTTAACGATGTAATAATCTGTGGTTATGGTTATTACTATCAGAAGGATTATTTAGTTGAATCTGTAATGGAAGAATATTTTTTCCTCTTTTTTTAAATTACAGTTAGGATTGGGGATTGTCAGAGTCCTACCATGTTTTATTTATATGTCTTTTTTTCCTGTCCTTTCTCTTTTTGAATGTACATTACTTTTCTTTGTGAATTAGACAGATAATCTTTTAAAAAATCAACCAACCAATCAATCAATTTAAAAATAATAATATTTTTAAAAAATCTCCCAATCATTATGAATAGTCTGAACTGTGTACTGCAGTGAGAGTGAAGGATAGAGAGAACTGTTCGCATTGCTGTCAAGGCATAAGAAGGATACAAGAACCTATGCTGTGCATTACTACTAGCTATGTCACTTCAGAGATTCTTGGACTTGTAGTCTGAAAAAGCAGCGTTTCCAAGATCTGAACAAACATAGAGTTATTTTCTGCACGTACATTCTGTTCACACAAGCAATGACGTATCACTTGGTTTGGCAAAGTTGCAGATGTAATTCCCTTCTTTCCCACTCATTCCTGTCTCTCCATGTATTTTTGTGCTCAACACTTTGAACAGAGTAATTTTGAGTCACAAGAAGTAACATTTCTGAGAAGTAAAGTTCTTTATCCCAAGAGGAATCAGACTTAAGGCCTAAGAAGCCTAATTTATTTAAGCACAATGTACAATAGTAGTGACACAGTCTAAAATTTGCTTAGATGAAAACATTTAAATATCTAGGTATACAATGACTATCAGGATCCAGATTATCTGGACTACTTGGATCTTATTTCTCTTTTCCATCAATTTCAAGTGAAGTTGTGAAGTGCTTACATTATGGCCTGGATGAGTACTGAAGCAGATGAGCACAAAGCTCTGTACTGGTAAGAGAAAGAAGCTGTTCCACCAGCAGGTCAGGTTTGTCGTGTTTTGCTTGGTGCTCCATTTCCTCTAAAGGAAAAGGAACGTAGTTTAGATGTTCGACCCGATCAGCAGAATGAAACATTTTCACCAGCTTTGGTCTAACCTGGAGAAATCAAACCTGGCTTCAATTATGTAGGCAACATCTGGACTGCATGATTGCAATATGTAATGTTTGGAAGACAGTTCAGAAATTTCCAAAAGTATAAAATCTGTTTGACAGATTACTAATTGGGATTATCCAGGGGTATATTTCAGCAATTATTAAGAAGATGCATTGTCTCTTAGTTGCTTCGCAGGTTTAGTTCAAGACTTTGGTTTTAATCTTGAAACCCTGCATCTTAGGACCAGGGTCCCTTTTGAACTTCTTGCTCCCACATAAACTTTCCTTCTCAAATGAGTCTCAGAAGTCCTATTGAAGATTATCTTGACTTTGGAAGTATGGTAGGTAATGGATAGGAACCTCCTTAGTTATGTCACCCTTTAGAATTTCTTCTAGAAAGCTCACCTGGCACTGATTCTGATATCTGTTCAACTACCGGCAAAGACCTTTCCATTTCCCTTTTATGTGATTTCCCTTGTACTGCAATCTTATGCTATTTTACATGAATTTGGATGATTATTATTTTAATGCTAACTGCTCAGATCCTGTTACTTCAGCCATCTGAAAAAACACGATATAATCCTGAAGAATGAATCAATTCACAGACATATCCAAGACAACATTTTCTTTCACCTGCTTAGTGATTCTAATGGATGCTGGAATTTCTAAATACGTACAATCGCTGACAACAATTTACTCATATCCATAAATTGTATTATTAGTGAACATAACTACCAAGAACCGTACGAAGTAATAACTGTTGGTGCAGATCTATAAAGCAGGTCTCTCACTGACAGCAAGGCAAGAAAAGAGTGTGCCAGAATCTAAAATGAAAGGCAGATTCCCCATCTGTTTTTGCCTTGAGGGTGTCCTTGCCACCTAAGCCCTTACAATCTCAGCTGCCTGATTTGCCAGAGCATATGAAGCAGAACACCACTCAGGGTCACCTCAATCATTCATTCACCTTCTGGACATAATAAATACATTGGCATAAACTCACTCAGAGCTTTCTTTGGGATTAATCCAAATGGGGTGAGGCAGGGACGGGGGAGAGGGAGAAACCATACATATTTTAAAAACACCAATCAGTTGTCTCTTCTAGGCGTCCATCTCTTTTAACTACGAATTTTCTAAAATGTCTTCAGGGGTTTGCTTGATGCACCATAACTGTACCTGCATATAAAAGGGCCAATATACAAAAAACTGTGCTGCTTTCTGGTGGTGGAATTTTGCCTCCTAGCCAGGGTCGGATGTTATGAAGAAAAATGAGTCAATGGAAATGAATAATCATGCTTTTCAACTTCACAAATCAAATTTGAGGGCTCATTTCCTTTGCAGAGACTTGGATCTGAATGCATGCCATGTGGATCTGTTAATTAGTTGCTTTCAGATTTGATCATTGGGATATTGCCTCCTATGATAAACTCTCATAATTCCTGCTTCTGTCATCCTGTTCCTTCCAATCCCCACATCAAGTATCCTTGAAATCTGTGGCAGTGGGGCATTGAATTAGCACATCGAGATCACCCATCCCTGAACCTGCACATTGTTCACCACTTGCATGAAGTTTTATCAGATTCAGTGGTGGAAGTAGGCAATTTTGGACCCTGGGAGTACTAATGAATGGGGTAGAGGCATGGTATAGACGGCCATGTCTGTTATTTCACTTGTGAAGCACCAATTAACATGACCCTTTCCCAACGTTCTACCATTCATTCATGCTTTACTACTCCTTCTCCAACTCTAACATGTTGGAGCAAGAAAAGAAAAGAAGAGAGAGAACAACTAAACAAGAAGGAAGACTTTGACCATGTGAAATTTCATATTTTAAATTAACTTAACTTACAGCAGCAGCACCATTGCTAATGGAATAAAATGGAATTTGCTATTGCTGCCCTGATGCTAAACATATTTATTTGGGAATAAGCGCTGTTTTGTGGCAGAAACGTTTAATATATTTTCCAACTTAAAAAATAATAATACTAAAATGAGCATTTATAAGCATGTTCATGCCTGACTAGCTGCTCTACAACCGTAAAATGTTTTTGAAAACAAGATTAAAAATGGATGCTGCAATAACCATCACCAGCTGAAGTGGGCCCCAGTGTATCTAATCGGTGCAGGGAATGACAACACCTATTTGCTGCTGCCTCCATCGCCTGCCATTTTCTGGAGGATCATCTGAGGGATTTCTCAGTTGAAGGATTCTAAACTTCAGCTCCAAGGTCCAGCCCCAGCTGCACCAATGATCACGGTAGTGGGAGTAGGGAGAAAAGGTTGTGGGAGGAGACATAGAGAGAAAGAGAGAGATTTTTTTAAAAAAATCAAAATATCAAAAGCATATATATATATGTATATGAGTGACTAACAAAACAGAAATATTAGAATATTACAAGATGTCATTTCGCCTTCATCTGCTCTGAATAAAAATAAGCAGCAACCAACATAGCAGTTACTGACTGCAGAGCATAGAGGGGAAAGAAAAAGGAGAAATTTTTGAGTGACAGACTTAACATCCTAAAATCTCATGACTTCAGACTAGAAGATAATATCTAACATCACCCAGATGAAATCAGATAAAATCTGAAACATCTTGTAATTATATTGTTATTTCTGGATTGTTAGTCATCCCATGCAGAGAGCAAGAAATGCATGCACACCATATTTCTTCACTTTTGCTTAATGTGAAATGGTTTTCAAGTCGCACCATCCAAACCCTTTTACTACCATCATGGCTTACTTCACAAAGGCTCCATACCTTTTGCAATTTTGTTCTTAATACAAATCTTTTCTGTTTACACGTTCTGTTTTTCAGAGGATGGAATATATAGAACTGATCCTTGCAACTTGCTTACCTTCCATCTGTCCTGACTTGGCAAGGATAGTTCTGATTTAATCCTCTGTTCCACTTTTTCAGCTATTTTTAGAATGTCCCAGTTTCTCTTTCCTCTTCCCACTTCCCTCTCTTTGTCCTCAGTTTACTTTCATTGCTGCAAACTGAGTTCAAAGTAAAAAGTAGTTTGTATGTGTATTCTTTGCTGTCAAGTTAACCTTAACTAATGAAAAACTAAATAAATAAGAGACCTCTGAAAGACCTGGTCATGAACTCCCTCCTCAGATCTTCCAAACTCAGGACCATGGTTTCCTTGATTGAATCAATCCACCTATACTATGGCCCTTTCTGCATCATACCTCAAACATGGGTTGTTCCATTACTATTCTAGCCATTGCTGTGATACTGTCAGGTTAGGAACACTCTCTTCCATGCCCTTCCACCTTAAGTGGATGAATAATGTGATTGACACTGGTGTTCCTTCCACACTACAGTGTCATTGGCCACTCCCTTTCCTGCCTTCACCCCACCCCATAGCTCCTGATTGGTTGAGGGGGTTTGTGGGGGGTTTTTTTGTAAGCCATACTAGCACAGCCACATAGTAACCTCATGACACCCCAATACACTATTGCAATTTTGTGCTGTAACACTAAAAATGTATTTAAAAAATTAACTCAAAGGAGAAATTTAAGATAAACACAGAGACATAGTAGATTCCAAACTTGGCATGCCATCAGAGTCGCTGAGGGAGGGACAAGTGGGGCAAACCTACACCCCGCCTACTCCTGGATCCACAATGACAGGAAACACTATCAAGTGCTATTACAGAACTGCACTGACATGGCTGACAGGATTGTAGTGCTAAAGGAGGCTCTTAACAGATTTTTTCTGGAAATGCTATAACGCTGATTTGCAATGCTTGGGAATGGGATAGCAGCTGGATAGCAATGACTTCATGCAGTAGCACGGCTCCTGGGCCAGGAACAACCCATTGATGTGGCGGGATGGTAACATCATGCAGAAAGGGCCTATGATGACCCTCTTTTCTTAGAAAAGGTAGCTTGCACTCAAATAAGCAGCAGCTAAAGCAGGAGAGGGGGCAAAGTCCTGCCCTTCCCAATAGGCTTAAGCAAACTGCTGCAGCTTCTCCTAGCTTGTGTGTTCTTCCTCATTAAAAACTTTTGCAATCTTGGTCATGCTCTAATATTACTTGGCCAGACGTGTCTAGGTTTTCAACTGTGAAGTGTTGAAGCTTGGAAGTGACACCCACAGCATACTGTCCAAGCGGGTGCAAGTTGGCTTGAAATCTATCTGGGACTGTATGGAGGTGACAGTTGGATGGACACTGACACCACAGGGGTGGGATAGGGGTGCTGATATGAAAAGGCTTATAAATTATAAAATCTGTTATAATAATATAGATAATAAGCAATGGAATAGACTGGAAGTCATTATTTATTATTTTAGCATTGGCTAAAAATTTCAGTTAGAAATTTTATTACTGCTATTTACCACCTTAAATGGTTGGAGCCTATGTGTGAGTTCTATCTGTGCAAACAACCAAACAATCTGTTATATAGCATGAGCATCATATTTTGAGCAAGCAGGAAATGTAGATCTTTCCCCCTCCCAAACCAGTGAACATATAAATATGGGGCTAAGATATGTTGAGGACTATTATAATAATTGAGTTTCATAATTTGCTGAGGACCTTTTTTTACTCAAGAATAGACTTTTAGAATCATGATAGCATTGTATGTACTGCTTTACAGAAACCGGGAATTGTATCCAGGAAACTGGATGGGTCGCTTCTGCCTCCCTGAACCTACTCATTAACTATGGTCATCTTCTGAGACCTTGTTCTCCATTTTGCAACTAGCCAGGCCAATGTGATTAGTGGAGATACAATACAAGATACAATGCAGCAGTCCAATTGTGCAATGTCCAATTTGTGGCAGGGCTGGCTCACACACACCACTCTACTTTTAGAGCCTTTAGATAACTGGCTAAGATGTTTTTGTTCTTCCTGAGTTTTAATGGTCTCAGTCCATGGTTCTCATCTGAGTGCAGCATCTTATACACACTGAAGTTTCAGAACACTTTGCAAAGACACTGCTTGGTAGAGCATATTACAGTAATCTGAGTGAGATTTAATTTAAGCCATATGTCACTGTGGCCAGATCAGACATTGACAGATATGGGCAGAGCTGGTACACTAGTTTTAGTGGCACTAATGCACTCCTGGCTACTGCTGAATCTGGGCTGAGTTTGGGAGTACACACAAGCTGTAAACCTAAGATTACAGGGGGAGTATAAGCCCACCCAGCAAAGGTTGAACTTTTATTCCTTGATCTGCCTTTTGACTGACTAAGAGCACCCTGGTCTTGTTTGGATTGAGTTTCAATTGGTTTGCCCTCCTCCAGTCCATCACTGACATCAGACACTGCTTTGAAAATGAAATGGCTTCTGTAGAATTCGATGGAAAGGAGACATGGAGCTAGATGTTCTCTGCATGCTATGGAACCAAAGTCCAAAATTCTGGATAACCTCTCCCAACTGTATATGGTGTATATGTTAAATAGCATTACAGACAGAACTAAGTCTAGAAGGAGTCTGCAGGCCAGCAGCTGTGGTGACAAACAGGAACCATTCAGCCCTACCTTCTGAGCTCATCCCACCAAGAATGACTGAAGCTACTCTAAAACAGGACCTCCAAATCTCATTTCAATGAGGCATCCCAGAAGAATACCACGGTCAGCAAAACTGGAAGCAAACAAGAGGTGCAGCAGACCCACTCCTTTTCTCAGTGTTGGACATCCACCAAGGTGATAAAGACCTTCTCAGTCTTATAACCAGGACTGAAGTCAGATTAAAATAGATATAGATAATCTGTCTCATCCAGGAAATCCTAGAACAAGGAGGCTTCCACATGCTCCAATTCCTTGCTCAAGAAAAGAATATTACAGGATGGCTGGTAATTGCCTGATACAGCAGGGTTTAGGGAGAGCTGTTTCAGCAAGATCTTACAACTGCTTTCTTGCTTTCTTGCTTTCTCACCTTGTTGCAAAGAGGCATTTGCCACTATCCTTACCCACTTGGCTAATTTCCCTTGGTTGTTTTTATAAATCAGGAAGGGCATCAATCCAACATGCACATGGTAGCTCTCATCTGCACCTTTTTCATGTAACAGAATTCAAAATGGCTCAATAATTCAGATTATAAGAAATCTGTTTTATTCAGTGTGGTGGACGTTGTGTATATATCTCACTGGCTCTCTCTCCCTACATATACATTTTTTTTTGCCTATTTTCATTCAAGACTAAGAGGCTAAGACCAAGAAACTGTTGTGGGTTGTTATTGTTGTTGTTGTTTTAGAAAAATTAATGCTTGAGAAATCTCCTGCACAATATCCTAATCCTAGTTGTACTTTTGGAATACCTTCCACTATGTGCCAAATCCAAGGCATTTAATAGCTTACTTACCAGTTAAAGAACCTCCATTTGTTTCAAAATTTATCTAACCTGTTGCTGCTGTTGTTGCAGCAGTTTTATTCTTCCTAGCCTTTTTTGTAGGACAGCCAAAGGGTTTATAGATTTTTGATATAGACATTTATCCCCTGCACACACACGCACACACACACAGCCAAAGACAACAACAGTCTAAAGCAGAGCATTAAAGGGGAGGGAAAGGAACTTTAAAAACAGAAGCAAAATAATCAAGCACAAAGGGCACATTCCAACCAAAGTTAAGCGCCTTTCATTCCCATTTATTTCCACAGGAGAGATTTAACCCTATGCTTAATCTCCCACCTCACCCCAAAACAGTGCACAGCACTGACTGGATCAAAGCTCACGTATTATCTTAAGAACCCATTTCTACTAAAAATCTGTATTTTAGATACAATTAAAGGTTATATATGCAGCCAAAGGGGGGGAAAATATATATCCCTAAACACAACATTAAGACAGATGTCACTGAAGCTTAAACCCAAAGTTTGGAAATAACATCTTTGTTTGATCATATGTCTGGAAATAACATGCTAGACAAGCAAGAAAACGAAAAATAACAGGATTTATGTGTAATGTTTTACTCCCTAAAACATACCATTCTTTGCCAGATAGATAGATAGCCTGTGTACATCATGCATTTCATCCCCAACAAGTTAAGGAAAAGAATTGGCAGAGTTTATCCTTCTGGCCCACAGAATCCTATGCAAATACAGGAATCCTTTGATTTTTACTTCTTCTCATTTAAATGCATATCCGTTAGAACACAAGTTTCTCCATCTCTATCCTGTTGGCATTGGCTCCTCAGAAAGATGGAACAAAATGGCCCACAAAGGTCTCATTCATGTGAAATCAGGCTCTACTGAAATCACGAGTGACCTGTTAGGGGGCTGAATACACAGCAGGAGTGTTTCCAGTCAACCGGTTTTGCTTCCTCCAGTTTTGTGTTCTGATTCCTGCTTAAGGGTTTTTAGCTGGTGCTCTGAATTACTAGATAACATGCCCAGCTGTAAATAATCTTAGACATTAAAAAAAATAAAAAATAAAGGGGAAACCTTAACAGAATTTAGAATCCGTAACAGTTACATCCTGAATACTGGGGTGGAGGTGGGGGAATCATAATTCATTCTAGAAAATGGGCATTACTGCTAAGGTTCCCCCCACCTTTCTCTTCAAAGCAAGTTCATGGGGAGTTACACATTAAAAACCAGCCCCTGTTGTTGCTAATGGGATTTGTGCACCCTGCTTTGAAAATGTAGCCCTTTAGGCTGTGATACAGTTAGCATACCAAACAGCGGCTTCCAGCAGCCAGAGGGGGTGTGATGGTAGGAGGGAACAGAAGAGGAAGAGAAAGAGTGAATACACAATTAAAATGCCATGTCTCCTGGATCAATAAAAATTGATTCAAAAATAAACACCCAGGCTTAATCTATTAAGGTCAGAGAAGAAGCAAGCCCCTTTGTTAAAGAGCGCTGAGAAAATCATGCCGACCCTTTTTGCTTTTGTTTTGCTTTCTGTCATACAGGTAAGTATTTTCTACAAAGTTACCGCTTGAAAAATCTCACAGCTCTATAAATGTGCAATGAGGCCTTTCTTTTTAAAAGGCTATCAACTGTCACAGAATCTCGAATTGATTATTGGATTACCCGTGGATAAACTTCCTTAACAGTAGTTCGTTAATTAATTTCAATGAACAAGACGTGTGTCTTGTGCTTTCCTCACCGTATAGGCTCAAGTGAGGAAAGCCAATAGGCTGTCTCCCCTGGAAATGTCAAGAACTGGATCCCCCCTTTGGTACAGGCTCACCTGGTCCATTCTCTATCTTGTCAAATAAGTTCTACGACACGGTGAAAAGCACTATAATCCTCACCTGCAGTTTCCGGTTAACAAAGAGATAGTAAGCCCCTTAAACTTTAGGATTTGGAACGAGAAAAGGGGATTTATATGACCATTTCCAGAATTCTTCTCCAATGGAAATAAGAGATGATTTCCCAGAGCACCACTCTACAAGTATCTGAATGCTACCCACTCCACGATGAGGTATCATGACACCCAGGGTCAGGTGGGGCAGCTGGTTGAGTCATTGCTGTGGGTGGGGGGTGGCAAATCCAATCTCAAGATTAATGCTATTCCTCCTCCAACTGTTCTGTGGTTGTACAGGAGCTCTCACAGAGGCAAGCCCCTGTCAGGAATAGGCTCTAGTACATGGTTGGCTCTGGTATAACTCAGAACAGCTGTGGGAGGAACAATTGCAAAAACCAAGAGCTTTATCACGCCATATCTTAATACTGTGTTTTCCATCGGAATCCCACGATAGCCATTCCCATGATGGTATCAGGTTATTAACACTCTCTATCACACCCTTTTGACATCTGTAGATAAGTAGCTTCATTCACACTGTTCTTCCCTCCACATTACAGCATCGTTGTCAAGTCCTTTTTCCCCATCCCACCCCACGTGATTGGTCTGGAGGTTATTCAGCAGAGATCCCCTTGAGAGTAGCTGAAGGAGGGACAACCTCAGAATGCCCACACCATGCCCACTACTGGATCAGCTTGGAAAGGAAGGGCTGTGAGGAAACTGCACTCCCACAGCTAACTGGACTGTTGTGGGAAACTGGATCATAAACAGATTATTTACAGCATGAAAAAGGCCACGTTTCAAACAAATTGCAATGCAATTGTTGCTTGTGAACAACATGTTGTGTGATAGGACTGATCCCTAACCAGGAATAATGCATTGCTCTGGCCATATGACACCTTGGCGTGATAAGGCCACAAGAATGGATGTCCACCTTTGTGGCAAAAGATCCATCAATACTTCATGGTGTCTGGATTATTATTCGAAGCATATTGGTGGAACAGCAAAATTCCCTGCAAAGATACCATGGGCCTTTTCATACTCCAGTTGTAGAATCATGATCAGTGGCAGGGGGATGGGGGATGAGGGGGGCAGTGCAACCCGGATGGCATTTTTTGGGGGGGTGCCACTGCTCCTTGCCTGCCCCACCATGCACCATTGCCCCACCCATGTGTGCCATCACCCCCACCATGTGCTCCATCACCCCTTCCCGTGCACCTTTGCTCCGCTCCAGCCCCTCCGCCCTGCCCACCCCCACACCCATCCTTCTCACACTATGCTACACCACTGTTTGTGATTCCACTTTGACTTTCATGGCAGCATCCTATGGAATCCTGAGATTTGTAGTTTGGTGAAACACGAGAGTGGCTGGCTGAAAAGTTTAAATGTCCTTCCCTAAAGTGGCAATCCCAAGATTTCATAGGATAGAACCATGACATTTAGAGTGGTATCAAAGTGGTATAATTATGTAGTGTGAAAGGGCCCCATGTTGAGGTGACTTGGCAATGTAAGCTAATATGCCTTCTGAAATTCCAGAAATCAAAGAAGGAACACCTGTTTGCATACGTTGCTCTTGTTCCAGCTTTGTCGTTCAAAACCCTCTACCCTGCATCCCGCTCCCAACATTTTGAATGTTGCTAAGTTAGTTAGTTAACATAGGTCAGCCCAGAGAAGAAAGCTTTCTCAAAGTAGCTTGAATGATAAAAACCCATACAATTAAGAAACCTATCCAATAATAAAACAGCAGCAAAATTAATACACACCAACGGTTAAAACTCAGCAATAAAATTTGAAAAACATTCACATGTTCGTTCATTCATTCATTCATTCATTCATTCATTCTCCCACCTTTCTTCCAAAATGAAACCCTAGGAAATTCACAATGTAAGAGTTAAAATTATAGATTAAAAGTCCCACAAAGCATATTCAGGAAAACACCAGAGAAAACAAGTAAGTTCTCAGGACTTTCACACACACACACACACTGCAAAAAAAAAAAAAAACTGATCCTGACAGCTCCCAAATGGCAACTCATTTAAGAGTTTCGGGCCATTGCCACATTCCCTTCCTGACCTTCTTCTCCCACAAAATCACTTTAATCACTTGGGATGTGTAGAGGGAAAGAAGAGGTAGAACTGAATCCCATCGGCGTAGTGATTATGTTTTAACTAAAAGCTCAAGATTATTTCGCCAGCATTTTTGTGTTATAATATTAAAAAGTAAGAAGCAGGGAGAGTGGAAATCTGTTCCAAATTAATAGACAAGGATGAAACATAAGGTCCCCGAGCACTTCTGACTCATCTTTCCAAGACGTCTTTTTCAGAAAGGACCAGAATGACTGTAACATTGTTTCCTAAGCCCTATCTAGATGAGTAATCCAGAAGGACACTCTAATCAATGGTATAAAAAGCCACTGAGAGACCCTGAAGAACAAGAAGAGTCATGCTCCCTCACTCTGTTTTCTGGTTTAAAGTATTTACCAGGAAGGCAAAAGCTGATTCATCCCATAACCAGGTTTGGAACCTGACTGGAACAAATATGTTTACCTTCTTATTTCAGAAGGGTCATAGTGGAGACTAGCAGATTAAATAGTAAGATATTTCACCACAATTGTTTGTATTTCTCATTTTAACTCTCCAATATTGGTAAATATGGCATTAATCTACTTTCTCCTCTCACCTCTCAACAACTGTCACTAGTCCAAATACCCATCCAGCTTCTAGAGCTTCCCAGAGGACTACTAAAACTTTATTTCACTAATGATTGCAGCTGGCATTTCTGCATTGCAGATATGGATTCATAACCTAGAGTCAAAGATCCATAATTTCTCTGTATTTCCTAATATTATATATTCATGATTGTGGCACTATTGCCACAATGAGTTGTGAGTTTGATCCTGCCAGGTTTCAGGTTGACTCAACCTTCCATCCTTCTGCAGGTCGGTAAAATGAGTACCCAGCTTGCTGGGGGCAATTAGCTAACACATCGTAAACCACTTAGACAGCACTTAGCTGTTAAGCGGTATAGAAATACACATGCTAATGCTATTGCTAAATATAATTCTGAGGGACACAGGGGTTCTTACTGGGAAATGGGATGTATCAAGTCTCTGCTCCTACACTCAAAATATAAGCCACTTCTAACAAACTTAGCTTTACTATGTACGGCACTATCTAATTCCTGTTGTGAAGTTTCCCTGATAGCATTATGGCTATGAAAAGAGCAGTGACCATTAAGAAATTGTGTACACTCTTCCTTATCCCCAGCTCTTTATGTCTTTCTTATCATTGCCCTTAATAAAGACACTTGCAGTCTTTCTCTCCTTGTGTTTCAGGCTTCTTCGGGCACTAAATAGTACATGGGTAGCCAATGTATGGGGTGTATGAATCTCACAGTTTCATTTTCCCCCAATATTTGATTTAAAAAAACAAAAACAACCTCAGATTCTTTCTGTCCTGTTTATGAAAGGAGAAGGGAAAGAAAGGAAGCATGTTTTGGGATGCTTTTTAAATCCAAAATGAATCAAATGAAAGTCTTATTCATACCTACACTAGTTAAATTCCATCAGTACTGGAAGCCCAACAGAAAGAGGAACGTCTTATACTGCTGCACAACCTATTTAACAGGAGCCATCTATAACAGAGGTGACAGGCCTATAAAGATATCACAATCATGTCCAGATAGGGGATTTGAACCCAAACTTTTAATATCTAAGTACTCAAAACCTTCTGTTGAGATGGCTGAAAGTTCAGTTTTGCTTTCTCTCACATTCAATACATTTTATTTTTCAGATTGTTTCCATCTTGTTTTTGAAGATATGTGTTTTGTAAAAAACCCTATTTAAAAGAAGAAGAATGAAATTCTTAGTCTTTCCTAATAGCCAGTAGAGGGCATTTATTTCACCACCTCATTCATTTCACCACCTCATCCATCACCTCTGTGATAAAATGGAAATATAAGTCTAGCCTCTGCTTATTGGTAGTTGAAGAGGTTCTCACTGTGGCTGTGTTTTGTTAAGACTGGATAAGAGGCTTCAAACCAAATAGAAAACTAATGGTCTTTTTGATTGTACTCTAATTGTTCAAATAGGTATTGTTGGGCTGGAAGCCCACGATGGCTCCTTCAGCTACTTTACATCTCAAAACTGTATGAACAAAGGGACCTCTAAAAACTGCCGTGAAAGGATATTAACAAGGATATGGATTTATTATGGAGCAATAATGGTGAATAAAGGAGCAGAAAAATGATATGTAGTAAAAGGACAACTATGCCTGAAGACCTGCTGCTTTTCAAACGTTGTTAGAAGGTGTTCATTCATTCCCATTAATTACAGACAGACCTAGATCACATTATAGCCTTACCACCATCAGGTTTTAACATTTAATATCAAGCTATTTTTGACATTCACAAGGAGTAAAAATGCACCTGTACACTCAAATCAATCAAGGTTCATTTGTATAGTCTCATGCTGGAAAGGCATACTGAATTACAGTGCTGTGATGGTTTTTCAAAACAACAACAAAAGAAATCCATGCACTAAGAATAATAGATAAATGTATGAAAACAGACCCCACTGAAGCAATTTGTTAAAAGCCTCAGAATGTTAAACCAATGAGACCTAACATAGTTTCTTTACTCTTGAATAAAGAAATTGCAAATTGGTCTCAGCTCATTTAATAGTTACAGACCTGTGTAAAGTGTAAACAGCTCAAGCTCTGTTATGTTCTCCGTGCGGAGGATGTCACCAATAGAGAACTATGTTCAGCAGATTGTACCGGACAGCACTTTGTACCGGACAGATGATGTGCGAACATTTCCAGTATTGTTACCACAAGCAAACAGCAAGGATAAAATCTAATTGATGCCTATATAAAATTTGTGAAGCAGACTGATGACTTAAGGAGATGGAGATTACTAGGAAATCATGATTAAAACCATGAGGTAGAGAGAGAGGTCATTTCTGTTGTACAGTATTCAGAAATAAAATTGATAAAAATTGCAACAAGAAAGCAAGAACAGATTCACAGGGGCAGTGCAGGGATCCATTCCACCCATCATCCTGTGACCAATCAAATGAGTTCAGGAAATCCAAAATTTTGGCATGAAAACAATACTCTCTGCTGTTCCACTCCTGTTGCTGACATTTACTAGTGTACTATAAATGTGAAATCTTACTGTTCCTGCTAATATCCATCAATACATCTTTCCTCTATGAATGCTCTTTTAAAAGATCTAAGTCTTCCCAGAATGTCCTGCCAGCAAATCTCATTGGGTGACACAGAATTCTAGTCAGATTCAGAACCATGCTGACTTGAGAATGATGGAAGCTGTAGTCTAAAAAAGTAACTTTTCCAAGTTCTCTGCTATTATGAGGGAGGAGGAAAACCTTGTCTCCACTTGCTCTCACAAAATCATAGACTCATATAGTTGGAAGGGACTTCAGGAGCCATCTCACCCAACCCTCTCCCATGCAAGCATACACAATTAAAGCATCCATGAAAGATGGCCATCCAACCTCTGTTTAAAGGTTGAGAAGGAGAGTCCACCAACCTGTGAAGTAGTCTGTTCCAGTGTTGAGCTGGTAATTATTACTTTTTTCCTGATGTTAAAACGGAATCTCTTTTCTTGCGATTTGAATCTATTGGCTTACGTTTTAGTCTGTGAAGCAGCAAAAGAAAAGAAAAAAGCTTGCTCCATCTTCTACAAAACATCTCTTTTCTTCTCCAGGTTAAACATGCCCAGCTCTCTAATCTGTTTCATGGCTTCCAGACTTTTTAGTGTCTTTGTTGTTCTCCTCTGAACATCTTCCAGCTTGTTCTTCATCTGTGGTGCCTAGAACTGGGCACAATGTTCCCACAGAGGTCTGACCAGAGCAGAATAGAGTGACGTTATGACTTCCCTCAATCTGGACACTATACTCCTGTTGATGCAACCTAGAATCGTGTTGAGTTTTTGGTCACAAACACACTGGTGACTCAGGTTTAACTTGACAGACCCCTAAATCCTTTTCACATGTACTGTTGTCAAGCCAGGTATTACCCATCCTATATTTATGCATTTCATTTTTCCTGCTTAAATATAGTACTTTATATTTATCCCTGTTGAAATTAATTTTGTTAGTTTTGTCCCAGCTCTCCAATCTATTAAGGTAATTTTGAATCCTGATCTTGTTTTCCTAATTTGATGTCATCTGCAAATTTGATACACATGCCCTGTATTCCATTATCCAACCGTTGAGAAGGATGCTGAACAACACAAGTCCCAAGACGGAACCCTGAGGCACTCCACTAGTAACTTCTCTCTGGGATGAAGTCGAACCATTGCCAAGTGCACTTTGGGTTAGGTCTCTCAACCAGATACAAATCGCTTTAGCAGTGGCATTGTCTAGTCCACATTTTTTTCAACTTGTCTGCAGCAATATCATGGGGTTCTTGTCAAAACCCTTAGTAAAATCAAGATATATTATATCCACAGCATTCTCTTGATCTACCAAAACTATTTAAAAAAATAAGATTAGTCTGGTATGACTTGTTTTTGAGAAACCCATGCTGGCTCTTAATAATCACAACATACCTTTTTATGTGCTTACAGATCGTTTAATGATATGTTCCAGAATTTTTCTTAGTATTGACATCAAGCTGACTTGGTCATAAAATCATAGAATCATAGAGTTGGAAGAGATCACAATGGCCATCAAGTCCAACTCCCTGCCATACATCAAAGCACTTCTAACAGATGGCTATCCAACCTCTATTTAAAAACCTTCAAAGAAGGAGACTCTACCACACTCCAAGGCAGCATATTCTATTGTCAAACTGCTCTTACCACCAGGAAGTTCTTCCTCATGTTTACATGGAATCTTTTTTTCCTAAAGTTTGAAGCCATTGTTCCATGTCCTAATATCTAGAGCAACAGAAAATAGGCTTGCTTCATCCTCCATATGATATCCCTTCAAATATTTAAATACAGCAACATGTTGCCTCTTAATCCTTTCTTCTCCAGGCTAAACATACCCAGCTCTCCAAGCCATTCCTTATAGAGCACGGTTTCCAGGTGTTTTAGCATTCTGCTTGCCCTTCTTTGGACACATTCCAGCTTATCAATATCCTCTCTGAACTGCCCAGAACTGGACACAGTATTCCAGGTGGGGTCTGATCAAAACTGAATAGAGTGATAGTGATATTTCCATTGACCTAGATACTGTACTTGTATTGACGCAGACCAGAATCTCATTGGCTTTTTTAGCTGCAGCGTCATTTAGCTGCTGGTCATCCATGTCTGTCCTTTTTCACTGTCCTTTTGCCATCTTTAAAGTGGAACATCTCAAATATTGTTGTTGTCGTTGCTATTAATGTTGTTGTTGTTGTTTGCAAGATCAGTTTGTTTGCTCTTTCTGCAGCTTTACCAGCTTTGTATAATTTTTGAGATGTGGCAACTAGAAAGGAACATGGTATCCCAAAGGTGACCACAGAATCAATGGTTAACATAACGGCCCTTTCCACACCAGGTAGTTAAAACGGGCCAAGGCGTCCTGGCACGGGGGTTGTCCGCACCTTGAATTGGACTAGGTGCGGACTATTTAACTTAGTTCCGCACCTCAATCCGATCCAACCTGCCCCCAAGTGGTCCTCCCCCGCGCTAAGTAAAGACCAGAAAAATCAGGTCTTTACATTTTCTGGAACACGCCATTGCATTCCTACTTACCTGTGCAGATGTGCAGGCTCGCACCAATGCGAGCCTGCAATCAGTGGAGGGCGGACTGTGGGCATGGCCAGCGTCAGCAGTTGGTCCACTTCCACGAAGACACCAGATGCCGCCATTTTGAGCCGGAGCAGTGCAGATCTACAGACCTCGCACTGCTCCGGTTCGCCCTGCACTAATGGAGGAACCCTGCGGAAGGGCTCAAGGCAAAGTCTGCATTACTTTGGACCCATGAAGAGTTGGTAAATAACGGCACGGAGTGATTCACTCGCCTCATGCGGAAAGGGCCAATATTACCCTCACAGTGCTGCACTTAAGAACTGCTGGAGAAAGGAGAAAGAACAGTTAACACTGCTTCCTCATACTGTCCTTGTTAGTGGCATTTCAGCCTTTTTTCCCAGAGGAAGAAGTTCTCTCCATGACTCCTGCTAGGGAATATCTATAATATTCCTATATGTGGAGAATTTTAATGGACACTAGTATGGGAAATAAAGTAATCCTACTTTCCATATGGAGAGACTAAGGGAAGATTCATACATGTATGTCAACCACTAAGTAACTTAACAAAGTTGGTGGTTCAATTTATTCTACATGTACGTTGTTGCATATCTGCTACTACAGCTGAAATCCTGCTGGTAAACTATGCTGGTGTAACCAGACTGATGCAGGTGATGGCAGCAGGAGGGGAAAAGACTGTGGGTGTAGTTGCTGTGAAGCAGGAAAGGCGTTGGAGAAATGGGCCACTTAGATCTAGAAGATTTTATTTGCCTTCCCTTGCCACCACTGCAAGCCAACGGGATTCTGCTCTGTGTGTGGTAGTACTTTACAGAATAATTTGCCGGATGCTTCTGTGTCCACTTCTCTGTATACAAAATGCCAGCCAGTGATGACATCTCCTTCCCTTCTTTCTCTTTCTCTTTCCCCCATTCCATTTAATTTGTGGTCTTACCTTTCTTTAAACAATGTAACCTCCCAGCAGCTTACACATTCATGTTGCAAATTCAGTAAAACAAAATGTATAGATGCTTAGGGCTAAAATCAAGGTAAAGTAGTAAGAAGAGTCATCAGCTGATATTTATGGCCTTGCTACAGATTCACCCATGTCATATGTGTTGTTATTATCCCTATCATTATCATCACCACTATCAACATTTGCTTATTTATATAGTGTCACCAATATGCATGGCACTTCAAGCACAAAATAGCTTTCGTGAATAACTCTGGTCAGGGTCTCTCTTACTATCAGGCAGAATGAGGCAGACATCTTGGGAACATATTTTAAGTGCCATGAAAGGGCAAGAAATAGTTATTTACTTTGTTAGTACTTCAGGTTTACTGCCAGCAAGGCAGGGGGTTACCTTTGGGATTTTTTGCCTTATGACTCCAAACAGCTTGGGTGGTTAAAAGTCCCTAACCTAGGGAGGTGGTGGGTGTCATTTGCTGCTCTCAGACAGCAAGATGTCATTGGTGAGCCCTGGATCTCCTCACTCCTGAAATGACAGTATATGATTTACAATATCCAGGTCTTCAAAAGTGCTAGTCTTATTTATTTCTGATCCCACAGAAGGAATCCACCGTATGACAAAATCAACCAAATCATTCATATTGGAGACAGGAAACAGCCTTTGCACTCTTTCAAGATCTGTTGTAGTGTTACCCTAATTTTCTGGGGGTCCTGGGGGTCCTGGTCACCAAATCAGTTATTTTGAGTTCCGGGGGTCCTTCAGAGGACACCTAATCTGACCCCGATTTTAAGGGGATTTCCAAGTTGCACCAAGCACGCGCCCAGCACACACGAGAGGTAGGGTAACCTAGCGAGACCTTGTACCCAACTTTTACGGGGTCAGGCCGAGTCAAGACACAGACAAAATTAATTTATAATTATTTTCTTTATTTAAAACCTACGTCACAGCGCACTTACACACCCCCTCACGCAGACCTAAGAAAAATAAGGAGAGGAAAATTGATAGTGGATTTAAAGAAGAGTATCGGGGGAATACTACACCTGATCCTGAAGTCCAGGAAGCTGAAATGGAGCTAGAGAGTCGGGAGCGGTAAAAGCTCAGCACGTGAAGGCTGAGGGGAAGGCTCGGCGAACGGAGCAGCAGCAAGGCGGGAAGGAAGCCGGGAGCGATCCGAGGAAGCGCTCAAAAACTGGGGGTAGTTATAGGGGGAAATGTGCCTGGAGGGTAAACAGTTCCCGAGGAGAACAATAGGTTCTCAAGTGGAGACAAAGCCTCTGAAAGGTCAATGCTTGACTTGATGGGTTTCAGTCAGGGTTGTCAATAGCCCTGACAGTATGCAAATGGGCTGCGCTTGACAGTTTGTGTAGTCAGGAGCGCTAATCCTGTCAAGCTGACAGTTCGGGGCTGAGAATCTTTTGTGTGTTTGGTGCATACGTAATTGTGTTTTGATGGGTACTTGCCTGGAGGTCTCCTGAAGCGGCGCAATGGAAAGTTACTGGCCTGACCAGGATTTTTCTTGTATTTTTCAGCTGTTCGGCCGTGCCCGTGTGCGTGCTTATCCGGGGGTCTCTCAAGCACATGGAGGGGTATATTTTTAAATTGTAGACCCTGGGTTCAGGCTTATCCATCGCAGTAACAGTAGTTGGTTGGCTTTGCACATACCAGTGGCAGCTTCGACCTGCTCACGGTAGAACAAGCAACCTGAATTACTCAGCCTGAGGTGTTCCCCACAACCTTGGAGGAGAGCTGTGATGGTTGCATAGCTGAAGTTTCTGCTTCAACATACAGATCAGGTGGCCACTTTGTCACAAGACAAGATCACAAAGGTGGTCCCAAGGATCTGAGAAGGAGAAGTAGCCTTTTTTTCCCCCCAAATGATTTTTGTGTGTCAATGTCAACAACAACTTGGTTTGCGATAGGTGACTGTTGTTTCCAAAAAGTCACTTACTTGGACTACAACTGTTAGAATTCCCCAGCTGGCATTGCTCAGTCTGACTGAGGATTTTATGTTGATTCATTGACAAATTAGCTTGAATTACACTATTCTGAAAGTACTCTCAGAACTGATAAATTTAATGAATCCAAAATTTAGAAGTGCATAGTCACTTTAAGCCTCATACTGGAATTATGACAAGGCATGTGACAATTTAATCAGACTTAGCAGAGCGAACAGGATACAAGCAATACACAGTGGTTAATCAGGCTCCATCTCTGGGCTATTGAGATTTCCTCTTTTATTTTAGACATAAGCCAGGAATTAATTTGGCTTGTTTATCTCCACAGTAAATAGGCAAACATATGTATTTAAAAATAATGAACATATGTGTTTAGAATGAACAGGGAGTGGGAGGATAAAGCAAGAGTATATAAAGCGGCAGTTACAGTGAGAGATCTACCTCATTATGTTTGCCAACCTCTGAAGTCTGGGAAAGTTTCCCATTCCT
Organism: Cyclura pinguis; assembly: GCA_030412105.1. Taxonomy (NCBI): domain Eukaryota; kingdom Metazoa; phylum Chordata; class Lepidosauria; order Squamata; family Iguanidae; genus Cyclura; species Cyclura pinguis. The sequence continues at coordinate 269,448,327 of CM059600.1, read as the reverse complement.
ACACCCACTGGAGAGTCTCCAAAATACTCTGTTTCAGCTCAGACTCCCCCCAAAAAGGCAAGACATTCTAACCAGGGAACGTGGGATGGGGATAGTGGCTGCTTGTAACACACATGTGATAATTGACTGCAAGCAACTATGCAGCCCCCAGTGCAGCTCACCAAGCATAGATCAGATCTGAATCAGGGCTTCTTCCCCTGCTTCACTTGCTTTGCAAAGCATATCTGATTATGCACAGAGGGCTTGTGAGCCAGCAAGTCAGTGCTAGATTTCAGGAATACTATGTGTAAATGTGTAATTCTTCTGCACTTTCCATCTCACACACTACCCCCCCACCCCCCACAACATCTTTTGTCAGGTGCACTTTCATTTATAACTAAGGCCATTTCCACACTTGACTATTATAGTGCTATTATTTTACTTTCAACATCCTGTGAAATTCTGGGGTTTGTAGTTTACTGTGGCCACAGAGCTCTCTGGCTGAGAATTCTAAATGCTCCTCCCTAAACTGCAAACCCCAGGATTCAGTAGGATGTTGAAAGTGGAATAATAGTGCTATAACAATCTAGTGCAGAAATGGCCTATGAAGGAAGCTGGAAGGAAGTCGGATGGGGACAAATTTAAAGTCACCTGCAGATCATTGAAAAAATACCCTTGTTGTTTAGTCATAAAGTATATGATTAAATGTATTAACTTGTAGATGATGGTGGTGATGGCTGGTACTGCAGTTACAGACTGATAATCTAGGGTTACAGATCCATAATTGTTCTGTATTCCCAGAACAGCTATCCACCTTAACACCCAGTAGCCCCCAGCCCACCTTAACAGCTTGCAGCCACATTGAGTGAAGAAAAGTTTGTTCAGCTGGCTGTTGAGGTACAAGGCATCATCACTTTCGCCCCTCTGCTGCCAGGAAGTGAGGCCTTGACAATCAGAAGCAGAATCCTTGTTGCAAATCCTTATCCCAGCCTCACTCATTAATGGAAGGGGATGGAAATATTACCCTTCTTGCACTCAAATAGCCAGCTGAGCAAACTTCCTTTGCCAGATCTGGCAGCTGGGTTCTTAAGGTGGACAGAGAGTGTCAGGCCAAGAGATATTACTTAATTGCATCTCCTTAACTGACCTAGGATTTCACTGAATCATCCTCATCCTCATCCTCATCTGTAAGCAAAAAACATTCCCAGTGGGTCATCTGCCATTGTGTAGTGATTGCATGCTTAATTATGCATGTCTAAAGTGTTGAAATGGTGGCTTTTGCTGATTTGTGATTCTTCACGCTTGCTGGTGGTGTGCAGCCTAGTGTATATTAACAGCATGGCCCACTGAGTACCTACTGAAAGCTCAGCTCTGGAAATACCTGAAGGACACATTGAGCTCTTCAGAAATCCGTGTCATGATACTTCATGTGTTAACGGAATGTGTGGGCACAGGGACGCATAGCAAAGGATCAGCCCGGGGCGGGCATCTAAAGTGTACTGCTTCACCGCTGAATGCCAGAGTGAAGCGCTGTAATTTTATTCCAATTATACTCTTAGTGCCATGATGTCACAGCATAAATTTGTACTTGTGCATGCAGCTCATGCTGGTGTGATGACAGCTCTTAAAATATTGAGTGATTGTGGGCCCGTCAGCATAAAATTATTCTAACATGGTGCCTTTATTAGTGCTTCAATAAATGCCATTCGTTTTGTGTTCCAAGGTGGCATTTGCAAATGAGCTAATTTCTCCACAGTAAAATAATTATGTTGCACTTATTTTGCGGGAACGAGGAAGGGAAGTGGGGTTGGGGGGGGGGAGGAAAGGAAAGTGCTATTACATAAAAGAGGCTATTTTGCCATCAAAACTACATTCACTGTAGTTAGGCACGTTGGGGGGAAAAAGAGCACACCAGCTAAATGACTGTACAATTATTCAAATGAGTTTACTGCTTTATAAATCCAGAGGGGGAAATCAACACTTCTTCTCCCCTGAAAGGTGGGAGAGCAATCCAAATAAAGGTGTCAGACTTTTCACAGAAAAAACATTTTCTGAAAGTCAAACACAAACTGTTTGCTGATTGACGACAGATATTTTGATGCTCATAATTCATCTCTTTAAGCACTGTGCTAAATGCTAACCTGATGTTCAGATACCTGGGAGGAAATTAGATCAAGGACGCAAACATTTATTTCAGTTTTGCACACTCTGTTAATTTTTTTATTTTGCATGCTACTCCTATGACAAAATAATGTGATTTTAAAAACAGAAAAAAAAAGAACGGAATTTATTCATTTAAAGAGAAACACACAAAGTGTAAGTTCTACAAGCTTATCACGCTGCCTGTCCTAAACTTGTGATCAGGAGCCCAGGGGCTTTTGTTTTGCAAATCACAGAACTATAGAAATGGGAGAGACTCCAAGGGTCATCTAGTTCAAGGCTCATGTGGCAATGCAAGAAATGGGCCAAACTAAAACATGCCTGATACGTATCCATCCAGTCTCTGTTAAGCACTTCCAGCATAGGAGAGTCTAATCCCTATTCTTTCCCTAACTCTACTTCTTTGAAGAAGTTCTCCATGTTCAAACCTTAGGTCTGTTCTAATGGTTCAGAACTGCAGCGGTTGCTACCCTAGCAACTGTGCTGGAGGCAGGAATCAATTCCTCCCACAAGAAGACCACACTGATTTTAATTTGGATTCACTTTTGTCATTTCCTGTTTTGATTTTGTTCTATTTTCAACTGAGGCCATTTCCACACTAGACTGTTATAGCGCTCTTATTCCACTTGCAATATCCTAAAGGAATCATGAGGCTTGCCGTTTAGGGAGAGGCCAGCTGATGCAGAAATGGCCCGAATTTCAGCATGTAAAGACAAACTGCCACTTTTTAATCCATTTTTTAAAAATCTGTTTAGGCAATTTGGGAGTGATTTTTCACAAAAAAAAATGTTTAAAAGTGGACTTCAGGGGCTAGGCCCACAAATGGCTCTGACCATACCTATAGTAGTTCAATACTAAAAGTCACCGTGACAAAAAAAATAAATCACAAACCTCACGTAAGTTCTCGGTGAAATAAATAGGGCCGACATTGGGCCCTACTGACTTCATTGTGGACTCAACTATGGCTAACATAGGGTGTAAGCGAAAGGATTTAAGTGTTTCACCATGGAGGAGGAAATTGTCCCCTGGAAGGAGAGATATCTAACCATGTTGTTGTTGCACCCCAGGGAAGTTTAAACACTCTCCTGATTTCCCATCTGGTCCTCTTGAATCTTCCTTCCAGTTAGAAGTGGAAAAATCCTTTAACAAATGGCCTGGGTCACTAGAGGGCAACAGAAGTAGTAGAGACAAGCATACCCTCCAACTATCCTAATTTGGCAGGGACAGCTCCAGTAAATCTTCTGTTGTCCCAGTTTCTTAGCCACTTTTAGAATGTCCCAGTTTCTCTCTTCCCCTCCTCCTCCTTTAGTCCTTGGCTTACTTCAGTTGCTGCAAACTGAGTTGCACTGAGTTAATTCGAGAGGAGAGGAGGGAGAGGGGGGGATAGAGCCTTGCAGTTCCTAAACATACATATATACATACCATATTAAAAATAACTTTCTACCTTTGCTGTCAGTTTCATCAACGCACACTGACAATGGCCAAGCAGTTGGAGACTGATGGTTTCCATATCAGAGGAATCCATTCCTGGTTTTAGTTTGAATTTTAAAGAAGCTATCTAAGGTCCTGAACCTATCTTGAGGATAGGCTTGGTTTCTTACTCTCAGGACCTTTGTAGCAGCATCCAGCCAAATGCAGCTACACAGCCCTCTTCAGACCTTTGTGTTTAGTCTGCAAAGTCTAAGTTACATCTGGGTGTTCAGGGATGTTGGAAATGGAGTTTATGTGCCACCTAACCCTCAGTTTAAGCCTGGCTATGGATTAAGTCTGAGCAAAAAGTTAGAGAACTGAAAATATTGCAGCAGATGTGAGATAATTTTGTTCTCAAGGATGGGGTGGGGAAAAATGCAAAACCGTGGAAAATTGCACACTGGGGCACTAAGGTGATGAGAGATTTTCTGATCTTTTTCTCCATGTACAGCCATCAGCAAATGGCTTAAAACAGAAAATGGAGACAAAGATGATGAAAACTTTAGTCAGTGACTTATTATGAAAAGGTGAATGCATAAAAGAATGAAGAGAAATGTGTAATGTTCATGACCATCAAACCAAAAGAATTTCAGCATTCAGATAAACCTAAATGAAAAGCCACAGGCTGGATAAAAGATATTGCATAATCCATTCATACAGGCGTATAGACATGGTGACTATATTGGTTTGGTTCAAACAGGATTTAATTTGAGTCTCATGCCATATATCTCAGCAAGTCCCAATCCACTGTATTATAATTTATATGCCCTGCCAAATTCCAAATAGTTTGCCTCTGTGCTCATTGTTTTGCAGAAGACATACCAGTATTTGCTTCATCATATTTTGGTTCTGGAGAAGATTCTTGTAGAGCTCAGAATACATTTGAATAGTTATTTGTTTCTGTAAAAGATGTTTTGAAATCACCAGGCATGGAGGACCTGTATACCTTTGTTGACTCTGAAAGGCAACAAAATGAAAGGAGCAATTGTAGGATTGTCACTTAGGTCATAATCCATCTGAAAATACCCAACAACTCTTGAGCTGAGAAAGCTCTGGAAAGCCATGCACGCTAGCTCCGCAGCTGGCTGAACTACGGAAAGGACAGAATGACCTGTCACAGCGGCCAAAATGAAACTGAGCTGATCCATTTTTTGCAGCTATGAAGTGTGAGGGTGCCAGAAGAGCAAAGGAAAGAGAAGTCACACAGAAAGGCTCTTGCCTTTGCTACTTTCCTAAAGGAGAGTCCTGACAGCTATTTAATACACCATCCAAACTGCATTTAGTCTGACTATGTAAAAAAGCCTTACTGAGTTCCCTCAAGAAACCCATCTTGCCCAGCACTTTGTCCCAAAGAGTATGTAAAACTTATGATGATCTCTATGATCAAAGATAAACAATTATGTCATTGTGTAGCCACTGCAGAAAAAGCTTCACCCAACCCCATCATAAGTGATTTTTATATTTTGGTAACCATTGCACACCACCCTAAATCTGGGTTCTAGTATGGTGGGATGTCAAAAACTAAACCAGGACTGAATTCAACCCATATAGGGCCTGTATTGATGCACTACAGGATAGCTCGTTCCTCAGTTTTCCATATTGTTGAAGCTAGTTGAATGAATGGGGTCTTTTCCTGACTCTTTGACGGTTGAAAACAAGGAGCAGACTTGGCTGGATTGTTCAATATGGTTGGTTTCTTACCTTTCTGTATTTGCTTAAATTCTCACTTGAAGAAGACATCTAGCTCCATCTGCATAAATGGACTGAACACGTGGACCGTGGTAACAAAACTACATAAGTGGCAAGAAAGCAAATTTTTTGCCAGCAAGGTCATGTAGGTTCCAGTAAGAGACTGATATACAAAGGGCCTGCACTGTGACACAGTGTTAAAAGACCTCCTAATCCCTTCTAGTCTCATGTGTATTGTTTAATTAGATGGATTGAAAAAAGAGAGAATTTATGAAACTTTTCTTGAGACAAGATGCTTATAGATGCATTTTATACATGGGCATCTGTTACTGTCACAGAAATACATTCGATGTACAAAAATATGCCTGTTCAACCACTTTTGCCAATATGAATTACGTCTGCATATTTTATAGATGGGGAGGAACTATTTACAATTTTTTTAAAAAAAATCACATGCTATATGGATAATATTGTAGAAGAAGAGACAAGGAAGCCAGGAATATCTGCTCCTTTTCAGCCTGAAACACAAATAAGTGCACAGGTTTTGTGTCATTGGATGTTACTGTGGTGTTAATTTAAACATGCAAACTAAGGTCCAGTTGCTACTTGAATACACAATTGTGGGGACATTACTCCACATGGCAAGCTATTTGGGTGAAGCAATTTCCTATGAGGTTCCAGACATTTTTCACTAATCATCGCAAGGGATTTACAGGTTGAGTCTATGGCCATTTCCGCACTACACTGTTACAGTGCTATTATTCCACTCTCAACATCCTGTGGAATTCTGGGGTTTATAGCTTACTGAAGCCAAAGAGCAATCTGGCTGAGAATTCTAAATGCCCTCCCTAAACTGCAAACCCCAGGATTTCATAGGATGTAAAAAGTGGAATAATAGCACTATAACAGTGTGGTGCAGAAATGGCCCCTAAAGCTCTGTGATTTCCCTTTAACTGCCATCACAACACACAACCCTCATATTTGCAGTTTAGGGAAAGTGTTTAAAATTTTCACCCAGAGAGCTCTAGTGCCTCACCAAATTACAAACTTCAAGATGCCACAAGTTGCAGCCATGTCAGTTAAAGTGGAATCATAGTACTATATATGTTAGTGTGAAAAGACTCCAAGTACCTTGGGAGTTATACGTTACCAGCCTGCCACATTTCCAGGTAGTTATCATTTCCATGGCCAAAGTGCTGTAATCCAGGATAGGTCCTGGATCTAAAGAACACTAGATATAGATCACTTCTGCCATTAGATCACTGGATGTCAGGAAGCAAGTCTATCTCTCTAGGTCCCAGCATTCTCATTTACAAAAGCAGAAAGAGTGGTCACAGTATAGTAGAATCTTGGGGTTGGGAAGGGACCAAAAGGGCCAACCCCCTGCCAGGCAGCAATGCACAACCAAAACACTTTAGAAAGATTGTCCATCCAAGCTCTGCTTCAAGGCTTCCAAAGACAGAGGCCATTTCCATACCGGGCTTCTGAAATGGTGCAGAGCGACCTCTGACGGGGGTCTTCTACACCCTAGAGTGGACTGGCGTGGACTACTTTTTGTAGTTCCACACCAGAATCCACTCAGCAGCGGCTGGAACTAGCCGCGCTGCGTATTTTTTAAAAACCTCTTTTTCGAGGTTTTTAAAAAGCACGGAGCGCGCAACCCCGCCCCGCTCCGTCGCCCGGCTCCGAAGTGGATTTGCAGGCGCGCGCAAGTGCATGCCTGCAGATCTGCCAGGGGCGGGCTTCCAGCTGGCGAGCTTCTCCGGTTGGTTGAGAGCCTCCACCAACCGGAAGCCGCCATTTAGGACACCGGAGGACTGCAGAGCAGCCAGCTCGCGCTGCTCCGTGTGGCGACGGACTTACCCGGCTTCAGCTAAGCTCCGTTTTTGGCCATTTTTGCCCGTTCCCCCCCACCACCACATGTGAAAAGGGCCAGAGAGTCCAACACCACCTAAAGCAGTCCATTCCATTGCCAAACAACACTTACACTAAAGAAATTTAGTTGGAAGCTCTTTTTAAAAAAATAATTTGAATACATTTGCTTGTGTTCTAGTCTCTGGAGCAGCAGAAAACAAGCTTGCCAATACCATTGCACTGTTGGCTTTCTTGTGAATGGGAGGGCAGGAAGTGGGAAGCTGAGAAACTATTAAGCCAGGCATACGAAATGAAAGTGTGTGGGTTCCTTTTGCACACACACAGCCAGCATCACTGAAAAGCATTTCCCCTCCCAAGCATTTATCAGGGATTCATGCTCCCCTGGTACCAACATTCCTGTCTTTTCAGTGCCAGGCAACACCTTTTTATTTCCCCAAACTTTTTAGCATCTAATGAGATTATAGTTACTATTCTGTTTTAGTCTGTTTTAGTTACTGTATTTGCTATTCTGTTTTAGTCTGTTTCCCTCCCTGTTTTAATTGATTCTGGTTTCTAGAGGAGGGAAATATATTATGCATTTTTTAAATGACTATGCCTCTCTTTCTCCCACTCTCTTTCATTGGTGGACCATTCTAAGAATTTTTGCTGGAGGCACAAGTTTGTCAAACAAAACAAAACAAAACATCTATAGTTGTTTGGTTGAGATTATCCATACAACTATTTAGTCACATGATGCTCTTTGTGACGAACATGTCAGAAGGGCTATGAATCCACTCTGGGGTTTAGTCCAATCTTAGTGGTATCCCCAGTGCTAAACCCTATGCTCAAAATAGGTTCACCATCTTGGATAGCCACTTCAGTGTTTGCAGATCAGATTCACCTGTTACAGAAAACACACCATTATCCAGCACTTCCTATGGGAAATCTGTCCCACTGACACCTGCTGCCACAGCCATAGTAGGGTTGATATTGTTCATGTGTGGGAAGTAATCAGTCTTGGCTGGCTTCGTTTGTCCTGAGTGGTCTCTCTTGCAGCCATAATCTGGTATTGGGATGTCACGAGCCATATGTGCTTCCATATGTGCATTCCTTGCCTAAGAAACTCCTATGATAGTGTTTCTTAACCGGGGATCCGTGGTGCCCTCAGAGGGGATCCGTGAAGTCCTGCTGCTGGATACCAACAGCTGCTGCAGCAACTGTCATTTGCAAACAAGGGAGCAGTTTGGGCACACACACACATACCTCCCACTATGTCCCTTTCATCAGGGATGTGGCAGCAAGGGGTGCGGGCACCAAGAAACACAGCAGTGGGTGTGTGCATGTGCCCAGACTGCTCCTTCAATTGCAAATGAGGGTGCAATTTCTGTGCCTACACCCTACCCCACCCCACCCCACTGCCATGTCCCTGACGAAGGGGTCACAGCAGCAGGCATGTATGTGTGCCCAAACTATGACTCTAGAGACCGGGGTTTGAATCCCTACTCAGCCACGGAAACTAACTGGGTGACCTCAGGCAAGTCACATTCTCTCAGCCTCAGAGAAAGGCAAAGGGAACAAATTTTGCCAAGAAAATCCCTATGATAGGTCCACCTTAGGGTGCCCAAAAGTCAGTTTTCAAAGACATGATGGCTAGAAAGAACCTCCCCCTGTCAGCAGCACTTTGTTGTTGTGTGCCTTCATGTCACTTCTGACTTATGGCAACCCTAAGGTGAACCTATCGCTGGGTTTTATTGGCAAGATTTGTTCAGAGGAGGTTTGCCTTTGCCTTCTTCTGAGGCTGAAAGAATTTGACTTGCTCAAGGTTGCCCAACATCTGAGCAAGAATTTGAATCCTAGTTTCTAGAAGCCTGTAATAAATAAATAAATATTTGAATATTTGAATCTAAATTTAAATATTTAAACCTTGAGTTAAGTCTTGGGGGACCCTGGCAACAAATTATATTTATAAAGGGTCCCCACTAAAGAATAGGCTAAGAACCACTGCCCTATGAAATTCATGGGGTCACCATAAATCAAAAGGTGACATACACGCATACATACATAGAATCTGAACAAATGGAATGTGAAGGATTTCAAATTGCCAAACAGTTCAGTTAAAGTATGTGCTGCCTCTTCATGATAGGAATGCCACTTCAGAAACCAACCAAGACTGAAGCAGTGGCATCAGAAGCCATGAAATTCCATTGCCTGCTTCAGATGTCATAAAAAGCAACCTTTTGGAAATGAGTGGTATCCATTCCTTACTCTTTCTTTCTTTCATTCTTTCTCTCTCTCTCTCTCTTTCTTTTGATCATTCCTTTTCCCCAGAACAGATACTCAGTTTTACTCATATCCTTTACTCTAAGGGACACTTGCACTCAGGAAGATCAATAATTCTCCAGCCTTGCTGGCTTCTGCTACCTAAGCTTGGATCATCCTAAATTGACCTTCCATTTGCAGGAAAGGCCTTTGAACCAGTGGAACCTTCTGATGTTGAAGGGGCTCAGAAGCAGTTTTTGCCAATTTCACACTTCCCCTCCAAAGCCACCCTGAACAAAGGACACTGCTTTTGCTACACTGAGCAAATGACAAGCCAACTGGACTGACAGTGGAATTATATTTCAACCCTGGAAAGAGATGCACCCTTTACCATTGCAGCTGAGTACAGTAGCCTACATTAAGGAGACAGGGCAGGCTATGCAACACACAGAGATTGTCTGATCCCTGTCCCACAGTATCTACTGTCTCAGAAGTTTGACTCACTTTGCTTAAGGATAGGGCTTGCCATTTCCAGTGTTATTCTAAAGCCATTTCTGCACTAGACTGTTATAGCGCTATGATTCCACTTTCAACATCCTACAGAATCCTGGGGTTTGCTGTTTCGAGAGGGGCCAGCCAGCCCCTCCTAAAACTGCAAACCCCAGGATTCTGTAGGATGTTGAAAGTGGAATCATAGCGCTATAACAGTCTAGTGCGGAAATGGCCCAAAATGTCCCATCACCTTCAGGAGCAAATTTGAAGGAGGGTGCTGAGGGAAACGCCAGGAAAATCAGCTTTCATTTCCTCTCCCTTGAATATTCTTCGAGTTCTTTGAAATCCTGAAAACCACTTTAAAAAGTTGTTGTACCTTCAAGGCCATCTTATGTGGTCTCCTAGCTTGATGTATTCAGAAGGAGCTAAGAATGGGGACCTTCATCGAGTCACATTCTCTCAGCCTAACAGGAAGGCAATGACAATGACCTCTAAATAAATCTTGTCAGGGTAGGGTCACCATAGTTGGAGTTAACCTGAAGGCACAGGGATGGAAAGATAATTAACAATATTTATTTAAATGATTGAAAAACATGTTCCTCAAGTATAAGATTCCATGACTAGAAGAATTCTGATGAGTATTTTTACAGTTCAGTTCTTTTTCTGAACAAAATTCCCACATGGGTTTTTGTGCAGGCAACTGCATTTTCTGCAAAGAAAATAATTGTCTTATTTTAGCATAATTTAAAATACTGTGCAAATTTTGCACAGAATAAGCCCTGACTGGCCTATAGTCTTTAAAAGCTGCACAGTTGCCAAAGACTTTCTTGGAGTGGGAGGAAAATTACTAAAATTACTCATTGCTTCCTTCAAGAATGAAATTAGTGAAGAATTACATCCCTAGAAGGAACTGGGCAGGGGGATAAAAAACTTTTATGGAAACAGCATTCCCACTTTCACTAATCACAGCATTACAGTTTTGTTTCAGTTTTAATCCACCTTCTGATAAGAAAAAAAATGTACCTGTCATATAGAAAGCCATGTGTTTGGCCTTAATCACAGCTGCTTTCTTTTTATTCCTTCTAATTCTGCTAATAGTGTGCCCTTTGGAGTAATCAAGCATCAGCCAATTGAGCTGTCTGCATTACGCAGACGATAAGCTTAGAGGAACTGTAGGATCACCAAGGCTTTGCCTCTGAAACATAACACCAAAATAGTTAAAGCCATTTTATTTTCAAAAATAAAAAATCCAGTTCCTTTAAGACTATTCTGCTAATTTGGGCAAAAATTGTGACTCCAATGTGTAATGAATTGATTGACAACACTAACTGTTGTATATGAGGCCGAATTGCAATGACAGAAGGAGAGCTTAGCTTATTATTCCAATAAAACTGAAGTTTTATGCACAAAAATCTATACAAGTCTAACGGAAATACCAATAGGAACAACACAGCTCGGGGGGGGGGGATGCAGGCCACTAAGACACACACAAAAAAAAGAATAGTTGTATTCTACAGCAAACAGAATAGAAATGTACATCAGTTTCAAATGAAGCCTAAAATCTGAGTGGAATTAGATCCCTTCAGACTGGTTCTGGTACTTCTAAAGACAAGTCTAGCTTTCTTCTGATGAGACTAGAACTGAAGTTGGACCCCTTTTTTGGTGGGGAAAAAAAAAGAAATGAACCCAACTGACTGACAAGCCTACCCTCTAATCTTAGGGCACATTTTACAAGGGGTCTCCAATTATTGTGATTTGGGAGACAGATATGAGCTACCCAAATATATAGGTGTTTCATCCTTCCTCTCACTTTGCTCCTTTCTACAGGTGCAAGTGTTTCAATTTTTAGTGTTCACCTTTACAGTGTTGTGGCACAAACACTCAAAGTATGCCTTCCTGGCTCAGATATTTAAACTATGCCTTCCTGTCTAGAATAGGTCAAAGTATTAAAATATGGTTTTGTGCATCAATCCAAATATGCTTTCATGGCTCCTATTGCTAAGCACTCAAAAATTCAAAATTATATTGCCATAGTTGTTGTTCATGAAGCAGCCTTTTAGCAGTCAAACATGTAAGCCTTTCTGCCTCCTGTTATGCGGCTGTAACATAAACCATCAAAGTACTGAGTCACAGCCTTGCTGACTCCTTTTTATCCGTAGGATATGAGGGTTAGCTTTGTGAGGATAGGCTATGTTGTCCATTTACCCTGAACTGGGTTTTTGTTTTTGTTTTGCTTTGTTTGTTTGTTTACTTTTTTTGTTAGGGATGATGAAAAAGAACTTGTTTCAAAAACTAACATCAAAATGTAACAGCATATAACACAGAGCTCCCTGTACATACTTTTCTCTAATTCAGCAGATGCCATCCACTCTTAGGGGGCTACTGTGCCCGCCAAAATGAAAGGTATAGTCATTTTTATTTCTGATAAAAGTCAATAGGAGGTAAGCCACTAGATTTCCAAATCTTGAAGCAATCTTCCTCTAAATAAGTCTAAGAGGATGCTGACCATTTTCCAAAGCACTGAATTGGAGTCCCAAGCAAATTTGGTGGTCAGTGCTCATTCCTCATAGACCAATGTATTTTTAAAATGCTTTTTTGTATTTCAGTATAGTTGGGATCACTGTTATCAGTATTGTTAACAACACAATCTTATCCACCTTTACTCAGATTAAATCCCAATGAATTCAGCTGGACTGAGTCCATCAAGTGCCTTTCCGCACTACCCAGTTATACTGCTATTATTCCACTTTCAACATCCTGCAGAATTCTGGGGTTTGTAGTTTACTGAGGCTAAAGTCTTCTCTGGTTGAGAATTCTAAATTCCCCTCCCTAAACTGCAAACCCCAAGATTCCATGAGATGTTGAAAGTGGAGTAATAGCGCTATAACAGTGTAGTGTGGAAAGGCCCTAAAGTGAGTCAGATTTATTCAATGAGATCTACTTCTGAGAAAAGAATGAACTTGTGCTAAAAGTTCTACATGCTGAAGAGAATAGCTTGGCCAGAGATCTATCAAACTATTGCATGTTTCCACATTTAAGAGTGTTTATTTTAAAATAAACCTTTAAAAGAGAGAGCAGCGCTACTGACGATTTAAAAAAAACAACAATCTTAACCTTTTATTTTTGATCTCAGGTCAATTTCTAGAAAAACAAGTTATAACAATGTTTCTTTTCCCAACATATTTTTAGGCCCATAAGAAGTTCCATTTTGCCTTCCAAATACAACTAAAAACCGGCCACTTGGAATATAAAGATAGCACCTGACAGCCAATCAGAATGAGGGACCTCTGGTTAGTTCTCCACCAAAACAGCCATCATCATCCTAGTAGTGCAGACTGCAATTTCAGGAGGAAGATGCTGGCCTAATCCTAACTTTGGATCTTAAGAGCACAATTCCCATTAGCAAAAATGGCCAAGGTACCAATTCAGCTGCATCCAACATATACTTAGCTTGGGGATGTTGGAAAAGTCAGAACTACCCTCATCCCAGACTACCTTTCTGCCAGCACTTTGACTCCTTTTGGGCTTATTTGGAGGTAGTATATCTTTTTAACTCACTCACACCATATCCTATACCCCTCTCCTTTAATCTCCTCTGCCAGATCACCTCAGTCATGATAACAGTTCTGCTGACAGAGCTGCACTGTCACCAGATCTATCAAAGCAACAGGAGGAAAGGGGCTGTGGCAGCAGAAGAATATTTCTACTGAGAGAAGAGCTGTGTACCTACAGCTGACCCATCTTTGAATTAGGCTTGCAGTATGATTCGGTTTCATCAAAACCAATGTTACATACACCACTGAATAACAAAACTATTCAATTGATCCTAGATTTTCAAGGGATTTGACCCAAAGTATTTGGGAAAGTCACAGCTTACAGCTGCAATCCTCTCCAAACAAATCTTGCCAAGAAAACCCTAAGATAAATAGGGTCTTCTTAGAGTCACTTTAAGCTGGAAATGATTTGAAGGTACACAACAACAACAACAAAGCATCCATTTTCAAGACTGATCAGGCCAACTAAGTTTCCAATAAGGTGGTTAATCATTCAATCTTAACAGGCCTATTTTGACATGAAACACACTTATCTTCTTACAACCCCACAATACATATGAAAAGGGGAAGCATCTTTCTGGAAAGCTAACATCACTTGCTGCTTCACACTTGAGAAATCCTTTATATTACTTCTCAAGTACTTCTAAACCAGGGGAAGAAATGGTGAGGATAAAGTCATACACAACAGAAGCTTTGACAGCTATAGTAGGAAGAATGTGCCAAAGAGAATTTTCCAAGCTCTGTTTTGACCACAAAAATTCAAACTTTTCCCAGATCTCTTTTTAATATTTTTGTAAGGACTGATTTTAACAGCACATGGATGCTACAATCCGGCCAAAGAATCAAAGGGTTTTTTAAAAAAACAAACACCAAAACAAAAACCCAAATATTTTCTAAACTCTGCTTTTAGTGGTTTCTTTCCATCAACTAGTGCCCCTCACTGATGCCTCTTCAGTAGACCTTATCTGAGAGGAGAAAAGCCAGGGTGAGAGTGCTCCTTTCAAAATATTTTTTAAAACATGCTGATGCTCACCCCCATCCACCCTGATGAAGGCTGCTTCACATTGACTGTAACAGAATTTCTGAGGCCATTTCCACACTGCACTGTTATAATGCTATCATTCCACTTTCAACATCCTGTGGAATTCTGGGGTTTGTCATTTACTGAGGCCAAAGAACTCTCTGCCTGAGAATTCTAAAGGCCTCTCCCTAAACTGCAAATCCCAGGATTCCATAGGATATTGAAAGTGGAATAACAGCACTATAACAGTTTAGTGCAGGAATGGCCTGAGACTCTACCTCCCTTGTTCATGTTCTGTGCCTTCAAACTGTTTCTGACTTATGACAACCCTAAGGCAAAGCTACCATGGGGTTTTCTGAACCTGAGTGTGTGATAGGTGCAAGCTGACCTAGTATGTTTCCACAGCTAAGTAGGGAATTGAACACTGGTCATAATCCAGCACTCAAACTACTACACCACAATGGCTCTCTACCTACCTTCCTCTTCTCAAAGGTTGTCAAACCACAGCTAACACCAAGACACAATGGGATGGAGTGGTCAATCCAGGGAAATAATGAAATATAGGGCCATCTTTTCTAAATGCATGCTATGAACAAAAAGGTTACTCACTTATTTTGCTTTCAGAAAAAAAAGGAAATTTATAAAGAAAATAATTTAATTGCATTTATTTAGTTGCATAATAGTGTATAATTATACCTCTTTATAATTCTCCATTAATTTATGCAGCTCAATAAATGTAATTAAATAATTAAACTACTGGATAATCCATTATGTATTCTGAGAACAGGCAAAGAGAAGGTAACTAGGCAATTATCTGTAGGAATACACACACACACACACACACACACACACACACACAAATATCCTGAAATCTTGTCTTTGCCCTTTTGAAGAATGAAGACCAAAATTGTTCAATCAGGGACTAGCTTTGAAATGGATGCCTATGGAACATATACAAGTCTGTCCACATAAGTGGGAAGGCATTTTTGAGATTGTGGCTGAGGAAGTAACCACACCACTTCTGTTAACAACAATGGTTAACAAAAGTTACCAGTTCTTCCCTCAGATTCTTCTGCTGCTTCTGTTGCCATATATTCAAGAGACCACAGAAGAAACCAGTTTCTTTAAAAATATACCCAGCTGGGAGCACCAGTGGCTCCTCTGACCTTTTTCATGTGGGAAACTTCTTGGGTTAAGTTTTTGAAAGGCGAAGTTGGTTTGCACTTCTCTCTTTGGTTTGCACTTCTCTCATCAGTTGAAATGAACTAAATAAGTTTAACTTTACATGGCCTAGAAACCACAGTTTGAAAACTTGACTTCTCAGCGTTAATCCATCCCAGAGCAGGTTCAGCAACAGAACATCCTCTTAACCACAGAAATGTAAGGGTAGCTAATCTGATGTTTTCTAAAAGTGAATTACACTCATGTTGACACATGCACAATGGGAAAATGTAGGCCTTGATTCTGATGACTGATGAAAATCCTCTGCAGTTCCATTCATATATTATAGCTTGCTCACATTCAGCAAATTTTGTCTCTTGACATGACTTACAGTATTATAAGAAGTACAAACCTTGATCTAAAGTATCCAGAAGTGACAGCAGGGATCAAATGATAGACTCACAACCTAATCAGGTGTTCATTTTTAAAAAGGATGGGTAAGCATGTGAGTAGTGCAAGAGTCAGTGAACACTGGCCATATGGTTGCTAGAATGAAAACTGGAGAGGGCTCCTCTAGTTTTAATGGTTTTGTAAAAGAGGAAATTTCAGCTAGTGTTGCTTGTTAGCTGGTTGTGTGACAAGCAGCGCCTGCTGAAATTTCCTCTTCTATACAACCATTATAGGTACAGGAGCCCTCTCCAGTTTTTGGTCCGGCAACCCTTACTGACCCTGCTTCTATGTCCCAGTGTTGTCTGAGTGAA
This sequence comes from Cyclura pinguis, assembly GCA_030412105.1. Taxonomy (NCBI): domain Eukaryota; kingdom Metazoa; phylum Chordata; class Lepidosauria; order Squamata; family Iguanidae; genus Cyclura; species Cyclura pinguis. Next base: position 269,431,927 of record CM059600.1, on the reverse strand, counting down.
AACTGGCTTTTCTACCCGTGATGGTTGTATAGAAGGGGGAATTTCAGTAGGCTTTGCTTGTCATCCAAGCAGATAAGAAGCAACACCCACTGAAATCCCCTCTACTTTACAGCTATTAAAGGTACAGTTGGCATCTCCAGTTTTCCCTCTGGAAATCTTACACAGTGTGCATCAGCCCTGTCCCCGTCTACTCAGACTTTATCACATTGAACAATTACGCCTGAAGAGGAGTTACTTTTTTGAGTCCAACAACTCCCAGAATTCCCCACTGGCCCTGCTAGCTGGGGTATTTGGGAGTTACAGTGTAGGCCAGAATCCTGTTAGTGACATGTGCACATATACATGTAGCTTGTTGTTGTTGTTGTGTGCCTTCAATTTGTTTCCGACTCAGAGTGGCCCCAAAGCAAAACTGTCATGGGGTTTTCTCGGGCTGAGATGTGTGAGGTGCTCACCCAAGGTCACCCAGGGGGTTTCCATGGCTGAGCAAGGAACCAAACCCTGGTATCCAGGATTGTAGTCCAACGCTCAAACCACTGCTTCACTGCTTTACACAGACATATTTCTCTTTTTGGATGGAGTACAAGTCTGCAGCTCTTTGCACAACATACAAAACTCCCCCTACTCCACAGCTGTCAAGCTCCAGCAGGGACTGCATCTATTGCTTCTCACCAGTAGGGAGGGACTGAGGAGGCAGTGGAGACAATATGGCTCCAAGGAGAGAGGACTGCTTTGTGAGGACATTCCCATTTCCTTCCTCCTCTGAGCTGAGTCATTTGCTCGCCGCTCAGCTGCACCTCCCTTCCCACTCCAACAGTAAGCAGCGGCACTATCTCTTGGGGCCTGGCAACTGCAGAAGGGAAATTTTGGATGGATCTCATCCTAGTACCTCATTTAAAAAAAAAAAAAGACATAGGAGGTGGACACTGAACTTTGCTTATTTTAGGATATCACCCATAGTCCAGAAGGTAACATTTCCAAGCTCTAGTGCATGGATGGGGGCAGGATTATACCCACTGGGCTTTGTGCTAGATCTCTGGATAAGAAGATGAATTTTACTTGCAGAGGGGAAGAGGACACTTTGAGATGGGGTGGAGATAAAACTCCTTGATATTAATCTGAATACCTGCTGTTTAAAACTAAAAAGCTTCCACCTCCCCGCCCTTGCTTTTCCAAGCTTAGAGGGATTTATTACCTAAATAGACTAATGTTTCACCAGTAAGCAGTGGCTGCACTGTCACATTCATTTATATTGTACGACTGAGGAAAGGGTTATACAGCAGATAGTAACTAGGCCAGAAGGACAGCTTTGATGGCCAGTCCTGCAAGCCTGATCCAGCCAGACACACTCTACATGACAATCAATGTGTTGCTATTAGAATTAAATGGTTAGACAGCTGTTTCATGCTACATTGCCATTCGGTGAATGTTCTAAGCAGGCAGGGGAAATCTAAAGCGAGGACAAAGCTTGCCCAGTCACCTCTGAGGAAGAGGTAGATATCTGAGTGTGAGGAGAGGGGTTTCTGAGATGCTGACTACGAAAGACACAGAGACTGGATGTTGAATTTGGGGCCCTTAGACAATAGTGTTTGGAGTGCTACCTGTCTAATGCAGGAGCAGTAGACACTGGCTAGAATCCAGTGTTTTCTCTATAGGGTAAATATCTGCATGTAGAGATATACTGTCCTAGGACTTTGCAGTCTTCATGCAGAATAGCAACATTTAGCAACATATGTCAATGACTGGGTGCCATGTGTAATGTGCAATGCACAGTGAATGATATGACATGCTCAAAGTGTAATGTGCAATTGATATATGTGCAATTCCACTTGTGCCACTGTATGCAGAATACATCCATTGCACTATGTTGATTAATTCACCCTATATGAGTAGTGTGACTTATACATACTTATTTTAGTAACAGGATGCCAACACTGGCCTTTTCCGCACCGGGCTATTTAAACGGTGCAGAGCGACCTCCAACAGAGGTCTTCTGCACCGTAGAGTGGACTGGGGCAGACTACTTTTTGTAGTTCCATACCTCAGTCCACTCCAGAGCGACTGGAACTGGTCGCGAGGCATGTTTTTTAAAATCTCTTTTTAGAGGTTTTTAAAAAGCACGGAGCGCACAACCCTGTGCCGCTCTGTCACCCGGCTCCGGAGCAGATTCGCAAATGCACGCAAGTGTGTGCCTGCAGATCTGCCGGGGGCGGGTTTCCAGCTGGTGAGTTTCTCCAGTTGGTGGAGAGCCTCCACCAACCAGAAGCTGCCATTTAGGACGCCGGAGGAGTGCGGAGCGATGAGCTCACACTCCTCCTCGTCGCGACGGACTCGCCCGGACAAAGTTAAAATCCGGTGAGTAGCGTGTTCTGTCGTTCCCCCCCACACACACACGTCTGGAAAGGGCCACTGACTGCCTTTTGGAGTGTTTAAGCTGCCTTATTGACACCACACATGACACATGGAGTTTTTTTACTATGCCTTACACTGGTTTGGGCACTTACAGACTCACTGCCAGGTCATACCTTTTCTTTTCCTCCCCAGAATTTACACTGCTGCCATCAGGGCCTCTGTGACAAGAAGGCTTATGAGATCCTATACTGGCACTCAGCTTCCTGCCTTGCTCCAAATGATACAGTAGGCTCAAAAGCCCACACCCACTGGTTCTTTTTCAAGCCCTCTGCTCTCTTTCTTGGCTCCCCTGGTGCACTGATATTGCCAAACACTCACAAGGCAATTTCAAGATCAGTCAGTGTGCCCTGGCACCAGCAGCAAATGAGTGGAGATGGATGCCCAGGATATAAAATTCCCTCACACACACAGCCCAAGCCTCCTTCTCCAAGTGCCATTCAACCTGAGATTTGTCTTCTAGTCTGGAAACACAACAATTCATAGTGGTTTCAGCCAGCAACTCTACTAATCAAGTGGAACTGCTTGTGAAAGATTAAGCCATTTTTAAAAACTTTTTAAGGCATCACAAGACTCTGTTGTTTTTTTGCTACAGCAGGCTACAAGCTGCCTCCTAATTTCTGTGACACTTCTAAGCATCCTGAGAACACTTTTTTATTTTCTGAATGGAACTCAAACTGGCTAAATGCTGAAAACTTGGAACCTTTCTCTGCTCCAGGAGGTGGGATCAAATGTGCACAACCACATAGATGTTGACTGAATGGTTTGATAGTCAGAATCAGAGGGCAATTTTCTGGATACAATACAAGGAAGGCTATAGTGGGTGGGTACATATTCTTCTTCATAGAGAGTCCACTATGCCCATAGTCCACTATGTAATGCAGGGGTGGGAAACTTCAAACTGTCTGGGGGCTCATTTGTCACTCCCACTTCCCAACATGGGCTGTACCAAGTCTGAAAATGTTCAGACAAAAATTAAAGTGCAAAACTAGTTTTCACTCAATTAACTAAGTGGGAAGGGAGAGGACAGAAGAGAGCAGAAGTTCATTCCTGAATTCATTTTTAAGATTTGGGGTGGGGGTGGGGTTGATTGGGGGCCTATTTTGACAAAAAAAAAACCCTGGTCATGTGTGGAAAAATATATTTCTCGCTTTAAAAGATTCGAGGAAGCTGGATACCCTCTAACATTTCAGCGATGAAAATTGAGACACATCAGGCCAAGCAACATCACAGCATGATCAAGGTGGCAAAAGTTATCAGTGGGGAAGGAAACAGAAGCAAGAAAAGGCTGCAACTGTTTGCTTTTGCCTGAACCCGCCTGGAAAGGGCAAGATTCCATCCTCATCTCTCTTCTCCCCCCTGCTGATATAAATGAGTGCAAATTACTTTTACCCATTGAACTCTTTGCAGCAATTGAAGTAAGCTGAAGCCAAAGGAGGAAAGTGGGAGGAGGAGAAAGAAACTGAGACATTTAAAAAGCAGCTGAAAGAGTCAAATGAATGAGGATTAATCACAGAATCATAGAGCTGGAAGAGACCACAAGGACCACAAAGTCTAACTTTCTGCCATGCAGGAATACACCATCAAAACATTCCAGATAGATAGCCGTCCAGCCTCTGTTTAAAAACCTCCAAAGAAGGAGCCCAAGGAAGTGTATTCCACTGTTAAACTCCTTTTACCGTCAGAGAGTTCTTTCCTATGTTTAAGGGAGATCTCTCTTCTGGAAGGTTGAAGCCACTGCTCCATGTCCAGCAGAAAACAGGCTTGCTCCATCTTCCATCTCAACAGGACCATCCATGCCAAGTTGGGACAGCTGGAGGCTCTACAGTTGTCAGACAGTCCCCAAACAAGGATGAATTAAGGTGAATGTGGTCCCTTTAAGACACACAGCTGAGACATTGTAGCAGGAGTGATGTGGAAATGAAACAAAACAACAATACAGGAGATTTGGGAAAAAAAGACTAGAAAAAAGAGAAAGCAAGCAATACCCCTTTCCCTTCAGCACTGGGCCCTTAGCCAGAGAGGGACCTGAAGGGTCTGCAGCAATTGAACCATTGATAATCTGTCCCTGGACACAAAAAGTGGCCTTTGGGGACTAGAGGCACCCCACATGCTGTGTTTTGTCAACCCCTGGTAAAATGGAAACCTTCCTTATTCTGTACACATACATGTCTCTTTGCCATAAATGGATACTATAGCTCCTGAGTTTTCATCTTCTTCAGCTGTATACTTCCATTAAAATCTTTCAGACCTCTTAAAGACTCACAGTAGTTTAGAGGCACATTCTGGACATATTCTGAGCCATTTAGGATATTAATTGAGCACAATATTTTAGGAATACATTCCCAAGCCGGCGCGATATGATGGAATAAATACACAAACCCAACTAGATAAATACATTGAAATACATGATGCCAGATGTTCGCTTGATCTAATTGGCATTTATCCTGCTTAGTTATTGTATGCCTAACAATAACATTTTTCAAAGCACTGCTGTTATTTAGACAATGGTGTTTAAACAAGAATGGGATTGAGAAAAGACCGCATCGAAGAAGCTGTGGTCATAACCTGTAGTGCTATATGAACTATTACCATGCAATATCCACACATGGGAAGCAGCTTTAGGTATGATTAGTTCAACAAATGTGTAAACTTTTGAGTTCTCCATTACTTTTCATTAGGCAAGGTGGTAAAAAAAAAATGAAAAAGATAGGGAGCATGGGAGACCCAAAAATATTTTTGGCTAGATGTTTGAGGAGGCTAAAGTCTTCAGTCAAATTTAGTTCCAACATAGAAATTGTGCATAAGTATTTTTTTAAAAAAAATCAGGGATAGCCATGTTGGCAATTTAAAAAAAATCTCAAACTCATCCATACCTTTATTAGGCCACTCATAAGATGAAAATTATATCACTCTAACTTTAGAAACTTTAGAAACCCACTGGCTTCTTCAGGGAAGTAAAATGATGGTGTTCAAATCACCTCTGCATATTTGCATTGAGATGTTGTATAGAAAAGTTAGGCCAGACATACCACATGACCATGGCCCTTTCCGCAACTCACCTTTTCTCGACTCACTTTTTCTCAGCACTGGGGCGCGGGGATCATGCAAGCAGCCTCCAGCGAGAGGCTCTCGTGTCCCTGTTGCTTCAGCTCCACAGCTGCCAGCTGCTCACGCGAGAGCCCCGCCTCTTCCTTCCGCAGTGCAGCCTGGGAGTTTCCCAGGCTGCGCTGGGGCAGGAAGCGCAAGCGCCACGGCTCCGGAGCTCCACAGGCACAGCAAGTGCGCGTGGGGCCCCGGAGCGATGTGCGATAGTGCACCATTTTTGGCTTAAAGCCAAAAATGGAAAAGTGTGTGAGTGGAGCCTGCCAGACCCTGGAGCGTTGCGCAATTGTGAGTGTGTCGTGTGGACCGCTCCTCACATTTGCGCAGCGCTTGCCATGCGAAAAGGGCCCATGGTAGGTACAAAATATCATATAACATCTAACAAGCCTACTGGGATAAAATGAGATGGCATTCCTCATCTTTGCAAATATAAGAAAGACTGCAACTCAACTATTTGCCATCAGCAGGATTTCCTACATGTCCAGTTACCTGAGCCTTTTGCAGATGAATGTTCACTTCGATACGCTGCAGTATAGTCGGTCAGTGGGTTCCATAAATAGGGTTTACTGGGTTAGAAACAGAAAAAAAAATAGTGGCACAGACTCAGGCCTGCACTCCTGCAGCTGCCTCTCTCTCCGAAGCTACCTTACGTCCCTTTGCAATAGATGTCAATGCCACCTAAAGCATTGTGGTTGCATATATTCTGAAGTGCAAACTAACGCAGTGAGACCTCCAACCCAATTTTTATGTGGTCAGACCAAGCAAAAAGCCGGACAATCGTACTAATGAATGGATTTTATTAATAAATATGTTATCATGCACAAACACAGTCACTCACTCATGCACACAAGGCCTATTGAGAAGGGAAAGAGGTGAAAGCTTAGAGGGGATAAGGCAGAGAGGGTGTAAGGGTGGTAATACTGCACCTGTCCAGAAGTTTTCAGTCTGAGAAGCGGTGAGAAGGAAGGAGCTCAACTAAGAAAGGCAGCTGAGGGGAGCACTTGACTAATAGAGTACTGGCCTTGAAAACAGGGACTACTTATAGGACAGAATGCACCTCGGGGTCAGACCCTCCCCTGGGAAGAATGACGACCAAAACAGAAGGAAAAATACTGCACAATAGCAACTTGATGGCTTGCATGATTGGTTCATGTAAATAGACCTCGCCCTTGTAGGATTTGATGAAGTCAGGGTTGCTCAACCTGGGGAAAACCTGGTAATCCCCTCAAGTTGGCTTTGTGTGGTCGAGGACCCTTTGTTTGTGCGGATGTGTCTAGCCTGAGGTCTCTTTGGGAAACATGACTGGGCATTTTCCTGGCCTTGACCTATATCCAGTCATTTGCCCTATTTGTCTACGCACCCACCTGGGCAACCTCTCTGGCATAGAAGTCATATTTGATATTAATTTTATATCCCTCCAGGATGGGGTCTGCCAAGGGGGTATCACAAGGTAAGCAGCAGCTGCCGCCAGAATCCTTTATGGAATATGTATGAACAACCAAACAGATGAGAGAGCAGATGAGCCTGCCTCAGCAGCTATCCACAACATATTTTAAAAAAAAAAAGACAAGAAAAGCTTAGATCTCAAAGTTTCGCCATTGTATTTTGGTGAGTAGTGAAAGAAAAAAGTAAACCCTGCAGGTTTCAAGTGGCCTTTAGACATTTCAAAATATTTTTATTTATGCAAGACTTACCTGATGTGGTTCTTTCATTTCAAATGTGCATATTTTTGGTTTTGAATAAAAAGTTTGCTGCACATGTTGAAGTGCTTTTCCTTTTTGTGTTATCCTTTTCCATGTTATTTCTGCCTCTGGTACCAAATGTTTTATGAAAGAAGTAATGTTCAAGAACACATTTAATTTGTTAACTGAAATATACCTGTATTATCTCTCCATTAGGATTATCCACCATGGAGTTTTGTATCTCGCTTTTCCAAACTGAAGCTCAGTGCAAAAGCCATCTGCTCTTCCAAAAAGGATGCACAGATTAATCTGTTGAGTGACAAAAGGGGCAGGCTGTATTAAAAGAACTACACTTTTGGAAGGAACACAACAAATGCTGTGCCTTTGTTTCAATGCAACAATATTTGTTTTAAACAACATTTAGTTCTTTACTCAGGTTTTGTAGTCACAGTAGCCAAAAGTATAAATAAACTTCATCCAACCCCCAGTAATCAAAATTGGCTTTGAGTACTTGAGAGCATAAGTGCTACAGAAAACAGCAACCATAAGTGGCATTGAAGTAGACACAGTTCTTTAGATTAGTGCCTTTTAATAAATAAATAAAATACCAGAGCATCTCAAACTTGAGCATTTTGTTGCTCAGCAAGAAGCCACACCAGTTCTTAAGACAGACTGCCTGGTGTATTGTTTGCAGGGATGGTCTATATCCTGTCTTGTCACTTTTACATGTTTTTAATTCATAGGTTATTCCGGCTTGTTTCTACATGAATCAGCAATAAGGAATTTTCCCAAAATGTATGGCAGTCAGATTCTTTGTAGCCCCATAAAATAATTTTTCTAAATTCTGGAATTTTCCCTCAGGTTATACATTGGGCTGCATACTTTGATATGCTGGGGCTGTCAAAAATGAGCACAGTCTAATGGATGGATGAGTACCCATCCAGACAGTTGTCAATGTGGTATAGATCTGGTCATTCCATATTGGAATTTGCTGAGGTTGAATTCCTTAAACACCCTTCATAACTTAACTCTTGGCCTCCACTGATCTAGGGAATAACCAGCTCAATCTGGAACTCTTTTTCCCATGTTGGGGTCCCCAGGTTTGTTAGATTACAAACTCATTGGGTTATTCTGGGACTTACAGGTCTGAATCTTATTGATTAGTCTCAAATAAAGTAGATTCAACTGAATCAATTTTTGAGTGGTGAGTCAACACATAGATAAATCATATTTCATATTTATTCAAAAGTCCGTGCTAGCCTCATCAGGTCCCATACCGGGAGAAAGTAAAGATATAAATTAAATAAATATATATATAAGGACTAGCAGTACGCTTCTGGCCATTATCTGACGCAAAAGACAGCCATCACTGATCTAGATCAGTGGTTCTCAACCATGGGTTTCATGATGTTCTGAGTTCAGCTTTCAGAACCTCTGATTATTGTTCATGATATCTGGAGCTTCTGAGAGGAGAAATCCAAAGCATCTGAAAGGTCAAGGGTTAAGAACTACTGACCTCAAATAACTATTAGACTTCCTCAACCTGAGAATCTTTCTCTTTTTCACTGGAAAGTAGTAGCAGTCCTACCAAAGTCCATATTTGGTGACATCAATAAATCCAGTTTTAGTTGGTTTTCTTAAGTAATCTATCAAAACAAGGGGGTAATCCTGAATGGAGGAGAGAGCTACACTTCTAAATGCAGCATGTTGCAGGTACAGCTTGGGTAATAATCATACGTCTTAGGTCTGAATGTCATTCACCATGCCACACGGACCCAGGAAACACCTCTGGGTAGGGTAGATCTTGGTTCCTCACAGCGTTCTCTTTTTTAAAAAAAGAGATGAGGAAGAGAGAAATATATCTTTAAAAACAAACAAAGCACTTCTTATGTAAAATAGCCCTTCTCCTGAAAATTGATTCGCCCCTTTCCACCAGCAGAAAGTTGACCTTTTACCGACCATTGCAACACCATTCCCTTTTGTTCCAAAAGTATTTCCGCTGATGCTGGAACAAAAGCTTGGTTAATAATTCATAAGATCAGACATCCCGATTCTTGTAATTTCTTCTGACTCATCATGCTAAAAGAACTCATGCATATACATCTGGTGCGACACAACAAGCCTATTGATATCAGACAGAGTATAAAAGTTATGCCTCAGAGATTCACAGCTATAGGCTTTCACAGTTGTTTGCCCTCATTGGCTTTTAACAAGCATGATAAGCAAGTTAATGCAAGTGTCAAATAGGGGACCTGAATCTGTTGTAATTAAGCTTGGTGTAAATCTTTTTAAAGGTACAAGGTAGAAGAAAATGGAAGCTGGTTGCTCTTTCCTATTCATATTTCTTGCAGCCCTTTTAGCATTTCTATAAGGTGATGAATGCAAAAGGAGGCTGGAAGAAAGCACAGACTCTTTGGAAGCCTTTACGTAATGGGTCTATATTTCTGTGATTTTAATTCTTTCTTATGGACTGTTGACATTTCCTCCAACACAAGATTTAAATTTCTCCATCCAGACTTTCACAACACCATACAATTACAAAGTTGGCTATGTTGTTGCATAAACCATATCTTCTTCACTGGTTCTGAAGCATCATTTGAATTATCTTCTCTGACTATATCTTTTTCAGAGTCCAGGAAAGCAGCCAACTAGGGCTGACTGACTGATCTCTTTTCCCTCTTTCCCTCTTTCCCTCTTTCTTTCCCTCTTTCCCTCTTTCCCTCTTTCCCTCTTTCTTTCTTTCTTTCTTTCTTTCTTTCTTTCTTTCTTTCTTTCTTTCTTTCTTTCTTTCTTCCAAAAAGGAGTCTGATAAGAAGCAGCAATGGGAGTTCTTAAAAATTGCTTGATTTAGAATAGGGGTGGGGAACTTTTCAGATGCTGTTCCACTACAACTTCCCTACCCCAATGGTTCCACTGATGTAAACTGGAGTCTAACAAACATCTGGAGAAAGAAGGTTCCCTATGCAGTTTAGCATAGAACTTTCACTATGTGAATGGCCTAATCATTTGAATTCATATTGTGTCATATCACTCTACCTGCCAAATAAGTCAAGATCAATGTACGGATAGAGAGAAATCAGTGAGTTCAGTGAAAGGCCTTTGGAGTAGCAGAGAGGCTAAACCAATTGTACTGGTTAAAACTATATAATGTATGATGAGGTCATAAAGTGGTTAGAAAACATAATAAGGTATCTCAGTTTATAGTGCAGCCTCCTATATCCAGAGGTATATCAGAGCCATGACAGAGGCAGGACTGCAGACCCTCCTCACACTGTCCTGTTCCCTCTGAGCTTAAATGCAGTTTCAAGGGTGTATGGGGGGGAGGCCTCTGGATGGCAAACAGTTACTCCCTCCTGCCTTACAAACTGCAATTGCCCTGATAGAATTTCCATAAGTCTCCACTCTCCAGTGTTTGCTCTACCAGCTTGCCTTTCATGCCAGACATACTAGGGACAATGACCAAGTTCAAAGCCAATGTTCAAGTCAAAGAGGCATGATCAAGGATATATAAGAAATTTGCTCTCATGTTTTTAAATAGTGGATTTCACCTGACTCAATCCTCCTGGACTGACTGCAGAAACTTAGGCCATTTCGACATGGCTTCACAGTCTCACTATGGGGACGGGATGGCAGCAGTCCAGGGGTTGTGCTTTTGCACGATGTTGTCACAGTCCCACTGCTATCCCACCCCCATCCATTGCAATCAGGGGATATTCACTTAATGGAATGAAACCGGTAAGTGCCTGTGATCACTTGATGCTCCCATCCTTCCCGGCCACGGGGAAGGGCAGAAAGCATGACGGAGGTACCTCCTTCCCCAGCAGAGTGTGGGAATGAGCCCAGCTGCACTGCAGAAGGCAGACATGTGTCGCTCATACTCCCTTCCATGGGGAACCAGTCAGGTGCAGAGAGGAGCATGTTACTGCCCTGGCTAGTCCGAGCTTTGGGGATATTAACAGATATCCTCTTGATATCATAATTCAACTTCACTTCTCTATTCCTCTCCACGTGCTTGCGAGGCCACCGGACAAGCACGTAAACAAGCTCGGCCGTTAATAGCCGTAATATTCAAACTACAATACAGGCAGGCCAGAAATAGCTGACTCACTGCTTTAGGAGACCTCCAGGCAAGTACTCTAATTAAGTATGCACGCCACTTACAAAAGAGCCTCTGCCCCGCGATGGCAGCTTGATGGATAAACTATGCAATACCCAAGTACTCTGCGTCTGCATACTGGCTACTCTATTGAGAACCGCTACGATAACTCAATCATTCAGATTCTGACCTTTTGGAGGCTTTGTCTCCAACTCCAAATCTATTGTTTTCCCCCAAGTACGGCATAGCCTGGAGTCACAATTCTCTTTATAAAAACCCTTGATTCCGAGACCTTCCTCGGATCACTCCCGAGTTTCATCCCACCTTGCTGCCGCCTTGCTTGGCGAGCCTCCCCTCAGCTCCACATGCTGAGTTACATCGCACCCCAGCTTCGCTCTCTATTTTTCCAGGCTTCAGGACAGGTGAAGTATCACCCAAACCAGCAATCCCTCTAAAAATCCCTCTATACCACTCCAACCTTTATTTTCTTTAGTTATCTTGTATGAGTGTGTTGCATACACTGTTTTGCTTGTGTTTAATAAACATCATTTATTGTTTCAACTTTTGAGTGCTCCTTGACTTGACCCGGCCCCGTAGACATAGGGTTCAAGATCTCGCTACGTTACCCTGCCTCTCATAACACTAAGCAGTGCTCCGAGCTAATTTTCCCCACCTTTTGTTGAGCACATTTTGGTGTCCCTCCTGGGACCCCCAGTACACAGGGTAACAAGCATTCCCATCATGCTCCCTTCCTGGCAAAGGCGCTGCTAGGATCATGACAAGAGGGCAACGGGATCGGATAAGGTGCGGAAATGGCCTTAGTCATTGTGGCTGGAATTCCACACAATTCCAAGGTTTCTATGCATCCAGGGGAAAAAAAAGTGTTTTAACAGTGCATGGAAACTTGAAAAATTCACCCTTGCTAAAATCACTGGAGATATCTCCAAGATGACCACAACCATACTTTAGTCAGTGGAAGCATGCATCTATTAAGGTATCCATTGGTAAAATGGGCACAGAAATACAGATGTATGTTTGTTTTCTGTCAAAGAAAACTTGCAGCTAGAACAGAATTAGAGAGAAGAAAAGGCAGAAATCCATAGAAACTGGCTTGACAGAGATTTAAGGGCTACCCTTAATTATGAAAAGTGACTTGAAAGATTGCAGTGACACTAATGTAACACAAAAGCACAGAGGTTAGGTGGCGTGTACAGAGCTTCAGTGTTAACACAGTTGTGTCATCCCATGATCAATGGCAGTACAGGCAGCGTCCACTCCCTTCCTCACAGCCACTTGGTAGACACCTGACACAGCTGATCCCGGGTTCCACATTTTGCGAGAGTTCTCTGGATTGGGAGGGAAGGAGAAGAAGGCGATAACCCACAGGGACTAGAACTCCTCCTAGTATGTTTATAAATGAGGCACCAGAGAACGGTTGCTTTGAAGCTGTAGAGTGAATAGGTTAGTCCCACACTATCATTTCCTCAAGTAGTGTGTGCTCTGCTGGAGTACTTCTCTAAACCTTCTTAATTACTAAAAGCTTGCATTTTGATCCTTCATAAATACCGCCTAAAATCAATTCGTTGTCAGGCAACAGCTGCAGCATTCATCATGGCTCATTCCCTGGAAAAATGGTTAATTCTAAAATATGTTAATAGCCTCTGCTTTTCAATGGGAAGATTTAATAATCAACATTTTAATTTTCCATATATATATATATATATATATATATATATATATATATATAGAATGAATGCTTACATTTAAGACAGGTTAGCCTGACAAGAGCATCACTTTTCATCCAGCTGAAAGGAGGCGAATATTCTGTATATCCTCGTTAATTCCATAATTGGCATCTGGAATCTGTTCAAAAATTCCGATTTACTTTGTAACAGAGGATTAGGGTTGCATTTGGCGTTCTTTATGGTCTGCAGAAGCTTGTGAAATTCAAATGTAAAAACTGTCAGCAAAACATTTTCATGAAAAGTCCTACCTTATGCTAATCCGCAGAAACACGAGCGAGTGCTAGAGGGGATGAAAATCCACAATATGTTTTTGGTAGCTAACCACTTATGGGAACATTAACATTCTCAGGCAGGGGTGATTGGTGGGCTTCTGAAGTAACTTAGGAGCTATCAGGATTCAGTTTTGAAAAGACTTTCAGTAGATTTTTTTTCAAAGAAAAAAAAGAAGCCTCTAGTATTTATGAATTATTAATGTTGCCTTTCTGGTTTTTTCCCCCCCTTTCTTTCTTTTTCTGCCTTTTTTTATTTTGGCTTTTGTGTGTGTGCTGAGCTGAGTAATTCAGCAGAATGATAGAGACATGAATAGATATGCTAACTAGCATGAGGGCTAACCTTTAAAGTTCGTTAGAGCTGCCAGCAAGCTTTCTCTGAGATATTTGTAATTTGTTTTTTTAAAAAATCCATGTTAAAATATACAAATATTTTTATACCCTTGGCACCTGTAGGAAAGCCCCAAGGAATCACATTCTAAAATCTAACACCCCAAAGAAGCAGAAGCATCATCATCATCATCATCATCATTAGCGTGTGTGTATGTGCACGTATAAAGAATAGGTTCAGGAAGGATGCCGGTTTTCCGGTCTTGCACGTACTGGGCTTGTCACTACAACACATCCATTTTATGCCAGTTACCTCTCCTGATTCTCATTACAGTCATTGTAATCCAAACGTGGTGAAGAAATTTGAATATCTCTGACATGTTCTCCGAGCACACTCTGAAAGCAAATAAATAGGTAGGAGCTGAAGGAAAGTAGTGTTGCATCAGCGTGTGGGCTTCTGAAAGGACAAGAGTTATCTGAAATTCACACTGAAGATAGAAATTAAAGATAGCAAATGCGTGCTGACCTATTGCAAAAGGGGAAGTACAAGCAGTCACTTGATGATGCTAGTCGCATCCTTCTGCTTAGTCATAAGATTCTTTCGTTTAACAGTGGGGGGAAAAAAAGGCACTCTTGCAAAGACATTTTTGTCTCCCAGATTTGGAGAACAGTATATACCAACAAACCCTGCAATAAAATGTTGTAGTGCGGAGTGCTGTTATTCAGGGTTTTAGCCTCTCCATTCCATTCTACTCCACTCCATCTTCCCTTCCCTCATCTACCCCATCTTCCCTTTCTCCATTCCCATCTGATATATCCCATCAGAATATATATATTCTGTAGATTTAACAATTTTTGGTATGTCCATGAGCCTGCTGATCTCACTGTCTTGTGTATGTTCAGTACCTGATGGCTACGTAAGCAACAGAACCACATGGCCCAAACACTAAAAAAAAAAAAAAAGAGATGGGGTGAGGGAGGAGGCAGGGAGGGAGAGATTTTCCCCTGTACACATTTTAAACTCATTTTATTTATCTGTAAGTAAGCATCAGCCTCAAAGAGGCCTACACATGAGACCATTTAGCCAGAGAGCTCTTTGGCCTCAGTAAACTGCAAACCCCAGAATTCCACAGGATGTTAAAAGTGGGATAATAGCACTATAACAGTGTAATGCGGAAATGGCCCAAGTGTGTACACATGCCACCTCGAGTGCCATTTTGGCAGAAAGGGTGGGCATATATAAACAAAAGTATTAATAATATACACATGTGCGCAGGCATTTGTTTTATATCACCCTGAAAATTAGAAAAGATATTTAAAAATTACTATCAACATTTTCTGTAATGCCTGTCCTAGTAGCATGGCAAATTTGCCAACAGACAGGGACTTTCATACCAGGAAATTCTGGCAATGAGCTGTAGGAGAAGAAAACATTTTAGCAATGTATACATTTTTTTAATTTCAAAGTTGGCTTTTTCACATTCAGTTTGGAAAAGGCAACAAGGAACTGAAAGTGCAGAGATTAATTTAGGTAACAATTACCACAATTCACAATTGCATTAGCACCTATTAAGCTTCATTGTTCTGTGGAAATTTTAATGATATATTCCTGAGTGAATAAAGGCAGAAGATGATTAGAAGTAAAATTGTTTCTATGTATGCTGACAGGACTGCTGAGCATAATAATACATTTCTGAGACGACCTGTTTGGAGTTTACTCCATAATTTTATGTAAATTCCAAATAACTTCATTTTTTCCCAGGTTAAATGCAAATGTGTTATTTTAACACAGGGGAAGTACTAATGGACACGTATTGCCACTGATGGAGCTAGAGTCAGATAAGAGTCTTGAATATTTTAACAGGATGGATCTTTTGCTTCTTTGTTGGCTTTTCCCTTCGCACAATGTTTCAGTCTCAATCCAACTGCAGCACTGACGTTTATAATAGATTCAGAATACCCTAAAGGCACCAGATCCCATCTGATCTTGGAAGCTAAGCAGGTCAGTTCTGGTTAGTACCTGAATAGGAGACAGCCAATGAATACCAGGTGCTGTAGGCTGTATTTCAGAGGATGGAAGTGACACAACCACCTCTGAGTATTCCTTACCTAAGAAAACAGGCGATTTGAAGACACGTAAGCTATTTCTGCACTACACTGTTATAGTGCTATTATTCCACTTTCAACTTCCTATGGAATCCTGGGATTTGCAATTTAGGGAGGGGCATTTAGAATTCTCAGCTAAAGGGCTCTTTGGCCTCAGTAAACTACAAACCCCAGAATTCCACAGGATGTTGAAAGTGGAGCAATAGCACTATAACCGTGTAGAATGGAAATAGCCATACACACACAAACATGGAAACGAACATACTTAAGAGGACACTATTCTTGAGATTTTCTGCTCACCCTGCACAAAAAAGATAATAAAAATACAAACTGTTTATAATTGCATAGTGATTTCTATCACGTTGATGAATTTAATAATTTAGTATGATTTTATCTCTCAGGGTGAGCTAACTGGGTTTCTTTTCCTTCATTCAGTGCCATTTATTTAATTAATTTTTACAACAGCATTATGAATGGATGAAGCTCAGAAATACAAACTAGCTCAAGTACACATAATCAGATTTGGATCTAATGGGTGCTTCTAAATTTGTAGAGTTTCCCATCAAGACACTCATTTGAAGAAATTGTTAACAGCTATGGGACTTCCTCCATTTCAAGACTTTTCACTGAAAAAAAAATGTTTACAGAAAAAAGCACCTGAAATAATATAATTTTGTGGAGAAAACGTTTTTTTTGTGGGGAACACATTTTTTTCTGGGTAAAAAACTTTGCTTTTGTGCAAACATTTTTTAAAAAGTCCCAAAATTAAATTTGTGCAAATACGTATTTTGCCCCAGCAGGAATAAAAATTTTGAAATCATTCATTCTTTCATGGAAGAAGGAAACATCTTTATAGTGAGATTTCTGGCTAAGCAGAGATCTCATTCTGTATTCTTGATCCTGGTTTGGCATGCCACTATAACACACTGGCCCTCAGTCAAAAGAAATCTGAGAAGGCAATGTTTGGACAACATATACACAGACAAAAGGAGGAAACGCAAGGTGTAAAATGAACTGCAAGAGCAGCCCTGGAACTACAATGAAGTTCCATTCATAATATGAGAATCTCATGCGATAACCTTGTACCACAACCATAGATACAGATGTTTAATAAGTATTTTAGAAAGAAAGAAAGAAAGAAAGAGAGAAAGAAAGAAAGAGAGCGAGCAAGCGAGCAAGCCAGCCAGCCTTAAAAAATAAGGCATATACAAACATATCAGTATGGGCAGAGATGAGGAAACAAGTCACAGAAAGGGGGCTGTTGAAGTTACTTTGCTAGACAAGTTTCCTTTTGTTTAATTACAGCTCCAGCTGGGAGGTTCTGAGCTCTATAGTCCACAACTTTAACTTCTTCAAGCTTTGGTCCTGTGGACAAAAGGCTCACACATACTACAAGGCTTATAGTTAGATGCAGATCTCTTTCTCTTCTAAAACTATTTTGTAAAATTTGCTCAGAATCCTATTTCCCCCTTATTTTCACCAGCTCCGAACCAGCCAAGATAGAAAGACAGCTCTGTGGGGAAAATCATTATGAAAGGCTTGTAGTACATGTTTTAAACAAATACATAAATCTCCTCAGACATTTCTCATTTGCAGATTGAAAATAATGCATAACAAAACATAATATTGTGATGATTTCAGCTACCTCCTTTCCCAATCCCTATAGAACAGGCCAAGAAAGATTATAATGACAAGTATTTTACAGGCAGTTGGTTCTTCTGATATGAGGTTAATACATCCCTGTATTTTGGCATTTGTTTTAAAAATAAACATTCTGAAACTGGTTACAAGTCATATGCAAACTAGAAAAGAAAGAGAGGTATTGAACTTGCCCTGTGTATGAGAGGTGTCTTAGCCTGGTCTTCTTGTTCCCAGAAATTAACACCACAAGCTAAACCTAAAATTAGCCAAGGCCATTTACAGGAAGGCCATTTCTGCACTGCACTGTAATAGAACTATTATTCCACTTTCAACATCCTACGAAATGGGGAGGGGCATTTAGCATTCTCAGCTGGAGAGCTCTTTAGTCTCAGTAAACTACAAACCTCAGAATTCCACAGGATGTTGAAAGTGGAATAATAGCTCTGTAACAGTGAAGTGCCGAAATGGCCTAATCCAAAATTACATGCCAAGTTTAATATGAAGCACCAAGCTCTGTCTTGATTTTTAGATATATTAATTACAGGCAATGTGTGTGGGTGTCTTATTCTGAACACCCAGATCACCTATACCACTAGTTTCAGTACGGCTGTTGCTTCAGTCAGAAGATACTGGGAAGCAGCAAGAAGTCGTTAGAAAAGAGAGCCCTTGTGCCACAGGGTCTGATTTGGACCCCTTAAGCTGTCTTACAAGCTTCAAGTAAGATGGATGTTAAGGTCTGCTCACCAGTAGCGATGAGCCAACTGCTGGTTAGGTCAAGTCCTCAATGTGGAATGGCAGTGCTGGAAAGCACCATAGTGTACATTGCTTCAGGCAGCAAAATGTCTAGCATTAGCCTTGTTAATATGACCAGTAACTAGGGGACTTTTATTTTTGCACCTCTTGTGTCAGATTCCAACAAAACCTTGATCCACCTCCCCACATGGCTTGCAATTGGCATCAATAGGAACCTCTCTCCTAAAGTCTGAAGGGACATAGGTTGGTTGATTTTTGGTTGGGAGTGAAGTATTAAATCAATCAGAACCTTTAATTAATTTACAGGTGGCAAGAGATTTCTGGTTCAAAGCCAACATATTCTGCAATGCATGGGGGTGTTGTTGGTGGTGAGGTTCTTAGCACTAAGTATCTCTAGGAAAGATAGATGCTGGGAGTTTTAGTTTAAAAAAATTGGTAAAGTACTATTTTTAAGCTCTGTTCTGCTTTTTGGATCAGCCACACATGAGAAGCCTAAGCGAAAGGTACTCTTTGAACAATCACGATGTCTTTCTGTACCACATTGTTTGTTTTGAAGCAGCTGTAACCGGTCTGACAGCACCAACATAGCTGTAGGTTCAGATACAGCCTAAGGGGATACTTGTACTGTAAACCTATAGCAGTTTAAATGAGCTTAGTTCTCATGGCTTCTACTAAAACCATGGAATTATAGCATGGTGATGGTACTAATTCTCTCTTAGAGATCATAAGCCAAAATAGGATTCTCAAGCAAGAAGGAATGACTATTAAGACAATAGCATTAAATGCACCTACTGAAAGAAACAACATTTGTCACCACGTACTTTTTTTGAAAAAAATTAAGCATTAGCTTTGAAGCCCTGTGGTCCATGAGATTATATTCCAGGACTGGATCTTCCTCTTCAAGGTGAGGAACAGACCTTTGATCTTAGAGGAAATCTGGTCACAGATTTCCATTCCCTCCTGGGAAAGATCTGGAGCTCTTACCTCCCTAGGTCTGGAGCTCCAGCAAGAGGAGGAACAGAAAGTGAGCAGCTTAGAAACATGAGAACATGGTAAATAGACCCCTCCTATAGATAGACCAAAGGTCTATCTCAGCCAACATTAATTTTTGCACTGTAGTCCAACAAGTAATGATGTGGCATGTGGACAGATTACAAGGGACTCTGGATAAACAGTTTCCAAGGTTTTGTGATACTGGTTTAAATGTGTCTTTCTCGTTGTTAGCAATAACAGGATATCTTTCTTTCTTTTTTTTAATGGAAGGAAAATAATGGTCTATACTCTACCTTTCCTTCTGTACAGCTGGCAAGACCAATCTGACCTCAAAGCACTCTAGTTTAGCAGTAACATTGCCCTGTAATGCACTTGCTACCCCCTCCTATATATGCTGTTCTTAGGGTGACTTGATATTGTACATTCAGATGATTAAGGAGACTAACTAGCTGTAACATGCATACTTTATATTCAAAAAGCTTAAGATTTCCAATGAAAGTTAGTAGACCTGACCAAGGGTCTGGAAAGCAGTAGTTAAGCCACTGTACTTCATTCAGATCTTGGCCTATAACTCTCATAAACCGTCAGCCACTAGCCAATCTGGCTGGAGGTTCTGTAGCCCAGAAAAACGGGCATACCCTGACTTAAATTCAGGATGGGGAGTTTTTGTTCCCCCAGATGTTGTTGAACTACAGCTCCCAAA
This sequence comes from Cyclura pinguis, assembly GCA_030412105.1. Taxonomy (NCBI): domain Eukaryota; kingdom Metazoa; phylum Chordata; class Lepidosauria; order Squamata; family Iguanidae; genus Cyclura; species Cyclura pinguis. Next base: position 269,412,098 of record CM059600.1, on the reverse strand, counting down.
ATTCTTCACCTTTGGCTGTGTTAGCTAGGTCTCATGAGGATTGCAATCCAACCATATCTAGAGTGCCATAAGTTACTGCCTCTTAGGCTAGATGGACCAGGATCAGGTCCCTCCATACCTAACATGTTGCTGGCCAGGTGTGTTAGACTACAGCTTCCAACATTCCCAATAAACCTGCAAGACACAAGGTTGGAGAAGTCTGATAAGGACAAGAGAGTGATGTTCAGAGGTCAGGGAGATTGACTGCTCAGCATTAATAGACAGGCATGCCTTTGCATTCTTAGCTATTCCTTAATATTCAACTGTGGGATTCTGATGGGTCTATGAAGGGACTTGGAATGTTAAAATGAATTAACCAAAAGGCTTCGAGATGTTGAAGGAAGTAACTAAATGAAAACAAAAGAGAAGAAAGGCAAGCACTTTGCTGCAGGCATCCTTTCTGTATGTAGAGTGCAAGCCACAGTGAGAATATAAACAAAGGCTCTCTCAGGTTGCTGTGTCTGTACGTGATGACAGACAAGCTTTGAGGAAGGCAGTTCAATGACTATGTGAAAAGAGAGGCTCTTTTTTAAAAAGATCCACCCTTCTCAAATGGTGCTATCTACTGTCTGCTGAAGGATTATGTTACTTTTATCTTAACCTCATGCAGATGAAAAGTAACAAATGCATCATCTTCACACAGGGCTGGCAGACGTGCGCATGTTATAGATGAGATCAGCTTCGGCCGTCTCAGACTTGAAATGCACCTGCGAAATATATAAAACCTCTGAATAAATAAAGCAGGCCTTGTGGGCTGAGTCAGTTTCTTTTGAGGATGGTGATACAAAACTAGCAGTAGCTGTGACTTTCCCCACCCACTCAGGCTCATGTCTTAATTAAATCATTTTCCAAGATTTTGCTTTGAAAAAGCAAAACAAAACACACAAACAACCTAGGGCTCTCCATGAGAGTTTTCTGGGGGTGGACAGGGGAGAGGCAAAACCTAGCGGAGCATATACTCAAGTCTCCCTGCTAGTCAGCACCTTCCAAAATAGTAGTGCTGATGGCTTTTCTGGGTTTCAGGCCGTTTCCACATTAGACTGCTATTGTGCTATTATTCCACTTTTAATATCCTGTAGAGTCCTGGGGTTTGCAGTTTAGGGAGGGGCATTTAGAATTCTCGGTCAGAGAGCTCTTTGACCTCAGTAAACTACAAACCCCAGGATTCCTCAGGATGTTGAAAGTGGAATAATAGCGCTATAACAATGTAGTACAGAAATGACCATGGTACTTGAAAGGCAGCCAGCTTTTCTGAAGGGTTGGGGGGGTGGGTTAGGGAGGCAGTTTTATGTACAGTCCGCCATCCATATCTGTGGATTCTGTATCCGCAGATTCAACTAACCATGGCTTGAAAATATTCCTAAATAAGGAAATAAATCCACAAAGCAAATTTTGATTTTGCCATTTTATATAAGGGACACTATTTTACTACACCATTGTACATAATTGGGCTTGAGCATCCACAAATTTTGGTCCCATGGGATGTCCTGGAACTAAACTAGGCTGAAACTAATAAGATGAAACTCAAGAGAGGTAAATGAAAAATCCTGAATTTAGAAAATACAACACCAGCAGCAACAGAACAGCAACATAGGATTGAGAATGCTTAGGCCCTTTTCACATGTGGGGGGTGGGGAAACGGGCGAAAACGCACAAAAACAGAGCTTACCTGAAACCGGGTAAGTCCGTCGCCATGTGGAGCAGCGCGAGCTCGCTGTTCCACAGTCCTCCGGCGTCCCAAATGGCAGCTTCCGGTTGGTGGAGGCTCTCCACCAACCAGAGAAGCTCGCCAGCTGGAAGCCCGCCCCTGGCAGATCTGCAGGCACGCACTTGCGCGTGCCTGCAAATCCACTTCGGAGCCGGGCGACGGAGCGGGGCGGGGCTGCGCGCTCCGTGCTTTTTAAAAACCTCGAAAAAGAGGTTTTTAAAAAACACGCAACCCGGCTAGTTCCGGCTGCTCCTGAGTGGATTCTGGTGTGGAACTACAAAAAGTAGTCCACACCAGTCCACTCTAGGGTGTAGAAGACCTCCGTGAGAGGTCGCTCTGCACCATTTCAGAAGCCCGGTATGGAAATGGCCACAGTTTGACAATAGTAAACAAAAAAAGGATCTTGGGATTGCAGTCAATCTCAAGCAGAGTCAGTAGTGTGAAACACCTGGAGAAAAGATTAGTGATGTTTTAGCCTGCATTAGCAGGAGCATTGTTCTCAGGTCAGAAGTAGTAATCTTTCTATTTTATTCTGCCCTACTGAGACCTCATCTGCTGCACTATGTCCACTGCATTTTCAGAAGCATATGGACAAACTGGAGGAGGCTCAAAGGAGGGCAACAGCAATGGTCAGGAATATAGAATGCAAGTCCTGTGAAGAAAGATTAAAGGGACTGAGTATCTTTAGCCTTCAGAAGAGAAAGCTGAAGCACTCCTCAAATACCTGAGGGGTTGTCACACCGACAAAGAAGACAACAACATGCTATCTGTAGGAAGCAGGACAAGTTCCAGTAACCTAATGTAGCTAACAGGTTTCAGTTGAACATAAGGGGATGGAAACATCTCAATGAGAGTTTGTCAGCAAAACCTATAACCTAAAGAGGTAGGGACACCTGCAATCTAAAGAGGTGGTAGAAAGCTTCAAGGAGGCTTCATAGCTATTTCTGTATCTCTGGATATCCAGCACTGAGTAGCAGATTAAGTAAACCTGTCTATCTTTTGCCATCACAAACAAGGCCTCAACAAAGTCTACAGCAGTGATGGGAATCATGCACCCCTCTAAATTTTGTTGCTTGCAGTGCCTAAAATTCTTCATGTTGGATCATGGTGGCTTGCAGTCAAACAACATCTGGAGGGCTGTGTGATTCCCACTCTTGGTCTACAGGGAAAGCTTTCCCCCTGATTTGTATAACAGGACTTCCATGACAACACTTCCCAGATCTCAGACCCTGAACCTTTTTCCTCAGGAAAATTAGAAGGAATCTCAGGGTGACGGCACTGTCGTGAAGAGTATTTGTGTGTGTGTGTATTCTCATTACTTAGGTTTCATATTTTTTTGAATAGCATTTCTCTGCCAACTGTGGTTGACATTAATATATCATGCTTAATGACATCACTAAGGGCTGCCCCTTCTAATATCACTCTTGTAACATCACCAGGTCCCACTCCTGTGATATCACTAGATCTCAAGTTTTGACCCTAAAATCTGAGAGTGTGGAATAGTCTTGACCATACCAATGACTCACATCAGTATAATTTGCTGTCAGGATATAATTCTTTGCCTCACAACATCCATCACAGTAAGAAGCATAAGAGCCTGTTTTTTGTTTCTCTGTTGATAAGAACTATTGCATCAGTTGTAGAAAACTGAAGAGAATGGTATGATTGATGAGACTGAGCAACAACATGACTTTGGATCCACATTCCAGAGGGAACATCTTCTCATACATCAACCTGCCCATACACTAAGAATCTTACTCTAAGATCTTCTCCAAAGTTTCTTCTTAAGGTACAGCCAGATCTAAAGTGAGGCAGATGACAACCAGAGACAATTGTTTTGTCTATTCTTTATTGTGGTGTCATAGTGCTTATCTCTAATGTCTTTTTCGCACCAAACAAAGAACTTTTCATTTCCCCAGGCTTCTCATCTCTAATGCATTTTTATTTCTCTTGCAATTGGTCTTAGCAGTGGCCATCTGCTGTTGCCAGTTATTTCATTGATTTCTGTTGGTTCATCCTGTAATGATCTAAACAGCCCTGGAACTTTTAACTGAAGAGCTTTTTTTAAAAAAATCTTCAATTAATCTTTCTAATGACAATGCAAAGTTGAGCAGCTGGGCTGGAAGAAATGGACATTGCCACAACTTTCTCCACTTAGCTGTTTCTCCTGGTGTCTGAAAATGACAACCTGAAGGTTTATCGGCCTTGATGAATGGAGTGAACTGCAAAATGAGGGAAGTAGAAGTCCTCCCTCCCCTCAAAATGGATCAAGGCACCTTCCATCAGTACAACTGCCCCATCCTGCTAAAACAGATTTCTGTAGCACAGATATGCTTTTTTCAACTAAAGAAATCAGTATATTGATAGTAAAATCAGGAAAATCTGACATCATTTAGATTATGATACCTAAAATAATTTAGAAGTATTCACACTGCTGCATGGAAAGGAAGGGAGTCATACCTACCGCATACTTTCCAACTGTCTCAGTTTGGCAGGGACAGTCCTGATTAATTCTTTATAATCTCACTTTTCCAGTTGTTTTTAAAATGTCCCAGTTTCTCTCCCATCCTCCCACTTTGCCCTTTGTCCTTAGCTTGCTTTAGTAGCTGCAGAGTCCAGAGCGCAAAAGCAGTTTGTACCCGATTAGCTTAGCAGAGGGAGAGGAGAGGAGAAGAAGGGTTTTCATCTTTCCCTTCCCAGTAGGCTCAGGCAAAAGCAAACTGCTGCAGCCTCTCCTAGCCTGTGTGTTCTTTCTCATGAATAAGTGTTGGTATCTTGTTCACTCTCTGATGTTGCTAGACCACATGGAATCAAGTTTTTATCTGTAAAGTGTTGGAGTGCTACTGACCATGCTCTCCCTTTTTCTAGGCACACACCATGTCAAGCACAAACCTGATTTATCTTAAAGAATTTTGTGGGTATCATCCACAACAGAAACCAGTGGGACTTTCCTCCATTGCCTTACATGTTTTGAATGCATGAAACCTTCTGCATTCCACAAAGTGACAGGAATATCCAGTCTGTGGAGCATACGTGGCACACTTTTTCTGCTGTTCTTTTTTGTCATGGATTGGAGATAAAAGATTAGAAAGCAGTTAAAGGCCAGGAAGTTGTTATATGCAACCGAGCCATGAGTTGCAGCCTGGGAAGATGTACGGGAATTAAGGCATGTTTTGTGATCCTGGATGCCACTGTATGAACTTAAACTGGGCTTCGCAGCCTGGGATATTGTTAAATGCAACTGAACTTGGGCAGCACACACACTTTCTCTGGTGCCTGGGTTTGTAAATTTAGTGTGGAAAAGGCCAAATGGCTAAGGATTACATTCACCACCCTCCATGTTCACCCTGACATACCCACTGCTAGAATGTGGCCACCAAGACCCTTCCTAAGGTGTAATTCAGCCTCTGAGCCTAAAACTATTTCCTACCTCTGGACTAGAGTCTTCCCTGGAAATCTTGATAATTTCCCAGATATGGCATTCATTTGTAAGAAAGCCAAGGGCCCCGACTGCAGAGGCAGTCTGACTGTAAAGCCTTCTGGATTTTCCCAGGAATATCATTAGGATGTGATTTCACACTTTTAAGGGCTTAGTAGGGGATAGTCTGCTCTAAGCCTAGGTTGTGGAAAGTGCAGCCTCCAGGTGCATGTGGCCACCAAACTTCTTTTTGCATACCCATTTTTTTTTAAAAAAAAAAAGTACGAACAACTCCCTCCATCACAAAATAACCCAAACCACCAAACAATGACTTAAAACAACAGTTTAAGTATGCGTGGGGGTGAGGAGCTGAGTGCCTCAAACAAAGCAAAAACCTGGAAAACATCCAATTTGGGCCAAAATGAGACCAGTTGTGGTATAATATCTGAGTTGTCAGAGATCTGCCAGGGAGGCCACAGAGACAACCCCAGCTACCTAGCCCAGCCTCGCTCTAGGCTTGTCTGATTATTCAGTCTTCTGGCATGGGTCGGTGTTCTTAAAGTTACAGTGACTGTTCTCTCCAGTAACCATTGCTACATACTGCAGAATGAGTCACCACCTATTCTCCCTATTTATGTATTGATTTATTGGTTTGTTCATTCGTATTATAAACAGACTAATAACAACAATTTTCTGTGCTGTGTACAAAGAAACAAAAACAAAAAATCATAATGGCCATTGAACGCAGTTAAAATGCAGGAAAAACACATTGGTAAAATGAAGATATATTAGTTTGAAAAAGCAAAAGAAACCCATGTGGCAGCACTAGAACAATTAAAGTATGAAGCCAGAAAGTAACTTTTTCAGATAAATTTTAAAAAAAGAAGAAGAAGAAGAAAACAACTAAAGGTTTAGAGGGAAAATAAAAGTCTCTGCCTGGTGCCAAAAGAAAATAAGTGTGCAGGTAGGTCTCCCTGTGGAAAGAAGACCTACTTTCACTGTTGGAAATGCTCTTCATTTTGCAGCTACTTACAGTAACTTGTTTGGCAGGGGGACAAGAAGAATCCTGCTGCATCAGACCAAAGGCCTATCTCGTCCCGCATTCACAGCATGGTCAACCAGAAACCTAAGAGATACCTCCAAGCAGGACATGAACGCAGTAGCATCCTCCATCTTACATTTCTATTAAATGATATAGAGTTGTATAGTTCCCCTCCTTGATTTAGTTCAGAGCGTAGTTCAGTGATCCATATCTGGCCCAATTTGGTTGTGGTAGATTCAGACCCAGACCACTCCAAAATTCAAATGGAAATTCAGAAATCCATTTTGCCACTCTTCCTGCTGACATGTACTACAAAATTAGCATGGCTATAACTATCTTTTCTCATGTCTTCTTGAAAGATGGAGGAAGATGGACCTCAATAGATTGCTAAGCTGCAGATGATATACTCTACCAAACTGCAGACAGGTAGTTTTAGGGATTTTGTACTCCAATACATTTCTTAAAAGCATTTTCCACTGCTTACCTCTAGCACTGCCTGCCCAATATGGGAGCACGTTCCTGGAGCCCTTAAGGTAATCCCAAGATTGATAGTTAAAGACTTGTACCAGAGAAGAGAAGACTTAGGCAAACAAAATATGAAAATAATGTTTAGCAGAGCTGGTGAGAAAGCATGCCAGGAGCAGTCAGAAAGAACCAGACAGCTAAATCAGACACCACTTCTTTATAGCCTGGATGCTGGAATTTTTCTGCCTCTGTTCTGAGTAAGACAATGTGGTGCTGCCTCTGAATATGCTTCAGCAGACCACAGGTACTGTAATGCCCTGCCAGTTTACCCCTGCTCATTTGCTGCCTGCAGTGAAGGCAGATAGCAATCCTGGGATTGATTCCCACCCCAGCGTTATCCCAGAAAATACTCTGCCTTTTCTTTGATTATTCACAGACTGTCTGGCTCCCATTTCAGGAGTTGCCTCTGTCAGGATGGTGCTCTCTTGCTGCTTCCTGTTAGCCTCTGATCTTGAAGCTCAAGGAGGATTGCCAGGTAAAATAGAGGAGAAAACATGGCTCTTTAGTACATCTGTAGATAAGTGAATTTCAGCAGATATTGCTTGTCACACAAGAAACACATGCCGATCTTCTCTCTTCTATATAACCATTAAAGGGTTGCTGTTGTTGTTGTGTGCCTTCAATTCATTTCTGACCTAAGCCAAAACTATCACACGATTTTCTACAGCTGGGTGTGTATGATGTGCCCAAAGTCACCCAGTGGATTTCCATGGCTAAGTGAGGAACTGAACCATGGTCTCTAGGGTTGTAGTCCAACCACTATAGCATGCTGGCTCTCATTAAAGGGTAGGGATGTAATTATCTGCCAATTTCAATCTCAAGAGAAGCAATGACTAATTTTAGCAATATTCTTCCCACTGCAAGAAAGTCTCTGGAAACTGTATAGTCTCCAAAGAATATTTGCAGTTCAGGACAGTGTGCAAAATTTGCACGTGGTATTTTTATACAGAAAACAGCTCCCTCCATGAGGAAACAGCATTTTCTGTTCAGAGAATGTTGTTTCCTGTTTTCTGCACAAAAAAAGCACAGGTGAATGTTCTGCAGAACAAGGCCTAAGCTGTGAAGATTCTCATCAGTCCAAGATTCTCATCATCAATGTTTCTGGACAGTTGAGAAACACAGTTTTTGACCATAGTTCTCAACATCCTTTCCATTCCTGTCCTTATTAAAGTGACAGGAATCCTGTTCCTTATTTCACCTGAGCACCCTAATCCTGAATAGAGCCCAGCTGGAACTGGAGACAGGCTTGTTCACACCACCATCACCCTGAGCCCTTTAAGATCTTACTGGAGTTCAGGCAAGCTTGATCCCAGCCATTCCCCATGATCCCAGAGGTCTTGTTACACCCCAGAGTAACCCTAAGAGAGGGCCCCTAAATTGGCATGACTCCCCCATATTGGATATCGGCTAGCAAAGGTCGGCTGCAAGTAAAAATTGGTTTTGAATTAAATTCTCAAGACCAACAACGCCCTTGCTGCTGTATGGGAACGTAGACAACGTCCTTTAGGTTAAAAGACAACGACCTATTGTTCTCCGTCACGTATCTCTAGGCAGTAACAATAGACTCTCTCCTTGATTGACAAAAAGGTTGCTTCAGCCCCAAGCCACGCTGATGAGACAATCAAAGTCTAACAATTTGGAATGATAATCCTATCATGTACCTGGACTTTCCCAGGAGAAACAATACCAAGGAGAGGTCGTGATATTTGCCTAACATTATATTCTGCAATCATCACCCATTAACGCCACTTTGCTAGCCAATACACAGCCTGAGAACAGAAATTGGCTATAAAAATCCTCACTTTTTGAGCCCCTTCGGAGAGCCTCCCAGATCAGACAAGGGCCCGTTTCGCTGCTACTGAGGTGTCCCACTTAAGACTCTCAGATGCTGCTGAGAGCTAAACGCGACTCGCGTATCCGATTCACCACAAAACCCCGCTGCTTCCAGCCTTCCAGCCCTGGGATCCGGCCTCCCCTTGGTGCTTTACACCGAGCCTTCACTAATCTTCTCCTTTCCAGGACGCCTAGACTAAGGTCTGTATGCCCTCTATCCCTAACTGTCTCTCATTCCCAACTTCATTTCTGTAGCCTTTGTGTGATTGTAGAATTATTTGTTAACGTGTGTTGTGACTTTTCCTGTTAGTTTTAATAAATTTACTTTAGACCGTTCCTCTGACTCTTGTGTGGTTCTGACCCCATAGACATAGGGTCAAAGATCCCTTGCCTTGACCTCTTGCAAGCTTGAAGTGTCTCTGTTAATTCCCTTTATTTGAAGTCTGTTTGGGTGTCCTCGAGATACCCCCAGTTTTCAGGGTAACAGTCTACCTGGCTATGAAGGCAAACCAGTCTGCCTCCATGGGGTGCATTGTGATTGATCAAGTTAAACTAATGATCAGATACAACGGTAATAATAATAATAATTGTTAAAACCATACAGTGAATTATATAATGAGGGTATTTAATGGAAATTAAATTTAATAGTTTGTTCGGCCATTGTGAATGAAATGGGCAATAAAATAATAGAGTATGTTTGAAGCACAATATGAATTAAATGTGAAATAGAATAATAATACATATGGTTTGTGAATAAAATAAATGTGCTTCTCTGTATACCGGAAGAATGCACAGTTTCACGTGTGCACGCACACACATACACACACAGCTAGAGAGAGTTCTGCAAATAACTATAAGTTCTTTAAAAAAAATAAGGGATTGCCTAAGACAGATGCCAACAAGAACTAGTGCCAATTGGTATATGTGTATGAGAGGATATACTTCATTATCTAAAACACACGGAGATTCACACATAATAGATTATTACTCAAATTAACAAATTAACAAGAAAGGCAAATAGAGCTTTAAGGTAGGCTGATCAAACTGAGAAAACAAAAGAGGAAAAAAAACAACCAAAGACAATCTAAAACCACTAAAACCATTCCTCTTTCAATTATCTACTAACAGCTAAATCTAGCAAATAAACAAAAAGCTGAATGAAATATATTGCTCCAATGAATTCACATACCCTCCCTATAAGCACTGTGATTTGAAAGTACTAGGGAGACTCTTGCCATAGATTTCACATTAAAGCTGTCAGTAAACAAGGACTGGGGGCCCATTCACACTGCAGAATGATGGTGGTGTTATTCCACTTTAGCTGCCATGGTTCTGTGCTATGGGATCCTGGGGCTGTCAGTTTAAGCAGGGAGCATTTAACATTCGCAGCCAGAGCATTCTATTAACTCACCAAACTACAAATGCCAAGATACCATAGAATGGCAGTTAATGTGGAATAATAGCACTATAGCTGTGTAGTGTGAATGGGTCACTGATCACCTCCTCTTCATCTGCATCACATAGGCCCTTTCAGCACCCTACCTTGTCTCGGTGGCGTCCTTTGCTAATACCAGAAGTGGCTCTGTGGAGAGGGGGGCATGACGGGAGTGCTCCCCTCCTTACTGGTTGCCCCCACAATCCAGGAAGCATGATGGCCCTGCCTCTTCCTGCAGCAGTGCAGCCGGGTACTTTCCCAGGCTACACTGGGGCAGGAAGCACAGCCATTGTGCTTCCAGATCCTCCACACACTGGGTAAGTGCAGGGTGGTGGCATAATCACTGGGTCATTGACGGGGAAAACCGTCAACGATTTACTCTGTGATTGCACCGTCTGGGGATGGGAGAAGGACAGGACTGCAACGACGTCATGAGTAACTGTTGTTGTGGTCCCATCCTTCTCCTGTCCCTATTGCAGCACAATGTCCTGCAAAAAGGGCCTTAGTCTTGGAATTTTTCTTGTATGGTCATGTTGGGGACATACTTTTTGGCTCCTAAACTGCCACTTACGTCTTCATCTGCAGATTGGACCAAATCACTTTGGCTCATCAGCTCCAGAATCTAAGTTAGCCAATTCAATTCTTTCTGGACTTGGTCAGAAAAATTCCACATTAGTACAGTAGCACATTGCCTTTGATATTGGATATACCCATCCTGATCAGTAACCACTGATAGCATAATCTCCTATGAATTTATCTATTATACTGGTCAAGTGGCAGCCATCACATTATCTTGTGACAAGTGAGTTACACAGTTTAATTGAGCACAGTTTAAAGGAATACTTCCTTTTATCTGCTCTAAAGCTCCCAGTGTTCAATGTCAATGGACTACAGAGGAAGAAAAGCTTCTTCCTACCTGCTCTCTCAACATAATGTAAAATTGTGTACATGTTTTCCTTTACCTGTTTTTTTTAATCCCCTTAAATTAAACAGCCTCAGACAGTGTGACCCTTCCTCTCAGGGGAGTTGTCCCTCTATCATTTTGGTTATCCTCTCCTACAGCTTTTGCAACTCTACAATATCTGTGTTCAGGTATGTGTGGATATCTGTGTGGGGATCAGAACGGATGGAGTAAGAGATGCTAGTGTTGGGAAAATACAAGTGAATTGGGGATAATGACCAGTCTTTTATCATATGGAAACACAAAGAATAACTTGAAATAAAAAAGAATTGTAAGCAGAATGTCACATGTGGCCATACCATGTATTTATTCAAGGCCAGTACTATAGTGGCAGTGTTATTTTCAGTTTCTTTCCTAATTATGCCTTACATGCTCTTTTTTTTTTTTTAAACTACAGCGTCACATTGGGTCAAGATTTCCACTTAACTGTCTTCTAAACCTCTAAGATCGTTTCTTGGGTCAGTTCCTACAACCTAAGATCCTATCAGCATGTGTGTGTGTGTGTGTGTAGTGTGCGTGTGTGAACACATAAACTTGCCAAATACGGTTCAGAAGGGTCTCAGTTAGCCGCTTCGCAGCTCAAATAAATACACATGGAAGAAATGAACCTTCAGACGCTGAGTCCCCAAATCCTGACTACCCCTTTATTTTAAAATGGTAGGATATACTTCATTAAAAATTGTAGAGAGACAACAAAACCCAAGACAACAAAACCGGAGTCGATATTATCCACAAGAAGACACATACGTGTGTATATAGTGACTGTGAACAGATTTGATGCCTGCTGTTTGAAAATTCACCCAGTCCATTGTAGCATTGTGGGAGAGATCACTCAGATGAGAAACTGAGGGAGGATACTGTCCTGGATTAAAATCAATCCCATTTTTTCATTCTGCTAAATCAGCTACAATGGAAGATGTTATCACCAAAGTTATCTCGTACTATGCCCTATTCAAAACGCATCAGGAGTAATGAGGTTTGTTCTAATTACTGCCTAGACTGCCTTGAGAGAAACACGGAAAGAGAAAGAGAGATTGAATGAAGTATAAAAATATCTAGGTGAAGCCACAGGGCTTCTGTCGGGAGGCTGAAAAACAAATCCTGGGTTTTCTGTCTTACAGTTTATATTGTTCTGTGGCGTAAGAGGAATATTTGCTGTGCCTGCAGGTGTTTCTCTACCTTAGCTCTCCACAATCCTAAATAAAATAAAATAAAAATATCGGCCTGCTCTGATCCCTTTTCCCTTGTAAAAGCAAAGAAAGGGAAAAAGAAAACTGTGTATCTTTAACAAGTCAATCCAATGTCTGCACCAACCGGGGTTGGGGAGGGGAGTTTGTTCTAGAGGCCTCTTTTTTTATATATATATTTTTGGCACTTTAAAAAAATAAAATAAAATACGGCTGATGATGGTTCCAGCACTCTCAATCTGTCAGAGGCTGGAGAGCATGAAATTCATCACCCAGATAGTTTGAAATATGATAATAAAGAAATAAGCAGAAAAGGGATAAATTCATCAAAGTGCAAGAAATATTCGAGGGGAGAAAAAGGAATTTCCTGAGGTAACTGTCCTTGACCTGGCTCTTTAATCGAGTGAAATTTCATCACTTTATCTAATATCATGCTTCATGCTTCGGGCTCCTGGCAATTCTATTTTAGTGTGGTCTAATGGGCAGCTGACACATCCACTCAGCACCAGACTGCATAATATGTGCTGACACACTCTGTGGTGAGCACCCTATTGAGAGCTGTTTATTTGTGCCTGGCAAGGGGGAAAAAAAATTCATCCAGTAAAAGTCTCTTCATAACAATTTCAGTCTTAGCTTTCACTGCCTCCCAAGGCTTCACATTTCAAGTCTTCCTGAAAGGCTTGGCATGGGTGTGGGGAGGGGGAAGCAAGGGTGTGGAGGAGGGAGGGAGGGACAGAGGGAGGAAAGCAGTGGCTTATTTGGGTGGCTGTTCCATTATCTGACTTCAGGTGAGAGGTTGTGAAAGCACTGGTTATGGTTGTCTGAAACCTGTATCTAGATAGGGTAATGAAGAGTGTCATCCTAACTGCTTTGCAAGCAGCTCTCCCTAGAACCTCTGATTCAATTTGATATTCTGAGGTTAACACACTGCATTGGGACTGAAAATAGGAATGCACATGAAACACTTTTATATTTATTCAGTTCAGTAAGCATGGCAAACTCATCAACAGCTATTTGTACACTGTAGGCATGGTGGGACTTTGATGTACTGATTTATGCTTGCTATTTTCTTCCTGCGATATTAGTTTATAGTAGAAATGCCCTCTTTTTTTAAGTTAAAAAAAGACCCACGCGCATCAGTGTTTGGAGGAGAGAGAGGGAAAGAGAGAGAAGCAGGGAGGAGTAAGGAGAGTGAAAACATGGCTCTCAGCCTAATAGAGGACATTACCATAAACAAAGCAACCCAAGAACATAAAGGCACGAGACAATAAATGATAAATGATTCTGTCCTCCCGGCTTTAGGCAACAATCAATGTTTTCTCTAAAGGGAAATAAATTATTGCATGCACACGGTGGCTCATCGTGCTATACTAGCATATTTACAAACAAATTCAAATGGAATAAATGTGCATATGATTAATATACAAATATGCCTTACAAACTTAATCTGTTCCAAATTTTGTAAACCACACAGGCAATGTCTACAAAGAGATCTGTCCCTCTGCATCCATCTTCTCCCTACAGTGCTGCCTCCTAAATTTCCAGCATAGCCTAAAAAAATCCTAAACTGGAAATATTAATAAGCACCTTGAGAATGAACCTGGAAAAAAAAGATACATTATTAAGTTGTATTAATTGAGTCCTATTCTTCTAAAGACAACATATTGAGATGGAACTTAATTTTGGTTGTTTTGTTTCTTTCAAATAATAGTAAAATTTTTCTTCTGCCTTAATAATCAATTCTATAGTATAAATGGTATGGAGGTTTCAATAGTCTCAGGGGATAACTGTTTCAATAAAGATTATACATCTTCATTGGTATCTGCCTGTATAAAACTCCTGTTCCACACACAGAGCCAGGTAGACAGGCAGAGCAGTGCAGTGCAGTCTCAAAGAATGATTGTGACAGTGCCGGCTTACTGGAGAATATTTGGGATAAGAGGACCCAGGATCAAGGAAGCAAACATCTTTTAGGGAATAAGGGAATCTAACTGTTGGCTTTTCAAATGAGAAATCAGCACGAACGCTGCAAGATAAAACCAAAAGCCTATCTAGTCCTGCATTCTGTTTGTTCCAAATGCCTACAGGAAGTCCAAAATCAGGATATTACCATATCCTACACACACACAAACACCCATCCTGCAGGATGTGCTATTTTCATAACTGGACATATTTATGTCTGAATAATATGATCGAGGGCACTCTGACCAGAAAGTGTGTTGCCAGGTCAAACTGAACTAAGACATGGTCATGTCATAAGTTCAGAGAGGATTTGGAGGAAAAATATGACGGTAATGGGTTTATGCTTATCCTTCCAACATCTCAGGCTTTGTGCACTCCCAAATAGGAGGGTGAACTGCTCAGGTGAATCAGTTAGGGACCATCCCTTGATTTTGCCCCATGGAGATATTTCCTATACTTCCTACCAGCCCAAACATTAAGAGATTGCCATGACTCCCATCAAAGTTTTGTCACTCTGGAGTTAAGGCAATCAATCCATTCTGGACTCCTTTGTCCATTCTGTGAGAAAGCCGTCATAGTTTTGTTTACATGCCCCATTCAGGGTATGAAATAGGGCATATAAACCCTAGCATCAACTCCAGCCACTTATACTACATTGGGCATAATACACTGTAGATGGTTCCCCAGACTGCCATTCCTCCACGCTACCCTCAGATGCTGTTTGAGCCACTCTGCTGTGACCCCTTCTTCAGCACTGGTAACTATTACTCTTTCCACCCAATCTCTCTCTAGCTAACCTTTCTTGCCTCACTTTCCAATAGCCTCGTATGGAGTGTCTGATTTCTCATGTGTGTTTGTCAATCCAAATAAAATACTTTGCTAACTTTTAATAGTTAGTACTGGTATACATAGGTGAAAGGATTCTACCATTACCCTCCTCTCGCAGGCCTCCTTTGAGCTATAATTCCCCAAATTCGAAGGAGATGCTGGCAGCATGGGTGGACCCCAATGTTCTCCACCCCTTAGGATAACAAGGACATGAGCACAAACTGTCACAAAGTTCAAAGTTTAATTCCCAAAGTTTGGGAATTGATATGTGTATGTGATAAGGATGAGGATGATGGAAAATTCTGCTCATCTCCACTGTTAATCAGCAGCAGACTATATAAGACTTTCATTGAGAATTTTCCCTTTAAATAATATTAGCCATAGCAACCCACAGATGCATGGCAGCCATTTTTGCTTTTGGAGCAAGTCCATACAATATTGAATTAGGTATTAATACTGGGTAATGCACCCGAATTCTTCAGTATAGAATTAATAACTGTCTTTTGTGTCAAGTTCCAAGGGTAAGGTCTCCGATTAAATAGTTAATTTAGACTTTCAAAAAGGATTTGTTGACTTGATAAATAGCAAGTGAACATTAAACACTTGTATGGTATAAGAGATTAACTTTGGTGCACAGAACATCTATTTGGCACTTTTTAATTCTTTCTGCCTAATTAGTGTTAGAGAATATAACATGCAGTATTTGTTGCTACTCTAACTATTATGATTTAGCATCTAACAGTTTCCATTTGTTATTTATTTATTATATGAATATGGATTAACTTTTATTTTTAAGATCTTTCCAGCCATCTGGTATATGTGCTAAAAGACAATCGGGCTTAAGTAGACCTTCCAGGATCACACAGTAACATTCGATTTGTATCTTATCTTCAGTGTACTCACTCTGGAATTGCCCTCCATCTGGCCATTTAGAATACTTGGAAATATTAATTGGTGTGTCTGGCTACAGAACACAGAATTGTTTAGGAATGTGGCTACTGAAAGTAGGGCCCATGGACTAGTGCTGGCCTACAAGTTGGTGCCAGATGAGTTTCCAGGAAGGATAGAAACAATACAGGCCAGTGGGTACGAGCATGTATTGGTTTGAGTTAAAAACTGTGAGTCCCTCACATCACACAGCTTGAGATGCATTAGTTTAGGAGATTTCCTCTAAATTCATCCTACTCCTGCTATGTTCTAAACGGTCTCAGGGTAAAATGTCAACAAGTTAAACTCTTTTACAGTGCTGAACCAAATGGTCCAGCAGCATTGGCATCTTCAACTTGAGAGAGTCCAGAAGCCTCTTTGTCCACTCTCTTGGTAGTCATCTAATGAAGTTCCAGGAAGTTCCCTTAATTCCTAATGGAAAACTTTCCTTCCTGATGCTCCTTCATAAAACATCTTCTCAATATTAAAATTCCCACCCAACTTTATGGGTTTCATTTATGTGGCATACCATGTCATGCAGTCTTGGGCATTGGATTAAGATCACATATTTAGTCATCATGATAAATAAATGACTCATTCCACAACACAAAAACACACACAAATCTGAGCATTCCCTATCACACACCCAAATACCACTGCATCTGTATTTCCAAAATTTCACAAGTGTCTTAACTAGGAATGCCTCTGTGCTGTCATTTTCATAACACTATTTGGAGCAATAACAATAATGACACCACACACAGAGACAGAAAGACAAGTCAAGCTGCTTTTCTTCTGTTTGGTGAATTTCATTTGAAGGAAATGAAGCCAATTTGGAAATTTAAAATTTCTGTTTGTCAAAATTTCATCAAATGTTGGTGAGTGGAAAAAAGTCTTCCAGCAGGAGGCATGAGCACAGAGGCCCTTTCTGCACATGGTTATTAAGGTGAGCCAATGCGTCTTACCACAGAGGTCTTCTGCAAGTTGGAGCAGACTAGGTTCGGTTTATTTACCTTCGTTCCACACGTAATTCCGACTAAATGCACCCCCACGTGGTGGTAAAGTGCGCTATTTGAAAATTGGAAGAAATTGGTTTTCCAATTTTCCAGATCAATCCGATTCGTACTTTCACAGTGGTGCAGACATATACATTCACACCAATGCGAATTGGTGGTCAAGGGAGGGCTCGTGGGAGGGGCCAGGGGGTAGTATGGGCTTTCTCACGTAGGCAATGACGTACTAAACCATGCAAAAGAAAAAAAGGGCCAATCACAGCTGACGGAGCAGGGTGAGGGGAGTAGCGGGACTGGCCATGGAGCAGACAGTGTAGATTCATGAACTCGCACTCCTCTGAATCAGAATGGAAGATACGCAGTAGCTGTGCAGAAGGAAATGAGGGAAAGTCCACCTTGTTTTGAGCCCAGAAAATCTGGTAAGAACAGGCATGAACCGATTCACCAGCCTCTTGCGGAAAGGGCCTTAGATAGCAAATAAAGTCAGATTGGGTGCTTTCCAAACCAATCTGAACCAAATTGTTTTCCAAATTACTGAATCTGTCTCCAGAAAATAATCTTGTGGTCAGTGTACATCTCTGCGGTTTTTTAAGATAAAAACATTCAAATTCCTCTTTGATCCATTTCACCTCATGAGAACAGAGTTTTTAAACCTATTTTTAAGTTAGTATTATCATATTATTATGTTATAGAACCATAACATTGTATCTAAAAATGAAATATAGTGCCCATATCATAATAATATGAAAACACTTATTTTTTTTAATAAAAAAACCCCTTCCCAATCACTACCATTTAGTCGGCTTAAGACAGGTTATTTTAAAAAATTAAAAAAACATTATAAGATTGTAGTTTTAACCTCTTTTTCACTTAAAAAGGAAATAGCTAGGAAAGCATTTTAGAAATAATTAAGATAACAATGCTTGAAAATGGTGTATATGTATGTAAAATGTGTATGAATAAATATTGTAATTGTAAAATATTGCTAAAACTATGAGAAATACTCTTAGAGTTTGTGGTTGTTGGATCTGGAGATGCAGAATTTCAGAACACCTAGAGATAGGCTTAATAAATTTGATATGATATTGTTAAAAATTACCTTGTGCTCTGTACAGTGCAAGTGGATAGTTTCAATACTTAGGGTATAGGCACATCTGAATATTACACACACACACACACCCCAAAAAATTCAACATTCAAACATTGTCACACAGTTCAGAATGAAAATGTTGCCTCCTCTTAGGCAAACCTGAAGCTTGCAGCTATAACTGAAAGGTATTTGTGGAGGATAAAGAAAGTCTACTCACAACCATTTTACTAAAAATCCATCATAACACCCAGAGTCTGATTTTTGTACGATTTTGGAAGCTAAGCAAGCTTAATTTTGGTTTAGATTTGGATGGGAAGTTACCAGGAAATACTAGGATCTTCAGTATGCAGAGTGATCTTGTAGCAGCTTTGACATTTAAGTCAAAGGTGTTACAAGATCCCTTCGTATAGGTATCTCCAGTAAGATGTAGAGAAGGATCCAGCCTGAAAGTTTAGAGAGCCACTGCCATTGAGAGCTGAAAATGTGGGGCCATACACACCATTGATCTGACCCTAGTATACAACCAACTTCATTTGTAATTGTGAGAATGGAGCTGTGTACTCTTCAGAAGAGCCATCCTAGCAAGTGAGAAACTGTTGCACAGATTGCCTGTATAATCTGAACTTTAAAATACAGTATTCTCTTTCCTCAGATTCTGTGCAAATAAATGGTGTTATTGTCCATGAAAGTGAATATCATTGTCAAAAAATCAATATGCAGTGGGATCACACACACATACACACACATATACACATCAATGATAACAATCAGATTTGTGGTTCAAGAGAGTATTCATTGACCTGCAAAAGCAGTCTCACCACTTGCAAAGGCAGGAAATCCACCAAGTATAAAACAAAATGAAACAAAAAGAGGCCAAGACAGTTATCACTTAATGCAGGATGACACCCTTCTTCCCACTCTCTGAGAATAATAATATGAGTAAATCTATTTTTCAGATTTTTTGAGTAGCCATTTGGAATGATGACATATTAATAGAATCAGAACGATGTAACTGATTTGGCAGCTACAAGAGCAGAGCAATTTTAAAATATGGAGAGTGGATTGATGAAGCATCCCCTGGCTTCTTAAGCAGGCAGACAAGTGCTTACGCGTTTCAGACAACACAAGAATGAAGCTGCTGATATCCAGGGCACATTTAGCTTTTGTCCTTTGCGAAATTGATTACTAAAGATGTGGAAGCAATTTGTGCTGAATGAAAGCATTTGGACATGGGTCATGAAACTGACTGTCCTAGTCAAGTAGTTATTTCCTGAGAGTCCGTGATGGGATTTCTCATTCTTCCTTGTTGAAAACTGGACCTGGTGAGTTACAGAAATCTACTGGGGACTAGAAATATCAATCTTGTGTAACAAGTCTTTCCCTCTTTCCACTAAAACATTCTGTTTCCATTCCATTCCATTTGGCCACTTTGCTCATATAAAAAGTGGACATAGTTGTGGTCAGGGCCTTAAAACAGAAACCGGCCTAAGGGGAGAAGCCAGCATTTTGAGGCTGTCTGATAATCTTTTGCATGCTATTCCATTTATCCATCCTTTTATTTAGATCCTCCCATTTTGTCAGCTGGGACTCAGGGTGCCTTACAAAACAAAGAGATTCCAATTTATATCCACAAAAGCTCATGTGAAAATAAAAACCAGTTAATTTTAAAGGCGTGGCTATGTTTTTTCCCCCCCTCCCCCTTCCTTCCTGTATGGTTAAAAATTTACAAAAACTTATAACAAGTTGAGATGAAAACAGTATTAAACTATTAAACTGTATTGTTATTAAACAATAAATTCAAAACTGTTACTTTAAAACAAAGAATAACCGTAGGCCATTTCCGCACTGGGCGAGGGAATCGGCCCGTGCCGCTACTTACCGGGTCTTATGGCTCCCTGGTCCGGTCCAGGCTACTCCGGAGCAGTGCGTGCTCGTTGCTCCACACTGCTCCAGCATCGAAAATGGCGGCTTCCGGTTGGTCAAGGGTATCGACCAACCGCTGAAGCTCGCCAACCTAAAGCCGGCCCCCAGCAGATCGCAGGCTTGCATTGGTGCAAGCCTGCAAATCTGCACAAGAGAGCAGGCTCGCACTGGCGCCCTCCGTGCTTTTGAAAAACCTAAAGAAACAGGTTTTTCAAAAGCATACTGGATGACCACTTGGGGTCGTTCCGGAGAGGGCTGAGGTGCGGATCTACGTTAAATAGTCCGTACCCAGTCCGCTCCCAGGTGCAGACGTCCTCCCTGGAGGACAGACTGCACCGTTTCAAATACCCTGTGCGGAAATGGCCATAGTTGTTGTGTGCTTTCAGGTCATTTCTGACACGGGCTATTTCCACACTACACTGTTACAGTGTTATTATTCCACTTTCAAAATCCCATGGAATCCTGGGGTTTGCAGTTTAGGGAGAGGCATTTAGAATTCTCAGCCAGGGAGCTCCTTGGCCTCAGTAAACTACAGATCCCAGAATTCCACAGGTTGAAAGTGGAATAGTAGCGCTATAACAGTGTAGTGCAGAACACTGGTAACCCTAAGATGAACCTATCATGGGGTTTTCTTGGCAAGATTTGTTCAGAGGCAGTTTGCTTTTGCCTTTCTCTGGGGCTGAGAGAATGTCAGTTACCCAAAGTCACCTAGTGGGTTTTCATGGATGGAAGGAATTCAAATCCTAATCTCCAGAGTTGTGGCCCAACATTCAAACTACTGTACCATGCTCGCTCTCAGTAAAACAGTGCAACACCATAAAAAACCCTTCTCTTGTAAAACCAACCAGTTCCCAAAATTTTGCCGGAATGAAGAAGTCTTCATCTGCTGCCAAAAAGACAGCAAAGAAGGAACTATCTTATCCTCTCTTGGAAGAGGCTTCTAGAGTCTGGGAGCAGCCACAGAGAATGCCCTCTCATATGTTCCCATCAAACATGTCTGGAAAGGTGGTGAGATTGAGAGAAATGCCTTCCTCAAAGAACTTTGAGCTTGGGCAGACTCATATGGCAAGATACAGGACTCATATGGCATATATGGGACTCATATGGCAAGATATGGTCCTTGAGAAAGCCTGGACCTCATTTCTAGATGGCTTTATAAGTTATAACCATCACTTTGAACTGTGGTTGGAAATGGTGGAGCTGGTGCAACAAGGGAGTTGTGTGCTCCCTGTGGACAGCCCCAGTTGACGATCTGACTGCAGTTCTTTTAATCAGCTGATGTTTCTGAACGCTTTTTAAAGGCAACCCTATAGAAAGCATGATAGTAATCGAAACAAGAGGTAAGTAAGGGATGTGTCACCATGTCCAAATCTGACTTTCCAAAGGATAGGTGTAGTTGGCACCCTGGCCTTAACTGTGCAAATCCAGTTCTGGCCACCACGGAAACCTAACCATTCACATTCATGACCGAATCTAGGAGTACACCCAAACTGTGAACCTGCATCTTCAGGGCATAACCTCATCTAGCACAAGATAAATTCCTCATCTTTGATCTGCCTTTTGACTGACTGGAAACACCTCTTTCTTGTCTGGCTGGTTTCATTTTGTTCACTTTCATCCAGGCCATTACTGCCAACAGGGACTGGTTTAGAACTGAAACAGCTTCCTTGGATTGAGGTAGAAAAGTGGAGATTGATTTGGGTGTCATTGCATACTGTTGAGACCAGATCCCCCAACCCTGGACAACATCTCCCAGCACGGGTGATAAAATTGAACCCTATGGGACTGCACAGGCCAACCTTAAATGTGTCAAACAGAAATCTCCCACACTACTCTTCTGAGAAGAAAAGAAACTAAAAAAAACAGTTTATCTGGTTTACCATTAATATTCTTTTTTAAAAAATCTTGTATGTGTACATATGTACATTCTAATCTACAATAGACATGTTATATTAAGTATCTTCCTTATTTATTTGATTTATTTGATAACCTATATTTTGCCCTTCTTGTGCTTCCCTACCACTCAGGGTAGTTGTTGTTATGTGCCTTCAGGTCATTTCTAATTTGCGGCAACCCTAAGATGAGCCTGTCATGGGGATTTCTTGGCAGAATCTGTTTAGAGGGGTTTGCCCTTGCCTTCCTCTGAGGCTGAGAAAGTATGACTTGCCCAAGGTCACCTAGTGGTTTTCCATAGCTGATTGGGGAATCTAACCATGGTTTCCCAGTGTCCTCATCCAGCACTCAAACCACTCAGTTCACTATTAGGTGTGCCGGTCTACACTTAATTGTTAATTGTGGTTAAATCACCATCACTACCCTGAATGGTTAACAACAATTAACCATTAAAAAGCAATAAAATGACGAAGGAATAGCAGACAGTGTACTACAGATAAAACATGAAATAAAATTCAAAAACAAAAATGCTGTCTAAAAAGCTGGATCTTCACTATCCATAAGAGTGTCAACCCAGCCTTCTACAGCAATGAATTCTATAGTTTAGCTGGGGGTGAGCAGCCATGGCAAATGTCATTTTGGCAACATTTTCACCCAAATATGGCAACCCAAAGGCATTTCTGTTTGGGATTATGGGGCTATATAATTGCTTTTCTGAAGTTTGCTGGGGTTAGGAAGGGTTTCTAGTGATGTTTGTTTACCATCTGGGGAAGAAAAACACAGTTTTTTTTAAAAAAAATAGAGGGTCTGGGAGCATTTGAGGGATCTGAAGAAAACTTTGGGGCCATTAAAACAATCCAGAAGGCTGTGAGTGGCATACAGGCCACATGATTCTCACCCCTGGTTTAGGTGCAGCCCCTAAGAAGGGCTGTGTTCCTTTACTATGAATGTTCATTTGGTGTCTTCCTCTGTCAGACAATGCACACCTTGCCTCAAAGAGTCAAACATTTGCAAGGCTTATGGTATAATTCAGAGAAAAAAAAGATGCAAAAAGAAAAGAAAAGAAAAGAAAGAAAAATATTTTTAAAAAATTTTAAAATTTAAAATTTATATAACCCAAATATGTACAATATCTGTCACTTGGTAAAAGATGTACAAATATGCAAAAATTAGAAAAAAATGTGTACAAAAATATGTACATTTGGTAAAATGAATATGGATGATGCATTCTTTTTTTCCTATATGAAAGCAAAGGATGGAATGTGAATGAAGATGGGATTGACAGAAATGCAACAAAATTGGGACTAATTTACATATCAAAAGTTTTGGGTATTCTGGCCAGAACTTTTAAAAGTCACTTTAAACTCATAGAATCTCCTAGCCAATATAGCTGCTAACCATTCTAGGTCTAGACTTCCGGGGATATAGTCCAAAAAATTGGCAAAGCAAAATGATTTTGAGACAGTGGAAGTCTCCCAGGAAATTTATGTCTATTTTTTTCTCATACTTTTATGCTCCCCCCTCCCCCATTAGCTATTTCTCCAGGCCACATCTTAGTACCTGCTGCATCCACATGTTGCAACTATTTCAAACTTTGTTGTTTTCCATCAGCACCAACTCTTATGTTTCCCTTGTATTATGTTGCATTAAGTAGGAGGAAGATAGAAGACAGAGCTTTTAATAAAGAGATACTCCATCTAGCTATTTTTTTTTTTGTTGGAATCAAATGTACTCCTCCACCCACCCACCATTAATACTGGCTCCAACTAGATGATTTGAACTATTCCTAGATGTCCATAAAAACTGATTCTACCTCAGAAAGCTTCTGCTATAATGTGAATCTTCTAGTGAATGAAAAAATTGTACTTATTGTTCCTTCAATAAAGCAGTGGTAAAATTCGACAGAAAATATGCACCAAAAGAATAAGCTACAAAATAATTTAATGTATCTTTGATAGAAATTACATCCACTTAGACATGTTGAAAATCCCATCCTATGTATTGTATTGCTATATTGGACTGTTAAAAGGTTTGTAGCAAACTTTGTCTCCTTCCTAGAGACACCACAGCTTAATTAATGGATGCTTACAAAGCACACCAAGAACCTTTAATATAAATGCTAGAGGAGTGCAGAGAATTATTACTCCCCATTTGTATTGTAAATGAATACAAATGCTTTTGTAGAAGCTGACATTTTCCCTGATACCTACTGAATTGCTACAAAAGTAGTCCTTTGCTGTATTAAATATTTAGCAGAGCTGAGCATTGTCCCCCTCCCTAGCCTCCACTATGTCTGAAAATGTCAGATACTGTGCTGGGATTTTATTCTTTTGTGTCACACTTTTATCATATGGCAGAAGCACAGTCAGCAATGAGCAGAGCCGAAGTTTGCTACCATCCATTCTTCTCCAGTGTTGATCCTGTGTCCTACTGTCATGGACTGGTTCATCTGAGAAGGCTAGTCTTCCTCTATTGAAGAGATTTTGCTGGAAATGGATTCCAGAGGTCTTGTGGACAACTTTTTAGAACTTACAGAACCATGCTAGTCTAGACGACTTGAACACAGGAAGGCATTTTTGGTATTTACGTACACTGGCATAGCAAAACAGTAAAGAGAAAGGGGGGAAGCTGACATTCTTAACATTGCTCTTAATATGCTGAGTACTAAGACTTCACAAATTTGTTGTGTTAGGATGAAGCACTCAGAGGATGGGTCGCGGTCCTCTCCAAACAGATGAAATCCAAAGAGGAAAGAATCTTTCCTCCCCCCCCCCCCAAAAAAAAGAGGTTGCTTTTGAGATGTTTGCCCAGTTAGGAAGGCTGAGCTAATTTTGGACGTAAATGCAGGATTGAAAATGTTAGCAGGATTCGTACAGCCAAGTGACCACTGACAGTGCCTCCTTTGAAGCTAGATTTTTAAAAATATGTTAATATCTTAATAGTGGGCCAAAAAGTGTTTTAGACAAGTAGCTCTGTTTTAGACAGATAGACAAATGAATAGATACCAAGCCAACAGCACTTCAACCAAGTTTGTCCCGAATTCCTTTCAGAAGTCAAACATTTTGCATATATTTTTCATTCTATTTCTTAACTGTGTGTGTGTACACACACACCTACCTATCTTATTATTTATATTTAATATTAATATTAATATTTAATTAATTTAATGTAAATTTCCAGAGAAGTAGCTACATAGACCTGTTGCTAAAAGAAAAATCAATATTTTCAAGATGCCAGAAGAAAGACTGTAACAAATTTATTATAGAATCAGCTGTTGTGGACAATAAAACTAGGAAGGCCTCCAGTTGTTGGAATGCTATGCTTTAGATTTTTATTTCCATGACAGTCTTTCATGTACGTACCATTATTAAGTGGCCTGGTTTTCAAAAGAAAGAATTGCAAAGTTTATTTATTGCAAAGTTTACTTCAAAAGAAAGAATTGCAAAGTTTATATTGGTGGATGAAATTGGTAGGACTTGGTCATAGTGGATCATCTGGTTCCACTTGTCAAAGAGATGGTTCCAAAATTCCATAAATAAAGTTTTATTATTATTTTATGCTGAACTTTCCATAATCTTGATGAGTTTTAGGACTGAACAGCAACATGGTGTTGTGTGCCTTCTAGTCATTTCTGACTTATGGAGACCCCAAAGCAAATCTCTCATGAGATTTTCTGGGGCTAAGAGCATGTGACGCACCAAGGTGTCACATATCGTTGGGTTTCTGTGGCTGAGTGAGGAATCGAACCATGGTCAAACCACTATATCACACTGGTTCCTAACTAAGGAGAAATGCATTCATTTCTCATTTCAAGTAAAACCAACTTTCGTGAATCAATATGCACATCTAAATACAGTTATCCTTCAATATTTACCTTTCTTTCACTTTTATTGCGCAATATGATGATGATTCACTTTTTTGATATAGTTCAAAAATTCATATAACATGGAAAGTACACAAGAAAAAGTGGCTATTAGTAAAAGAAAAATGTCTTAAATATCTTATGAAAAATGCCTGCAAAATCACATATTAGGCATGTCACATACACAAAATATTATTGCAAACTGATACAAAAGTGGAAGGAAACACGTCAGCATAAGAACAATGAGAAATCAGAACTGACAGACATGTTCATCCCTAAGCATGAGAAACAGTTCTAAAGCCATGTCTATATGAAGCACAATATTTTGTGTTTGTGTACCTACCCACTACACACACACACACGCACACACACATTTATCCTTTCTGTTTACATGTGTGTATTCCATTTTACCCTCTTTACCTTTAAAAAATATATCATTGAGGACAGCTAAAATAAAACAATAATGCAATAAGCAATAATAAAAAATACAACAGCAATAACAAAACACCATATTTAAGATCACTACAGTAACTAGTAATCTATTCAGTGTTCCAGTTCTAAACCTGAATCCCAGTTTTTGTGGAAGGTAAGGTATAAATAAAAGGAGGGAAGGAAAATGGGGAAAGGCAGCGAAGAGAGAGAAATAGAGATTCCAGTTTATAGATAAGACGGAGATACCTCAACAGCAGTAATCCATGCACTGGTAACTTCCTGATTAGGGCCATTTCCTCATTGTGTCACAGTTCTGCTATAGGGAGAGGATGGCAGCAGTCCACAGCTCATGTTTTTGCATGATGTTGTCATGGTCCAACTGCCATCCTATCTCCATGAATTGCGATCTTGGGATACTCGCTTAATGGATTAAATCCGTTAAGCCTCCATGATCGTGTGATGCTCCTGTACCTACCCACCATGCAGAAGGGCAGAAAGTGTGATGGAGGTGCTTCCTTCCCCAGCACAGCATGGGAAAGAACCTGGCTGCACTGCAGAAGGTAGATGCATGTCCCTCACGCTCCCTTCCACAGGAAGACAGTTGGGTGCAGAGGGGGCATCCCTGTCATGCATCCTGGCAAAGAAGATGCTGGAATTGCAACAGGATGATGGGGAGAGCATTGTTGTGCAGAAATGGTATAGATTACTGCAATACACTGTACTTAGAACTGCTCGTGAAAACAACTGGACAATTTCCACTAGCACAAAATGTGCCGGCTACCTACTGCTCAGAACATCATATAGAAACCCAATAACACTGGTTTTAAAAGAATTGCACAGCCTGACAATGGCCTTTTCCGCACGGGGGAATTAAAATGGTGCAATGCGTCCTCTACGGAGGTCGTCTGCACCTTGGAGCGGACTAAGTTCGAACTACTTACCAGAGATCCGCACCTCAGTCCGCTCCAAAACCCCCCCAACTGGTCCTCCAGCGCGCTTTTTAAAGACCAGAAAAAAGAGGTTTCTCTTTTTTCCGGAGTGCGCCATTGCGTGCCTGCTCCCTTGTGCAGATTCGCAGGCTCGCACCAATGTGAGCCTGCAATCTGCAGAGGGCGGGCTTTAGGCATGGTGAGCTTCGCGGTTGGTCGGAACCCACGACCAGTCGGAAGCCGCCATTTTGGAAGCCAGAGCAGTGCGGATCTAAGACCTCGCACTGCTCCGATTCACCCTGGACCGGACCAAGGAGCCAGAAGATCCAGTGACTAATGGCATGGAGCGATTCCCTCGCCTCGTGCGGAAATGGCCAGTATGTTTCTGTTCTAAATTCAAAGTGCTAGTAATGACATTTAAAGCTCTAAATGACATTGGGCCTTGATATGACTTTCCAAAGTTTGATCTCAGCTGGAGGGGCTCTCCTTTGCTTGCCATCAGCCAAGGCAATATGCTGTGAGAGGTTGTGGGATGTGGGAGAGGGCCTTCTCTGTTATGGCATCCTAGTTATGGAAGACCCTCCACTTAAAGGCCCAACTGGCACCAACACTGCAGTTATTTTAGCACCAAGTGAAAACATGGTTATTTACTAAAGCCTTCTGAGCCTAACTGGTTTTCCACAAATCCACAAATGTGTGTGGTTTTAAATCACACTTTCAATGAGCTTTAATTTTAACCAGCCTTAATTTATTTCCTTTGATTGTGTTAAATTATTTGACATGCTTTTAATTTTTTTTAAAATTGTTTTTATTGTTTACATTGTTTCAAGTTGGTCAAATTGATTTTGTCTTTAGATAGATAACTTTAGATTAAAAAAGATGACTAATTTTAGATCTCAAACTGGCCTCTTCTGTCAATGATTACACACACACACACACGTGTGTGTGTGTGTTTGTGTGTGTGTACACACACACACACACACACACACACACATATATACACATACACACACACACACATATATAGGGTAGGAACTGTGTAGCCATGAGCTGCAAGTGACCTGTCCCATCATTTCCTGTCCCTGCCAAGTGTCCTCTGCCTACACCATTCCCCAAAACTTTTACAACTGAAAATTGAATGTCATGCTCCCATTAGTCTTGGGGAGACGGGGTAGTCGCCCCTATTTAATGCTCTTTCACCCTTCCTCACTGTCTGCACTTTTTCACAGCCCCAAATTAGTCATTTTTAAAAAGGGGAGAGATGTTCAACCTACAGGGCTTAGGGAGGATGTAAAATGAGATAGGTACGGCTTCCTGAACCTCTGTTGTTGTTCATCCCTGATTCAAGTGATCCAACCACGTAGAAGCAGACTGTTTTTGTGAGGTCATTCCCAAAGGATGAGCATTCTAGTGGGAGGAACATGCTATTTCTGTGGGGAAGACCCATGTGATTGGTCCTAAACTGACTGGTTTGACTGGCTCAAAAATTACTTCTACCTTGCTTGCAGCATTACAAGCTACCCATAACTGCAAATGGGCACTGCTTGTGTGAACTCATGGAAACCGGCTATACTGTTAAACAGATATACACAATAAACATATATCCATTTCTAGATGAATTTGGCAGCATTTGAAAGGGGAGCCTGAATCAGACAGTTTTTCCTTGACTTCCGAGCTGTTCATAAAGCAAACTCTGCCTCTCTCACACTAGGGAAGGAATTATTACTGTAATCTACCATCTGAGCAAGAACATCCTTCCCAAGCCAATTAACCTCAACTCAATTCCGTTATTAATTTCCAGGCCCGCGTACTTTCTCTTTTGCTGCTAGGTTTAGATAAGATTCATGTCCAAGTCTTTGTGATCCCATCTGGGGCAAATATTCTCTTGAGGCTTTTACTTTTTCAAACTACTTATGTTTTAATTTTATTTCTGATTGTCACAAAGATAATCTTAATCCTGGCCAATTCATTAAAGATAATTTTGAACTATTTCCCCTGATTTTATAACCTAATCATCATCAAAAGTAGAGCTGGATTTTGAAAATCACTGTGGCATGGATCACAGATAAAATGGAGTCTTTGTCTTACTTATCAACAAGATAAAAGACATTTAGCAAGAGTATGGCAGATCACGTTAAAGTCTATAAACCATTGTGAAGTTGAAGTCTGCATTAGCTCATCATGTTTGATTACTCTTTAGAACAGGGGTGGGAATCACACAGCCACCTAGATGGTGTTGGACTGCAACTCCCATCATTCCTTGTCATTGTCTAGGCTACCTAGAGCTGCTAGGAGTTGCAGTTCAACAACAGCTTTAGGGCCACATGATTCCTAGCCCTGGTTTGAGATATGAATGACCCCACCTTCACATCAGGCATGCATACTTTGGCATCTCTCTGTATTCTTCTTGCATGACCATAAAACATCTTCTGTTCCTGATTACTGTGTGATCTGAATCTGAAATTCATTACAGCTTGATGACTTATCTCAGTATGTACCAACTGAGTAGTAGTTGGTTCGAGTTCCATTTCAGCTTGCTGTGTTATCCAGGCCCAATAAACAGTGGCGAATCTTAATGCTATTTAGTTTCAAATGGTGGTTTACCAAATTACTTTTTTAAAAAAATAACTAAGCATAGTTAGGATTAACCACCATAGATCTGAGTCTGTATGATACGATGAGGTGTAGTTAATCCAAAGTGTAAGGGAAGACTTCTGAACTTCTAAGCCTTGTCAGAGAACAGAACCAAGCCTAAAGGAGGCCAGGCTCATTCTTATACCACTGAAAGCACACTTTAATGCAGGGATAGGAATCATGAAGCCCTCTAAATGTGGTTGAGCTGCACCTTCCAGTATTCCTTGGCATGGACTATGTTAGCAAGGGCTGCTAGGAGTATGTATGACTCTCCAATAACATCTAGAGAGTCAAACAATTCCCATCCCTACTTTAGTGTAACAGTTGCAGTGTAGGCCCTTTCTCCAGGATGTCAGGGCATGGGGACAGGAGAGGAGTGGGACCAAGATGACACTTCTGCATTATGTCATCATAGTCCTGCTCCTCTTCTGTCGCTGGGTGATGTGATTGCTGGTCAAATCATTGGTGGGTTTTCCCTGTCAATGATACGCAATCACACCACCATCCTGCACTTACCTGGCCTGCAAAAGCCCCAGAAGAACAGTGGAAGTGCTTCCTACCCCAGTGCAGCCTGGGAAAGTGCCTGGCTGTGCTTCAGAAGGAAGAGACGTGTTCATCACACTCCCAGAGGTGCTGCTGGGATCACCACCGGAAAACAACGGGACAAGATAGGTCGTGGAAAGGGCCTCTGATTTGGATTTCTGCTACATGCAGTTGCTCTTCACATGACAGGATTTTAGGTGGTGGTGGGGGTTTGTGGGGGGGGACACATGTAGAGAAAGCTCTCATATTCAGATTTATTTCCCTGTACCTGAGGAGAGGGATGAACCTGGAGACAGAAGAGGGTAGGACTACCATGCTCCTGTCTTCATACATTGTTTCAAAATGTGTTAATAGGGTTTATTTTTCAGCCAACTAAATTCCTGATAGACTGCTTGAGTGGGCAGAGGAGTCTTTCTTAAGATGCACATATTCAAGCAAAAGGCCCTCCTGAATCAGTCAGCAACATTTTTCATAGAAAGATAATTTATTTGTAACTCTTTATTTGTAATTTATTTATAATTTGATTTGATACCAATCTGCAGGGGACTATATTAATGTGATCCCAAAAATGATGAGATGTCAAGCTACATCCAGCTGCTAAATTTGTTTTCCTCCTCTCTGACAAGAAACAGTTCTATAGACACAAATGCAGTGACTAACACTTCTGATTTCTTTATATCCCTGCTGAGTCAACTTAGTTCTTCACTATCATTTTCAGAAGTGGTAAACATGTTCTTTCAACAGTTCATTGTCTTTACAAAAAATTGATGATTACATAAGCTTGTGATGGTATCCTGTTCACGATGATATCTCTGTTTGGTTGGGAGCTCTCACGCAATTGGTCCACACAGGACCATAAAGCAGCAGAAGGAAGGGAAACATACTGATGCAACCACAAGAATGACTCTAAAGGGGTGGAGAGAGGAGAACAGATTTCACATAAAGGATTAGATCCACATTTCCAATATAAATCAGATCTTAATTATCACCATCAGGACTTGAGGATGTCAGCTGAGATTCCATCCTTCACTTCTAGATCTGTAGTCTGTTTAGCTGGTGATCAGGGTGTAAGGAAGATGGCATTTCCAACCCCTTCCTGCCAGTGAGTGTGGCTGTGCAAGGAATTGTGATGGGGTCCTGCTTCTAAATGTTGCATCTTTGGTTACTGGCGGAAGGGCTTTGGAAATGTCATTTTCCTTTTGTCCAGTTCACCAGCTGAACAGACCTACTTCACCCATTCTGGCTGCTGGTTACTAAAGTGGATTGAAGGGGAAATTGGGTCTGGATACATTACTTAGGCCATTTCTGCACTACACTGTTATAGTGCTATTGTTCCATTTTCAACATCGTATGGAATCCTGGGGGCTGCAGTTTAGGGAGGGGCATTTAGAATTCTCAGCCAGAGAGCTCTTTGGCCTCAGGAAACTACAAACCCCAGAATTCCACACTGTAGTGCAGTATAGTGCAGAAATGGCCTTAGTGTAATAAAGTAGCTGAGGTAGAATATCGGGGCCATGAATAAGGCCATTTCCTCACTACACTATTATAGTGCTATTATTCCACTTTCAACATCCTGTGAGAATTCTGCCATTTGTAGTTTACAGAAGCCAAAGGGCTCTCTGGCTGAGATTTCTAAATGCCCCTTTCTAAACTGCAAACCTCAGAATTTCATAGGATGTTGAAAGTGGAATAATAGTACTATAACAGTGTAGTGCAGAAATGGCCTCAGTTAAGTCCCATTGATATCAACGCGTCTTTGCTATGACTGAATCTGGATATATCTCTGGAAAAATTTCTGCTTCATGAAAATCACTTGAAATGGAGCCTGAGGATACATTTGCATAGCTCACATTTCCATGCTTCTTCAGTAACACCATAAGTTCTGAGATATATAATATAGATCTGTACATAGTATTTAAGTTCATCTGTGTTTCTAATAGGGAAATAAATCTTCACAATCTTCATCCTCGTATGAAAGGGCAAATAGTTCCCATGGTTTTTCCCTGTGGATTGAGGAAAGAAAAGGATTTCTATGCAGTTTTCAAGAAGCATTCACCTTTTGCAAAGGTTCTTGGGGAATAATTCTGGTCAGAAAGGCACATGTTTTTTGAGTGCAAAAACACTTTCTCCTTCAGAAAACATTCTGTTTCCTATGCAGGAAACCCTTTCTTGTGCCCCCCCCCCCCCCAAATTATAGACCTACTTGCAGAAAATCAACAGAGAGAAGTGTAAGGTCCTACACTTAGGTAGAAAAAATGGAATGCAGAAATATAGGATAGGGGACACTTGGCTGGATAGCAGTACGTGTGAAAGGGATCTAGGAGTCTTAATAGACCACAAGCTGAACATGAGTCAGCAGTGTGATGCGGCAGCCAAGAAAGCCAATGCAATTCTCGGTTGCATCAATAGGAGTATGGTGTCTAGATCAAGGGAGGTACTGGTACCACTCTACTCTGCTTTGGTTAGACTTCATCTTGAATACTGTGTCCAGTTCTGGGCACCCCAATTCAAGAAGCACATGGTCAGGCTGGAGCAGGCCCAGAGGAGAGCAACCAAAATGGTGAGAGGCCTGGAAGACATGCCCTATGAGGATAGACTTAGATCGCTGGCTATGTTTAGTCTGCAGAAGAGAAGGTTAAGAGGGGACATGATAGCCATGTTTAAATATTTGAAGGGATGCCATGTAGAGGAGGGAGAGGGCTTGTTTTCTGCTGCTCCAGAGACCAGGACAAGGAGCAATGGATTCAAGCTGCAGGAAAGGAGATTCCACCTGAACCTCAGGAAGAACTTCCTGACAGTCAGGGCTGTCTGGCAGTGGAATATGCTGCCTTGGAGGGTGGTGGAGTCTCCTTCTTTGGAGGTTTTTAAGCAGAGGCTGGATGGCCATCTGTCGGGAGTGCTTTGAGGGTGTTCCTGCATGGCAGGGGGTTGGACTGGATGGTCCGTGTGGTCTCTTCCAACTCTACATTTCTATGATTCTATGATTCCATGAAAATAAAGTTTTTCAAAGTAGGGGTTTCGTAGGGGTTTCCCACAAAGAAACCCATTATTTGGTAGTAGTGAATGTTATTTCCATGCCTTACCTCTGCACAGAAGTCTCTACTGGATTTTTTCTTTTAAACTTACCACAATATATGATGTTAGCCACATGGATTTTTAGTGGAAGAACCCTATGATAAGAGAAAAACGATTTTGGAGACTGCTCTCATTCAATATTCCAGAAAAGGGTGATCACTTCCAGTTGCTGACAAACATTTTGGGAAATTCCAACTGTGCAGATGTTTTCCCTAACCTTCATAGCTATTAAGACCCATTGGCACCTTTGTTTTCCATGAATTTGGGCTTAAGTGTGCCTTATGTTATGCAGAGATTTTGGCCTGGAAGGACAAGTAACTTGTACTTCTTGTTCCTCCCTGCACTAGCCAATGTCCAAAGCCAACCACACTCAATCTGGTTTTTCTTTCTGCAGCAGTTTAGGAGACAGTGCTTTTCCAGTATTGGAATGCCCATAACCCACTTAAGAAATCATCACTGTTTTGAGGAAGAGACTAGCCCAGAGATGTAGCTATAGGGGAAAGGGAGGTAAAATGAAGACATTGTCTTTCCAAATAAGAGTTCTGTTCCCCACCCCATGAAATTTTACTTCAGGCCCCAAATTTCTGGCACTGCAGAGAGTAACATACTGGAAATCATTCCCACCTAGTACTCTTATATTTGCTGTATTTCCATTTCCTTGGTCATCTTGCCAGCTTATTTTCTTTGGACACCTGTATTGTGTTTCTAAATGTTCAGCTGAAGCTTTAACTGTTGGCTTTAAAAAGAAAAGAAAGAAAGGGGGTGAAAGAAATCTTATTTGGGAGGCAATGTCCTCATCCCCTACCCCTTGCCATAGCTATACCCCTTAGAGCAGGCAAAGTGCACTGCAATGCATAGCTTAGCACTATTTTTTTTTTAAAAAAAAAAGGTAGTAAAGCAGACAAAGCTGCTTTCCATCAGATTAGCCTTATTTGTCCAACTCAGCCCTGTCTACTCGTACTGCCAGTGGATGTTCAGGGATTTCTGCAGCAGTCTTTGACGTCACCTGTTACTCGATCCTTTTAAGCAGAGACAGGAGGGCTTGAACCTGACACCTTCTGCAGAGAAAGCACTTGTGCTACACTGGGCTACAGTTGTTTCCTTTATGCTTTTAAGTAATGGCAGAGAGCTTTTGAGAAGAAGGATTATTGTGCTGCTGTTTACTAAAATTTATTTCATTTTTTTTTAAATGACATGACTGTTCCTGATGGAGTGATAGTGAGGAGGGTTGAACTTTAGTCCATATTGTGGAGGAGGGGGATTAAAGGACAAAGGATATAAAAATACTGTAGAATGGGGAAATAGTCCCAAGGAATGTTGTTGTTGTTGTTGTTGTTGTTGTTGTTGTTGTGTGCCTTCAAGTCATTTCTGGCTTATGGCAACCCTAAAGTGAACCTATGATGGGCTTTTCTGGAGCTCTGTGTGTGTGACATGCCCAAGCTCACCCAGTGAGTTTCCATGGTTGAGTGAGGAATTGAACCTTGTCTCTAGGGCCGTAGCCCAATGCTCAAACCACTACATCAGATTAGCTCTCAAAGGAATCTTGGCGTCCCCCTATATATTTGTCAACAGAGAAACATACATACACCACTCTCCCTCAGAAACACTTAATATTGTATCTCACAATGTACCAATACCTATTTCTCATACATAGCTCAGTTTTTCCTAGACATTTTTGGTGTTGTCACATGGATCAGTACAATCATTCAAGGAGATTCCATATGGACAGCAACCAAGTTAACAACCGCTGGCATCTCTCTGTCAGACATTTGTCTAACCACATTCCGTAGCATCACATTCCAAAGAGCAGCTAGGCTCTGGGTTTAAACATAATATATTAAAATCCCTGGTTAATGTTATAAAACCAAGTAAGGATACGTGTTTGGGCAGCATGAGCAGTGTTAAAAGTCTAAGAGCCTTCTTATGCTGACAGATTATTCTACCCAGTGTAAACACTCCAGCCTCATCTGAACCTTTTCCATGATAATATAATAACAATAAACACCAAGTGCAATCAGCGGCAGTGGCATTTCACACCGCCCATTAGTTAAGAGGCTTGAGAGAGGAAGCACCATTTTCCAAATTGCAAATGTTTGGATGGGCTGTCAAAAAGCCTCTCAGTAAATGTGCTCCCATCCAACAAAAACAAACCCTGTGCAAACAAATCAAGTGGTGCAGAAATCCTTTGCACAAGATGATAGGCGAGGCCTCCATGCTGACACTGTACACACGCCAAGTTTTCATGTACTTGGATGGCTGACCTCCAACTCCTGACATATTCATTATATTCCAGCATGTTGGGTGCAGATTGCATTGAAGTGATGACAGCTACAAGACAGCCAACGAGGAATATGGGCAGTCTGGCAACAGGTGGCCTTTCACTTGTACTGGGAAAAGTTAATCTAGTTTATCATCAAAGTATATTACATTCAAGGAGTGTCATGTTCTCAAAATTTTAGTGACAGACCAAATGGAGGGAGCAGACTTTCACAGACTGTGACTTTTCCCCTCATATTCCACACCTTTCAGACTGCTTTTGTATTTATGCTTGATTTAGGTCATTTCAGGCGTTGTCCTGTTGTTTCAGGTTCTACGCTAAGACTTTGACATTTCTGTTTGCCTCCTTTGTCAAAAGCTGAAAGGAGGACGTTTATGAAAAGTTCTGTAATGCAGAACATCTGTCCAGCTGCACAATTAGAAGTGGTTTCCATGAACCACAATAATCACATCTCTCACTGTTAGTACAACAACTGCTTTGTGTGACTGAATCTTGAAGTCTATTCCACAGCCATACCACGTTTGAAAGGATCTTAAGTAAAAGGGCTAGATAAGCACCCCAAGACTTTCAATATCTTCAGATATTACTTTGTGGGTTTTTTAAAGAAAAAAGTACAATTTGTCAAGTTAGTCTGTTTTACCGTTTTTCTTTTTGCAAAATCACCACAAGCACAAGTATAAAAATGTCAGATAGAAGTGGATCATCAGCATGCATTGCTGCAGGTGAGACTGCTACCAATCTAGGCTCAGAATAACCACAAAGTTCATTGATGAGCATCTAAAAATATGCCATTACTGAAGAAGGCATCCTGTCTATTAGGTTGCACAAGTGGAAATGAAGAAATTAAGGATATCTCCCACCTTAGTCCCTAAATTATGGTAGAAAATAGTGGAAATAATTGCACGTGTCGTTCTTGCTTTGATGACTAGAAGAGTAGCAACCAGAAAGTCTTTCAAAGAATCTCTCTGTGAAAGAGGAACGGGGACTACAAGATAAAATGATACAAGGGATTGAAAAATCATGAACAGATGCCAAACATGCATGAAGGGCAAAGAAGCACCCACTTATAAGTTGGAATTACATTGTGGCTTCCTGTACTCCCTTCTTTAGCATGTATACTGTTCAGACAATCTTGCTGAACCTAACACAAAGAATCTTACCATTCTTGCAGCTTGTCAATGCATTGTTTGAAATGCCTAAGGGGAATCAGAGTCTCTTCCAAGTCTTGCATACCATCTGGCCAACCAGGAACAAAAAAATGGGTTAAGCTTAATAACAGATTGCTGGCGTGCTAAAAGAGCTCTGTTTGGGTAGATCACTTAGAACTCATGGTGGCAAGGCAGTTGAGTAAATCAAGCTTAATCCAAGCTGAACATCTGAAGAAGAAAAGCAACCCTTCTTCTAACCTCATAAAAATTATAAGTTTAAAGTGGATTAGAAAATCATGCAACTGCAACCACTAATTCAGCAAAGCACTTATTAGATAACCTAACTGTATGCACTTATCTTCCCCACCCAGTTGACTACAATAGCAATAATGTTGTGCTTAGAATCAGAGAGATGTTTAAATAGCTTGCTGAACCTGTTCTCCTTTAAATATTCAAGTGCTTGCAGTGGGAGAGTGCAACTCATTACAAAGCACACATTAATGAAGAAACGGTAGGAAGCTTTTACTTGGCTTAGTTTCGGCGGCATTAACAGCTCCTGCTATTTGAAAGATGCTGATGATGAATCACCGGAAGGAAAAGAAGCATTTACCACCAAGCTTCAAGCTTTCCAAGGAACAATTTTGCTGGCATACTTTTGAAGATAAAACATATTAAGAGGAACTCCAGATGTCATAGTTTTAGGGGGATGGCAGAGAAAGAATCTTTCTCTTTCTGATGCTCAACTCATGAAAGTAACCAATTCCACCTGGGTTCAAAACTTCTTCACTCCTTCCCACCCACCACCATCGTCCACTTTTTGCTGATCACTCTCCTCTACCACTTCAGTACCTGTCCAGCCTTTAGCAGTTCTATCTACCACTGATGCTTTCTCTCTTTACCCTTGCTTTTTCTTTCTCACTGGTCTTTCTCATCTTCCACCCTGGTGCTTTTTAGTCTTCCTATCATGCTTCCACCCTTACCAGGGAACCATGGGTTTCTCTTTTACTTTCTGGGTCACCATATTCTCCTCCCCCAGATCCAGGGAGCCAAATTAACAAATTATTCATATTCTTTACTCATTATGAAAATGACATGGTGAATCATGACAAGTTGCTTCATAAAGAGCTTGGGCTTTCTTAGAGTCTATATGGAATGTCAGGGTGGTAAAGCTGGCAATCCATGGTATTTGGTATGCCCCCAAATAACTTCCTTTCTTTGCCACCTTTTCTCTTCACAGAGCTCTTTAGTTTTTAGCAGCTACAGAAAATGCAGATATTTAATTATTATAGTTTTCCTACAAGGAGGGATTCCACAAAGTTTGAGATCTTGTAAGAAGCCTCTGAAGCCCTCAAGCTGTGTCAAGCCTTAGCCTGGTGCCCAAACTTTGGCTGCTAAATGGGGTCAATCACAATGATCTGGCTCAGAATTAAAGGTTGCTTTAAGGAATATAGAGCTAAGGAAAAGTAGCTTGCATGCTATGAAACATTTTTAAAAGAACTGCATTCTGTTTTGAATAATGTACTTCAGGATCCAGTGCTTCTGATTTATTTCTGTACTTGAGGTGGAGATGGCTCCCTTCCTTCAAAGTAAAAATATCTTAGAGAAAGTTACCGTCCAATAACATACGCTTGGGGTGTTTTAGCATTCATGTTGGAGATTATCACTTTAAAGTTTAAATCTTTAATGTTAATTCTGTTTAATCTGCCTGTGTGCAACCTCTCTCTGTGTGTATGTGTGTGTGTGTGTATGTGTGCAGTACAGAGGTCAATGGGCCACTTTACAGCCCCAAAATGTGAACTTCATATTAACTAAACATCTGTAGCAAGTTTGTTTCTTGAAAAACAATTGGGCAGAATAGTGGCTTCATCTTGTGTCTTATATTTCAACTTCTACAAAAAGTTGTAACTGCATTACATGGTTATCAACACTTAGGCACAAAAGTGCTGTCCCAGGATGGGAAGGCATTGCTGCCAGTCCTCAAATTATGCTTTCACATGACATCGTCACAGTCCTTCTTCCCACATATCTCCAGATGTTGCAATTGCAGGATATTCTATTACTGGAAAAAAACTGTAATGGCCCCTGATCACACAATGCTCCTGTCACCAGCAGCCATGAGGAAAGGGCAGAAACATGATCTAGGCACTTCCTTCCCTAGTGCAGCATGGGAAGTGGCTGGCTGCATTGTGGAAGGAAGGTTTGTGTCGCTCGTGCTACCCTTCTGTAGGCAGCCGTCCAGCTCTGGAGGGGAGCATTTAGATTGTGCTCCCATTCTGGCAATGGCACTGCCAAGATAGCGAGAGGATGACAATAGAAAATGGTAAGGTGTGGAAAAGGTCTTAGTCTGTCTCCTAAGAAACAAAGGAATTTGTAATTTATTAGTATATAGAATTTATATCCTTCCTTTCTCCCAAGTGGGATTCGAGGCAGCTTACAATCGTTTTAAAAAAAAGGCGCTGCTAAAACATTAGTTTACAAAAGTTAAAAAGAAATTAAATATCACAACATACTTAGACAGTAAAAACACTTAAAAACATATTTAGAACATAGTTTCAATAAATATAAAAAAGATTTAAACAACACACGACTTATACACACACTACCCTCCATATTTAAAATTCAAAAT
Organism: Cyclura pinguis; assembly: GCA_030412105.1. Classification (NCBI taxonomy): domain Eukaryota; kingdom Metazoa; phylum Chordata; class Lepidosauria; order Squamata; family Iguanidae; genus Cyclura; species Cyclura pinguis. The sequence continues at coordinate 269,372,787 of CM059600.1, read as the reverse complement.
TCAGAAGCCTACCTAAATGAAAATATCTTCACCTGCCAGTGGAAAGAGAACAGGGAGAGGGTCAACTAGATCTTCTGTGGGAGGGAGTTCCACAGTCTGGGACCAGCCATGGAGAAAGTTCTCTCCTGACTGACCTTACCTTTGAAGATGGTGAGACTGAGGCCATTTCTGCACGAGAGGGGAGGAGTGGTTCACCGTGTGTCAAGAACAGTGTTTTTATACTCCAATTCAGAAACTGTGCTGTCTGCACACACACACACCCATTTACATCATACTACTGCAGAGAACAGCGCTTGCTGCATCCGCAACAGCAAGTCCCTGGTCACTCCCATTCCCCTCCCTCAGCCTGCCCAATTGCTGGTTGATCTGTTTTTTAAAACACACACACATTTTAAACACATTTCTGCATTGTTGCATTTGTGCTTAGGTATGTATGTCCCTTGATACGTGAAAAAAACACATCTTAACAGTCTATTACCAGATCCACTCTCTTCCCATTGTCTAACACATGAAGACAATAATGACGGCAGTCTGTCCTTTGATGGGCGGAGAGAGATAGGGATAGAAATGACGGAAGGGACAGCCTGGGATGCCCATAGCCAGCCACTTCTGCACTGTGAATCGATGCTACACTTCTGCATGTAGACAAAAACGAAGCAGAAGCGCTTTGAGAGATTTACATCGGAGTTTTTCCAGTTTTCAGATACAGCAGTTTCTCGTTGCAGTAAACCGTGTTAGGAGCTGAAAATGTGCAGAACCACAAGGAAAATTGCAATGCTAAAATGCTACAACGTGCAGACTGGAGGGTAAGAATTTGACGCTACTACAATGTATCAACCTCGTGCGGAAATGGCCCGAGAGAAAGGCTTCACCTACATCTCATGTGGACTTACATAAGAAGATACAGTCTTTTAGATTGTAATCGGACGCTATATTTTGAATTGCACTTGTCCGATCTACAGTTCTCAAGATACACTGGTATCTGTCTCTATCAGAGATTTAATCCTTGGTTCCCTTTTTCTAAGGGTAATTCAGTATGCTATAGCCAAAACCCACCAATCTTCTATTTTTTCCTCAGGGAACATAACAGTGAAATCTGTCACTGACTGCTAGTGCCACAGAGTAATAAGGCAAATTTCAAAATAGTTGCATTGGGTAAAGAAATTTAGTAAAAGTTGACTATACAGGCTTCAAGGCAGGACAATTAGTGTTGCACACAGGAGAGTTCCAAGTGAACAAACGCTAGAGCTTAGACAAGGCCTTTTATACCTGTGAGCTAAAGCTATACCTCCCAGGCTCCTCTTATTCCATTTCCCTTTCTGCCTGGAAAACTGTTGACCAGGAGGTTGGCCCAGTGAAAACACACTACTCACTCTAAATCTTTCCATGAGGAATAACCCCGGGAGAGCCTTAGGCCCTTTCCGCATCACCCTCCAAACCTGCCATGGGGACAGGAGAAGGACGCAACTGCAATGATGCTTCTGCAGGATGTCATTGAGGTCCATCCTTCTCCTGTCCCCATGCTGCTCAAACAGGATTAAATCATTGATAGGCTTTCCCCGTCACTGATCTGCAATTGCACCACCATCCGGCACAATGTTTGCACTTACTGCCCCAGTGCAGCCTGGGAAAGTACACAGCTGCACTGCAGAAGGAAAAGGCAGGGCCATTGTGCTTCCTTCTTCGTGGAGCCAACCAGTGCAGAGGGGATTGGTCCAATTGTGCTTCCCCTCCACCACCACCAGCGATGCTGGGGTCCCCACCAGACACTGCCGTGAAAAGGTAGGGTGCAAAAAGGGCCTTAATCTTTTCTATGGAAACCTGTCATCTACTATAACGATACAGTAAGCAGGGCAGTAATATTAAGCAAAGTAAACAGGAAGGGAGATTCCACCTGAACCTCAGGAAGAACTTCCTGACAGTCAGGGCTGTCCGGCAGTGGAATATGCTGCCTCGGAGTGTGGTGGAGTCTCCTTCTTTGGAGGTTTTAAGCAGAGGCTAGATGGCCATCTGTCGGGAGTGCTTTGAGGGTGTTCCTGCATGGCAGGGGGTTGGACTGGATGGCCCGTGTGGTCTCTTCCAACTCTACATTTCTATGATTCTATGATTCTATGAAACAGCCCATATAACAATGTGAATATAACAACATGGACTTGTAGAAACAGACTAGCTTTTATCAACTAATTAGCCAGGTCACCAAGGAAACAACATCCATTTGCAAGAGTTTTTGCAAAGATGTTGCTTACGCTTTTTAAGCTTGTTTCTTAAAGAGGCAGATCATCCATATCCTAAGGTACTAACTTTCTGCACAACACTTTGATATGTTATTCAAAGTTTTTTCCCTGGAAAACACAATCAAAAAATAAAAGTGTTCCACTCAAAGCTATTGTTATTGGAGGAGGGACTGCTAGAATACCACAATTTTCAGTCTTTAATTGGCAGTCTGCATTGCCTACCTGTAGACCTATCTAAGCCACAATAAGACAGATCAAGCATTCAGGAAGTGCCATAATTGAGAGAGAAAACTACTGTATCACTGAATAATACCTGAGTTTATAAGGTTACTACAAGTGAGCGGGGGAGCACATCATCCACCTTTTAAAAAAAAATTGGGGGAGATAACACGGAAAGCTGTCATCAGTTCTAATTATAAGGTCACTAGCGCCTGTGAATTCCCAGGTGGCTGAAAGCAATGAGTGAACTGGCATTAAGAAGGTAGTTTTACTCCTAACAGATCTCCTGAGTCTTCGACCTTAGGCCTTATAAACTTTCTAAGCTCCATATTTGCCTTGTCTGGCATTCTGTTTTAGATCACCCATAGAGCTGTCTGGTCAAGATCAGTCATCAAACTGAGAGCCTCTGGTTTTACACATACTCTCTTAGTGCAATAGTAACTACCTTCCAAACTCTCATAGCAGGAAGTAGTCAACTACAAGCAGGGCAACAAGCTGTTTACACTTAATAGAGTAGTAGCATCACCACAATAGAGGCCAAGAGAGATTGAGAATGGATAACAAGTATATACCAACACTTTGGAAATTGTAGGGTGCAAACAAGGTTGCATTTTTTTTCTTTTAAACACAATCTAAAGGAAATACGTTGGGCTGTGGTATAGCCCTTTTAAATGCACACGAACACACAGCTTCCCTGACGTTGATAGAAAGTTGTCATAGAACAGCTACAAATAAACTAGCACTTTTCAATATATAAGAACAAACAATATCAAACTTTTGCAGACTAATGATGTGCCTTCCTCATCTGGCAATTCTCTTTAGGATGCTGAATGACAACTTGTGGCTCTCCTGATGTTATCAGACAGCAGTTCCCAACAATTGAAGCCCACTCAGCTAATAGTGAGAGATTATGGGATTGATAATCTAACAATCTTAAAAGGACTACAAATTGCAATTCCTTCTGTGGAGATTTAGGCAATCAATATATATTTGTGTGTATGTGAATTGTTGTTGTTGTTTTTGTCTTCAAGTCATTTCTGATTTATAGCAACCCTAAGGTGAACCTATCAGGGTATTCCTTGCAAGATTTGTTCAGAAGGGGTTGCCTTTGCTTTCCTCTGAGGTTGAGAGAGTGAGCCCGATGTCACCCAGTTGGTTCCCTTGGCCAGATGGGGATTAGACCTCTGATCTCCAGAGTTGTAGCCCAACATTCAATTCACTACTCCGTGCTGGCTTTCTATGTAAATCATATTGTAGTGCAGTAATTCCAGCATTCTCGTACCTATTTGAGGAAGTGTGTGAACAGCAGAACTGGTTTACAATAACTCATTAGATACAAACATGTCCCTGCTTAATTTACTTCATGCTGGTAATTATGAATCTAGTGAGATTTAAATGATGCCACATTTAATATTCTCTATCGCTGTATGTAAAGACCTGTTCACATCCAGATGGAAAGATGATAATGTTTTGGGACACAACTCAGCGTTGTAAACGAGAGTGTGTTTCTGCAATAAAATATTTCTGTAATAAGTGTATTTTATTACAAATATTGGAACAATTCATGAGGCTGGTATGGAATTTCCAATGAAAAGTAATAAAGAAAATGAGGGTGGCAGAAGAGGAAGAAATATGGTTAACGGGTGCCACTTCACTTGTGGAAATCACACACACACACACACACACGCACACACACACAGTGGAACTCTAAGCTGGTGGACAAGGACCTGTGTATAATTACAGGCATTGCATTGTATCTTGTGAGTGCTTTAACAACAGTTTAATTATGTTGATTTAAGAAAAGATGTTGGTCAACAAAGCACATCCAACCAAAGCAGGCAGCACAATACAAAAATTAAAGCCTTTCTACCATCTCCATTCCAAGCTGCTCTCCCAACTATGTGGTATTAAGAGGATTAAAAGAAAGGGAGGGGGAACTATGGTCACAAGCAGAGGTGACTAGTGGATCCATTAATGTAAGAATGGTGAATCTACTCTCAGTTTTACAGTGTCAGCAGTTCTATGGTGTATGTCAGCCATCCAGGTGCTGGAATCTATTCTTGATAGAGGTACTGCACTTGGAGAGCTCTTGTACAACTTGGGATAGCTACCAAGGCATGACAAGAGAACTGAGAATGGATTCACCAACCCACTTAATGGATCCATCATCTGACCCTGCTGGTATGTATTGCCAGGTCTGCATTCAGATATTCTTCTTCCAAGAAATTAATATTTGGAGTGTGCACATTTACTACAGCACAGAGCTTGAAAAAGTTCTGTTTTTAGACACCATCTCTCAGTTTCTGGGGTAGCTGTAGCCCCACAAAAGTAAATTTTTCAAGCTCAGACATAGCTTTTATGTTCAGATGGTAAGTTTCAACTTCGTAATTGGCCCCATATGCCAGGTATGTGTAGGGACGAAGGAAGATGCCATGTACTGAATTTGTCCACTGGCCCATCTAGCTCAGTACTGGCAATTCTGACTGGCAATAATGGCTCTCCAGGAGTTCAGGCAGAATTCTTTCCTAGCCTTACATGGAAATGCCCAGTTTTCCATCCATTTGGTTCTGATCCTGCTAAGCTTCCAAAATCAGATGAGATTTGACTGAGTATGCTGATTTGGGCTTCTGGGATTTGTAGTGCAACAACATCTGAAGGACCACGTAATTCTAGCCATTACTTACTATGTTCCTCTTTGATCATTTTGGGTTTAGCTGAAATCCTCTAGTAGCTGAGGTGAGGTCCAAAGTGAAATGTCAAAGGTTTGTGCTCAACTTGCATGATTGTCACCTGTCCCAGAGATAAGTGCCAAGATTTGCTAGAGGAGGAGCACCAAAATGATGCTTCAGAAAACTCTTGCATTGCCTTCCATCCTCTAACCAATACTAGGGATGGAAATAATATTTGAAAATACTCAAAAATGGTGGTTAACATTTTTTTGAGCTCTGAGGAACCATGATGAAAAGAATCCTGGACTGATGAGAATCTTTGCAGTTTATCTTCGCAGCACAAAATTCACACATGATTAATTTGCTCAGAAACATCATTTTTCTGCATAGGAAACAGAATTTTCTACATAGAAAATAATGTTTCTGCGTGGAAATACTATCTTCTGCATAGAAAATGCTGCTTTCTGCACAAAATAGGCATAAGTGAATTTTGCACAGCATAAGTCCCAAATATAGAGATCAAATACTGCACAGTTTTCAAGACCTTCTCACAGCACAAAGAAAATAGCAAAAATTAGTCATCATTTCCTACAGAAAGAAAAATTGCTATTGTTTACAATGAGCTTTAGAACGCATTGATATAATTAATAAAATCAAAACCAACAAAGTTACAGAATTGTAGAATCACAGAGCTGGAAAAGACCACAAGGATCATCAAGTCCAACTCCCTGCCATGCAGGAATACACAATCAAAGTGTTCCTGATAGATGGCCATCCAGTCTCTGTTTAAAAACCTCCAAAGAAGGAAACTCCACCGTACTCCAAGGCAGCACATTCCACTGTCAATCTGCTTTCACCATCAGGAAGTTCTTTCTAATGTTTAGGTGAAATCTTTTTTCCTGAAGTTTGAAGCCACTACTCTGTGTCCTAGTCTCTGCAGCAGCAGAAAACATGCTTGCTCCATCCTCCATGTGACATCCCTTCAAATATTTAAACATAGCAGTCATGTCATCTCTTAACCTTCTCTTCTCCAGGTTTAACATACCCAGCTCCCTAAGCTGCTCCTCATAGGGCATGGTTTCCAGGCCTTTTACCATTTTGGCCTCCTTGGGAGACATTCCAGCTTGACCATATCCTTCTTGAACTGTGGTGCCCAGAACTGCACACAGAATTCCAGGTGTGGCCTGACCAAAGAAGAGTAGAGTGGAATTTCGCTTTCCTTGACCTAAACACTATACTCCTATTGATGCAGCCCTGAATCACATTGGCTTTTTTAGTTGCCACATCACACTGCTGACTCATGTTCAGTTTGCAGTCTATTAAGATTCCTAGACCCCTTTGACATGTACTGCTGTCAAGCCAGGTGTCACCCATCTTATATCTGTGCATTGCATTTTTTTTCTTCCCAAGTGTAGTACATGACACTTCTCCCATTTGAAATTCATTTCATTATTGGCCCTCTGGCTACAACAGAGCATTTGCTACACTGGCCAACAAAAAGCAGGGTTGGTAGGGCAGTCTTCCACATTTTCCTGTGTACATGAATAAGCCACAATTCTCTTTTAGTTCCATCACAGTTGAAGGATGTTTTGTTCTCTTTTTGGATCTGTGGGATGGAAATATAGATCCTTGCTTACCTGTTAAAAGAATACCTATCTTTCCCATAACTTCCATACATATATTGTATATAACCAGTTTGCTTGCATTGTATCTAGCTCAAAATCCATGTATGATTACGGTCAATAGTCCTGCTCATGACCACCCTAGGTGAAGGGATCTATCTTTTCTGGCACTTCATTAAACAAGCTTTAGCAACAAATCTTTGAGAATGGCCACCATTGTTTTGCATGTAATTTGTCCTTCACAGCCTTGTTCCAAGGTTTGAAATTCAATGTTATCTAATTTAGTTTCAGTTTAATTGGTCTCATTATTCTGTTTATTTTCTGCTTGGTCCTTTGCACGCATGTAATAAAGAAAAGTTCTCTTGTGTGTTATATTATTCACTATCAAAATGTAATCCAACTGTAAGATGGCAATACACACACACACACACACACACACACTGGACAAACTTGTTTTGACAAAGATTGTGGTGGTGTTTATGCAAATTTACAAACTAAGATGTAAGTTTATTGGCTATAAAATTTAACATCCCCAAATAAATTAATTCGTAACTCTAGGGAGAGAAAACTGATTTTTAAGCTAATATATCAAAATTGGCATTTCTTCACCTAAAGATTCCTTTTAGTTCAAAATGGGTGTTGTGGTAGCAGAAAGCTATAGAGGCCGCTGAATACTGGAGTCACTTCCACGCTACACTGTTATAGAGTTAACTGGAAGTGGCATACATAAATGGAGGAGGGAGCAGATGCGATGGGCAGAAATTTTTGTTACATTGGTGATCAGGTTGTTTCAGAACATAAGAATGCCTTGTTATACGGGTGGTTACAATCTGTATTAAAATGTTACATATAGATAATGTATGGTAGCAAGTTTCAACCTTGAGTAAATTAATTTTTATTATGGACTTTATTACTGCAAAGAACAGTAGTAAATACAAAGAGAACACTGCCAAAGCCTTAACCACTTTGAGGTTAACGTGCCTACAATACTGGAGCAATTAGAAACTGTGGCAGTTAGCCTTAGAGCAGAAAGATTAATACCAGGGCTCTTTCCCCACCTTCCCTGGATTGTCAATTAGCTCTCTCATTGATCTGATATAAGCATGGTAATGTGTGACCTGTTAAAAAAAATACTGCGGGGTATATAAGAAATTTATTAGGGGTGTCAGACTCAGAAATCACACAGAGTAAATGATATGATTTGTTCATGTTTTTCAAGCGAAACCTTTTTACAGATAACTTGTCCTTCCAGGCATAAAAACAGAGTTCTACTAATAAAATTTTTATGCCAAAATATTAAAGAAGAGAGACTTTGCATTGAAAGAAAAATAACTTTTTTAACGGGGAAACTGGGAAAATTGCAATACTTAACTGCTTTTGGGTGTCTTGGTTTACTTTTTTAGCTATATGTGTGTGCTAATAATTGAGTTTCTCATATCTACGTATTTATTTACCAGGATCCAACAATTGTCAGTGTAGCTGTGGCTACTCTCATGCTTACTCCCAGTTATCTTCTGGTCCCACCACAAAACCTGATCTAGAAGTAGGGAAACCCTCAGATAGTTGTGGGGGAAATGAAGTAAAATGTCAACCAGGCAAGTGCAATGATGGATATTTTTTTTTTCAAAAGTCAGAATGCAGAACAGATCTGTTGATCTGAAAACCGGTAGAATCCACTGATATTGTGCTATCATGCAGTGGTATGTGAAACCACATTGTGAATGATAAATTTACAGCAGGCATACCCAAGGCTATGCATCCTGTGACCTGTTCCATGGACTTTAGTTCCAGAGATTTTTCACTAAAGCTTGCTTCTAGATTTGCATGGAGCACATTTGAAAATTCCACAATGTTTTTGATAACGTGAAGGTGTTGCTTGGTAGATCAGCGATATTAAAAGCAAATCTTTTATTGTAATAGCCAACATTGTAATTATCATCTTTGTTTACATGCTCCTGCATCTTTTTTCCTGCATTTTTTTCTAAAAAGAAAATAATGTTTGGTTCCTTTTTGCAGTTAAATTCTAATAAGAACAGATGTGGAACCATAAAAAAAAAAGACTCTGCTTCCTGGAACAGTACAACAAATGTTGGGATTTCCTGATACCTGAGACAAGTGTTCACCAATTATGCTTTGCAAGAGTAATGTGTGGCCAGCCACCTTTTGCTTACCTTATGTTTTCTTTGCTCTACTGTTGTCTCATACCTACAATGCATACCTTTCTGCATACCTCTGGAATCATTGTAATTGGAGTGAATACACTTTAATTATTTAATGAAAGTCTATTGTAGGGCAAGTCTGGAATCTATGAGAGCATGCTCAGTTCTCCACCTAAAGACATCTGTGAATATATCATGACCTACTTTAGCACACTGCTCCTGAAAACAGAAGGTCACATAAGGGTGTGTTCGCCAGTTTTGAGAAGTGCCTTGAAACACACAAACAGAAGTATTTCTTCTCCCCCTTAGTTCTCATATTTCAGTCATTTCAACATTATTATTTTCTTTACTGGCCATAAACATCAGCTATTTTCTTCAGTGAGGGAAGACAGAGAAGACAAGAGAATGGACAGAAGACAATTTTCTGCTACTGTGAAAAGTATTAAGGCTTGCTAGAACAAATGATTCTTAGTAGCTAAAAAGAAAAATTAACTGGAACATTTTAAAAAAATAGCAGCCTATCCTATGACTCTGTAGTACTATTGAGCAAGGATTGTAATATTCATACTTGTGGATAACACTAAAAGGATTATTAGCGTTAGTACTTATTTTTCTTGGCACACTGGAATTCTGACAGTTCACACCATGAAAGTGCTTACACATAAACTGTGGACAGTTTTTTAAAAAGAAGGGCTTATGCTAATAATATTTGTGATTATTTTTTTTTTTTACCTAGAGCTTATTGCTGGTAGCAACCATTGAAAAATGACATCATCTTTGACCCCAGCAATATGGGTGACAAATATAAGAGGATTAGCAACTGTTTTCTACTGGGCTTTCACGCAAGTTCTTAGCTTGTCAGAAATGATTGCCTTAAAAGCAAAAATGGTAAATATTAAAAAGTCTTAGTCACTGACCGTTTTAAGTCCTGCTACAAACGTATAAAGTGGTGTATGTGGAAGCCAGTGTAATAGACAAACATCCTAGGGACTATAATATAGAGATGGAAGAATCTGTCAGTTTTGCTTTCTCTCACCTTTCTTTCTTTCTTTGCCAAATTCTTTCTCTCCTAGGTATGAAGAAATGTGTGAATTCTAGTATATTCTTATAGAAATTGAACTCAAGACAAATAAAACCTTCTTGATCAGCTCTGGCCAAATTCAAACTGTATAGCCCTCACCAGTATTGTGTCTGCCTTCCATTTAGCTGTTAAAGATGTTATTTTAAAAAGGAGATGGTAACTCTAATTCAACACCAACATGGCTGACCACTCAGAAATTCAAAGACAAATTTTTAAGAACTACATCTCAACATCCTGGGTCTTGCTGAGGAATCTGTCAGGTGCTGTGTCTTCTGTATTTTATTCTTTTTATTTCTCAAATTCTTTCTGTGCCAAATTTGAAAATATTTCCAAATTTGGGTCAATTTCTATGAAAACTGAAATGAAATGAAATTGTCACACATCCCTAATGAACTGATAATGTATTTCAGAATGTTTTAAGCAATTGGCTAAAAGTGTTGCCTTTCTCCAGGTCTTTTCATCTTGATTTTTTTTTTCGAGGAACAGAAATTTAATATTACTCTGACATGTTTACTTGTATTCTGGCCAAAATAATACTTTACAGCAGGGTGCTGACAAAATGACATCTCTGTGTCGTGTTGTCCATTCTCTTCCCACAACATGTGGTTTGTTGTGAAGTGACATTATACATTACTCCACCCTCTCCAGCATCAGCCAATTAAGTGAAATATCGCTGCGGACATGGCATGACATGAAAACATCATGAAATAAAGATAAATGTACTTTACAACAGCAGAGATAAAATATTCCTTGAAATAGTTTGCAGCATCCCTTCTACACCTAGAACTATTTGCCCATACATAAAAACATGACACGTATAAAAACATTAAGATGACCATGCAAAACCACTTGGTTTTCTTGTTATCAAAAGCTGTTTCCAACCACCACCATGCTACACTTCCTTTTCCTCATTCCTTCTTAATTTATTTATTTAGAACAGTGATAATACTTTACACAGCTAAGTGAAGAATTCGGAATGAAGACACATATACTATATTCTAGGAGGATTCTAGAGCAGATCATTAAACAGACAATCTGTGAGCACTTAGAAAGGAATACCACAATTACTAAGGGCTTTATCACACTGCAGTGTTATAGTGCTATTATTCCACTTTAACGTCCATGGCAACATCCTATGGAATCCTGGGATTTGCAGTTTAGAGAGGGGCATTCAGCATTCTCAGCCAGAGAGCTCTTGGGCCTCCAAAACTACAAACCCCAAGATTCTACAGGATGTTGCCATGGCAGCTAAAGAGGAATAATAGCACTATAATAGTGAAGTATGATAGTGCTTCAAACATCAGCGTGGGTTCCTCAAAAACAAGTCATTCTCTCCCCCCCTCCCCCCTGCTTTCACTCTCTCTTTCTTTTTTAATAGAGTTACAAACTTGGTTGATCAGGGAAATGCCATGGTATAGTATATTCTGATTTCAATAAAGCTTTTGACAAGGTCCCCCCTGATATTTCTACAGATAAGCTGGTCAAATGTAAGCTAGTCAGTGCTACTGTTAAGTAGATTTGTAACTGCTTGAAAGACAAAAAAATTTTGTCTTTCAAGCAAAAGATGCTCATCAATGGTTTCCCTTCATCCTAGAGAGAAGTGTTTAGTGGAGTGCTATAAGGCTCAGTCCTAGGCCAATTGTTGTTTAACATATTTGTACGATGCAATAGAGAGTACACTTATTAAATTTGCAGATGACACCAAGTTAGGGAGGATTGCTAATACCCTAGAAGATAGGATTAAAATTCAGTATGATCTTAATGGGCTGGAGAACTGGGCAAATACTAATAGAATCAATTTCAATAAGGATAAATGTAAAGCAGGGAAAACGAATGCACCAATATAGAATGAGTGACACCTGGCTTGACAACAGTACATGTGAAAAGGATCTAGGGATCTTAATAAACTATAAGCTTCACATGAATCAACAGTACGATGTGGCTGTCAGAAAGACCAATGCAATTCTGGACTGCATCAACAGGAACATAGTGTCCAGATTAAGGGGTGTAATAGTACCACTCTGTTCACCTTTGGTCAGACCTCACCTGGAGTACCGTATCTAGTTCTGGGCACTGCAATTCAAAAAGGATGTTGATAAGCTGGAACATTTTCTGAGGAGGGCAACCAAGACGGTAAGGGATCTGGAAACCATGTCCTATAAAGAACTGTGAACATTTAACTTGGAGAAGAAAAGACTCACAAATGGTATGATAGCCATTTTTAAATGTTTGAGGGGATGCTATTTTGAAGATGAAGTAAACTTGTTTTCAGCTATTCCAGAGACTAGAACACAAGCTGATGGGCCCAAATTGCATGAAAGGATATGCCAGCTAAACATTTGAGAAAACTTCTTGACAGTAAGAGCTGTTCTACAGTGGAATAGTCTGATTCAGAGGGTAGTGGATTCTCTTTCTTTGGAGGTCTTGAAACAGAGGCTGGATGGCTATCTCTTGAAAGTACTTTGATGGTATGTCTGCATGGCAGGAGTTGGACAAGATTGCCCTTGTGGTCTCTTCTAACTCTATGATACTATGAGTCTATGATTCTATACTAGTTGGTTTTTTAAAAAAAGAAAAGAATGTTTAATTCACTATTTTGACTATCACTCATCTTCTGTGTCTATGGAGAGGGACAGCAGTTGAATACTGGGATAGGAAAAGCCTGGATAGGCCAGTCAGTCTCTTCTTGTGCTCTGCATCTCAAAGATTTTAACATTAAATCCTGATTTCTTGCAACATAGAGAGACCATGAAATAAGCCATCACTTTAAAATTAAAGCCAAAGTGCCCTATTGGAAAACCATCAGGTTATATACATGAACAATTTTCAGTTTTAAGACCTGCTCCGTACTGATGTTGTCCTAGTCCAAACATGTATGTGTGGAATTCAGGCAAACATTCAGCAATGGATTTTGTAGGAAGAGAGGAAAGTAAACTGTCACGTCACACTACTAAAGCTTCCTAACATGAACAGCCCTGATGATTGTATTAGGCCATAAACATTTGACTATACCAATTTTTAGACCAGGCATCCTAAATCTGCCACTGGCCAGTTGTATTGGACTACAAAGGCAATTATCCTGGCTTGGCTGTACAGATTTGGGATTATGTGAACTTGGACCAAATATGATCCAAGGGATAATGGTCATGGAACACCAGGAGGAAAAAAAAAAGATTTTGGACCTCTTCTTGAAATCTGTTAAATAATATTTTAAAACATTATCAGGTTTAGTGATTATCCCTATTGGCAATAGACACATCTTGGGTCAACTTAATTGTCTACAGTACTGTGCAAAACTTATAAATTATTTAGCATTCTCATTTACTCCAGAGTTATCACTCCTAATTTATGAGGAAACTGCCCAATTACAGATGAGTTGTGGAGGACATCTTTAATGTCTGTAGTGATTTACACTCTGTCTAGCTTAAAAGTTAAAAAATAAAAACTGGCTGAACACCAAAACCACATTTTATCAACTAAACATATACATGCTGCAAAAAGTGGATGCAGGAAAGGAAGCTACAGCTCGTAGGAAAAGTATCCTCAGAAGATAAAACAATGAACAACAACAACAAAAAAAGGCTTTCATTGAGTCTTCCTAGATCCATCTAAAGAAAAGCTAGGGTATGTAAGAACCCCTAAAATACTGCAAAATAGAACCTTAGCAAGACCTTTGATGGAGGAGATCCTGGAATGCCAAAGTTTAACAAAAATCTGTGTCCTAAAGATTTCAGATATGGATCAATATGAAAATTATATACATCATATATGATATGTCTTCCCAGGGAAGAAAGTGGTAAAGTTTCAGAATTACAAAGATGCAGGGGTACGGGAACATCTTATGTCTGAAGAGTCACTCAAAGTATGGTTTTTAAGTGTATTAACTATGGGGACATCAGTAAAGAGGAAGCACCATTTTTCCTTAAAGCACAACTGTGAGATCTTTCTTAAAACATGCCCTGTGATTAGAATGTCACTCAACTGTCTCTCTCACTCTTCCTGTGCATTTTTCATGACAGACCATCTCCCTTTCCAAAATCCAAAATCTAGAAATTGAATGAAGATTTGAATGGGCCCAGATTCAGTTCTGTTAACTCTGGAGAAAAGTATTCTTTGTCTTGGGAACCATCCAGACCAATCCAAAGTGTCCTGATGCTCCTTGGTCTCCACATTTCAGTCAAATCCAATGTACATGCCTAATTAAAAGCTAATTCTCAGATATTCATGATTGGATACTCTTCTAATTGCACTGTACTCTTTCTCTGATGGCACACCATTATGTCTACATAGTGCATAATACTCATCTGGGCTACACAGCATCTTACTTTAACTGAGGAAATAACGGGAATCTTCCTTATGAAATGAAATAAATACTCAGGAGACAGAGAAGTATTTTTCAAGTGTAAACAATGTAGGACGAATGGGACGAATCCAGAGTTTTCTGGATCTGAATTCCTGGAAGGTTCTGGGAATCCATGAATCTCATGAAACTCAAATCGTTTGGATCCTTTTTCAAAAAAAGGGTTTAAAAAGCAAGACATACTCTCTCAGCCTTAGCAAAAACCTTGGCAAAGGCAAACCTCCCTCTGAAGAAATCTGGCCAGGACAATTGTCATAGTTTTGCCTCAGGATCTCCCCAGATTGAAAATGACATGAAGACTCTTTCTACACAGGCAGGAAAATGTGAACTAATCCCACATTTTCCTGCCTGTGTAAACAGGGCCACATACTACAATACAGAGATAATCCAGGTCAAAACTGGATTTTCTTTGCATAGCTCCTTATGGCATCATGGGGTTTGTAGTTTGATCATGCACCAGCACACTTCGGCAGAGAAGGCTGTGACACCTTGTAAAACTGCAGAGCCCAGAATTGTGTATGAAAGAGCTTTGCAAGGGAGTTATGCAAAGGAATCTCTCAACTGTCCTTGAAATCTCAAGACTGTACTTTCCAGTCAAGTGCTGAATTTAAATATTAAATGTTCAATGTTTAAATTAGAATACAACCTCAGATGTAATTTCTGAAATGGTTAACAAAGGCCATTATTACTCCAAGGGAAAAACTCATCTACTTGCCATCTCCACTTGTGTGTCTGTTCTCTGAGTTTTTCAGGTGTCCTGGTCTCCCAGGTTTTCAGGCGTCCTGGTCTCCAACAAACTATTTGGTTGGTGAATTCGAAAGATTCAGTTTGCCTATTTTGGCACAGGCATTCGGATTTGTGAATCTCGAATCCTTCCCCAGGATTCGAGGATTTGGTTGGCCCATCCCTAAAATAATGGCTCAGGTATACACAATCAGCTGAAATCTGAAATTTTCTCTTTTTTGTTCATTGATCCATAATTTAAGGAACAGCCTTGATTTAAGATTGTCTCATAATATAAGTGTCCACTGAAGCATTCTGACAGAGAAGATACATAACTTCTTATGCCTATCCAGTGAAGAAGATCCTCAAAGGGAGGGTAGTGTACTTTCTGGTCTATAGATTGGATTAAAATCTTCACATATTGGAGCAGTATCTTTTCTGTCTACAGTTCTTTGCCTATTCTCACTCCCTTACAAGCAATCATAACTCTTTCTCACAGAATTAAGTAGATCCCATGCTTTGCATGCTCAAGTTCTGAGATTGATTAGCCTGGTCCACTGAGGTCATCCAGAATAGCCCATGTGGGGGCAGAGCTTAGAAAACTTACTTTTGGGGCCTCCAACATGTAATAGTCAACATGTCCAATGGCCAAGCTGGCTGAAGGATTATGGGAGCTGGTGAACAAGAAAATAACTGTCCAATCTCTATAACAGGCTATATAGTCCAACGACCTGACTCATTATGAGGCAAGTTAAATGATCTAGCCCAAGGCATTTCAAAGACAATAGGAGAAATCCTGAAAAGTAGGAGCATGCTTCATCCAGTCAGTGACGATTAAAGGCTGAGATTAGAAAAGAAAATTAATACACAAAACCAAGAATAACTTGGGTGTTGATTAATTTTAAGTAGCAAATGTACCCAATTTGATGTGATGACAGTTTCAAGCTAATTTTCTTCCAATTCTTGGTTGAAAAAGATAAATTGCTGCCGTTTTTTCTTAGAATTGTTTTAAATAATTGATTATTGTTTACCATTGTCAGGTTTCTTTTTGATGCTTGTCACAATGTTTCTTTGTTTTTGTTTTGTTGCATCAGAAAGTGTTGGCAGTTTCAAGGGAGGATTGTTTTGTCTTCCATAAACTGACAATGCACAGTTGTTACTTATACAAGGGAAAGCCTAATCTAATTACAGTTGATAGGGAAATGCATAATCATAATGCCTTGTTTATTCCTAGCAAAACAGCCCACTAGGAGCTCTTAGCCCCATCAGAGAGCTTTATTTGTGTTTCCCCACAACTATACATGCCTCTCCAACCCTGCCAGTTTAGATCTTCGTTGATTGATTGCCTAGCTTACTGACCTCTTGAACCCTTTCCCAGTGACAGTGCTGTGGTTGTGGAATAGCCTTCCAGAGGCTGGAATTGGTGAGTTGAAGAAGAGATGTTATGGAACAGTCTACCAGGTCACATCAGGGGAGCTCTGCAAGATCCACATTTATATGAATGTCTTTGGACAAGAGTGCCACAGAAAATCTACTGTCACAGAACACACTTAATCTGTTTTGTTTACTTCTGTTTTTGGTATCATTAACCATCTTAAGTTCTGGAGCCGTAGGAGGGAAAAATCTTATGCAAATGCTATCACCTTGTAGCTGGTGGTATTTAAGACATCCTGATAAAACAGATGCCAACACAGCCACTATTTATTTCTACAGAAGAAAATATACTGACATATGAGCTGTTGTCTCATTTCATGACTTGTTGCAGAATCAAATGACATCAGCTCTAGAACTTCATCTCTATGTAATGGTATGTACTTATGTACATAAATCATCTTGGAGATTGTTTGTTAACACATGCATATTCTTAAACCCTTAGATACAAAATTAAATCATCCATTGTGCAGAACACTTAAAACCACAAAGGTTTTTCCTTATAGCTAACTTATGAAGACGAAAATGCAGGAGTAGGTGCATTTAAAATTGGGAGGTAATGCTATAAATATGTGTGAACAGTTCTCCTGGAAGACCCCTTTTTACCTGAACAAACTACAATCTGTGTCTATTGGTGGATTCTCACTACAGAAAGGGGACATTAAAAAAAAAAAAAGATTGCTGTCTTGATTTCTCTATTGATTCATGCACAAAGAGAGTTTCTTTTCTGAGGTGGTTCTTCACTGGACTTTGCACAAAATGAACATCTGAAATGTCGAAAATCCATCGAGCAGAATCAACTGACCCAATTACTATATTCTGGATTCTTGATCCTATATATACATAAAATCTCCAAGTCTGTTTCTGCAGTGGTGCCATGCTTCTTTCTGCTGAATCAGAAATATTCTTCCAATAATAGTGAATTTTCCTGACCCTTATTCAAACTGGGTTTCATGCTGGAGCACTTTTAGAATTGATACAAGCTATGCACAAGCTCATCCAGTGAAGCTGCTAAAGGTGAATTTAGCATCATAGAATCATAGAATTGGAAGGGGTACTATGGGCCATCAGGTCCAACCCCATGCTCAGCGCAGGATCTCCAGCTAAAGCATCTCCGGCACATAGCTGTCCAGTCTCTTTTTGAAGATATCCAAGGAAGGACACCCCATCACCTCTTTAGGTAATTGATTCCATTGCCAAAAGGTTCTTACTGTAAAGAAATTCCTTCTTATGTCCAATCAAAATCTATTTTCTTGTAACTTCAAATTGTTAGTCCTAACTCTACCCTCTGAGGCAGCAGAGAACAAACCTGTACCCTCTTCTTTGTGGCAGCCCTTGAAGTATTTAAAGAGAGCAGTCATGGCACCCCTTAATCTTCTCTTCACCAAGCTGAACATGCCCAGCTCTTTCAACAGCTCCTCATACGTTTTGTTCTCCATGCCTCTTATCATCCTCATTGCCCTTCTCTGAACTTGCTCCAACTTTCCAATGTCCTTCTTAAAATGAGGCATCTAGACCTGAACCAAGTACCCCAGATGAGGCCTGACAAGCACAGAGTGCACGGGGGCTATTACTTTCCTCGGCTTGGAAACTATATTCCCATTAATGCAAGCTAAGATGACATTTGCCTTCCTTGCTTCAGCATCACGCTGCAGCTTGGGCTAGACATCTGTATTCATCCTTGCTGATTCATCCTTCCTTTCATTCTTTATACATGCCCTTTTTTCTTTTCACTTCCTCCTTGAGTTTGCTGTGCAGCCACAATGGCTTTTCCAAACATTTCCCATATTTATTCTTCCATGGAATTGTTTGCGATTATGCTTTTAGCAGTTCCTTCTTCATGAAATCCCATCCATCCTGGGTGTCCTCCCCCCCCCACCCCAGCATCTTTAACCATGCAATTCTGCCCAGTATTTCCCTGAGCTCTTTGTATAAATTGCTTTTTATTTATTTATGATGGGTATACTGCCTTTTCACTACAGTTAGGCCTCTAGGCAGCTAACAGTAAAATACAGTTAAAAGAATTAATTGTGGATTAAGATGAAATAAACTCATCACTAAAACATTCAAAAGGATCAAATCAGAGCCTGGAAGTGCTATTTTTCAAGGATTACAGGCCTGGGTTGGCCAGAGGATTCTGGGAATTGCATTCATTAAAAAGGTTACACTTCCAAGTTTTGTGTCTCATCCAGTGCAACAAACAGCACCCACCAGCTTAAAGACTATTTCAGCAACCAATCAGCTTAGACACCAAGAAGAGTCTGAATAAAAATGTCCTTGCTTACCAACAGAAACACATCAGAGAGTGAGTTAGCCTGGTCTCTTTTCCTAGCAACAGCTGCTGGGACATGTTCTTAACTCTGTGCCTATACTTCTGGTGATGGCCTTGGTCCATGACCAAGCAACAAAATAAATGCAAAAGAAGATGGTGGATTATTAATGGAAAAACATGGGAAAGATGGTCAAATTGATCATGACCAATGACCATCTATGTTTATTCTCATACACTCAGCTATATAAATTAGTCTCTATTACCAAATATATTAGTCTCTCCGAAATAATAAGCAACTTACAAGAGACAGGCATCTGAAAGGATGGAAGAAAAGCTGCTTGTACTCAATTTGTGTTAATGTCTTCCATCCACATCTACTGTTTGGTGTCTCCATTGATTAAGTGCTGTGAAGTGGAGAACTTGCAAAGTGCTTGAGAATCAACTGGAATGAAGTACAACAGTTAATGGATCTCAAGCTTGCATATGCCACATCTGGTGAAGAGCTGTAGAGGTTATAAAAAATGACAGATTGCACAAAAGAAATAAAATACAGTGCAAGGGCAAAGGGCTTGAGAGAGAACACTGACAACTCAAGGCTAAAGAAAATGTACACTGACAAGTGCAGTTTTGTACATTGTCGAAATGAAGGGAGAAACCACAACACAGTAAAACAAAAATTAGGGGGAAAAGACCAGATTAAAAGAAAAATATTTCAACACATGTGAAAGACCAGGTCCTAGCAGCATTAAAATGAAAATGGCTGTGTTCCTGAAGTCTCGTGGCTTTCTCAAATTTCCAGGTGACATTCGGACATTATTGTCAGATGTACTTTGCCACTGCTCACACAGCTTGTGGGAGAAAATGCACACGACAGTAAGATGTTTTTGAACTTATGCAAAGAGAAGATCATAAGTGGCAGCATCAAAAAAAGTCCCACTGATAACCAATCAAGCCTAAGAAAGCACTGTACAAAATTCCTATAGTCGGAAAAGTGAGTGTGTGGGAGAGAGGAAGCATTGCTCTTTGAAAGTTGCTAAGGCCAATTATTAAAACCACAAAGCCTTATTTTTCCAAGGACTTTCCTACTATGCAAGAAGAAGTGCACCTGATTACACCCATAAAAGACATAAACAGTCTCAGCAGTCTCTTAACCCAAATTAAACTGAGCTGAAATGCCTGATTGGAGGAGGAAGAATAAGAGATTGTTCAAGTTGTTTGCAATTAGTGTCCACAATGTGTTGGAAATTGCATATAATGCAGACATGCCAAGGTGTCAAGGACACACTGAGACACTGGCAGCCTTCCCTAAACCCAGATGTATTGTAAAAGGAGATAGAAAACTAAAAAAATAGGAGTCACAAGGTTCTGAAAGGTTGGTTGGGCAAGGACAAAAGATTATGCTACTGGTTTGCCAAGTGCAGATGCCTATTATTTGCTATTATGTGCCTTCAAGTCATTTCCAACTTATGGTGACCTTAAGATGAATCTACACGGGGGTTTCTGGGGCTGAGAGTGTGTGACGCATCCAAGGTCACCCAGTGAGTTTCCATGGTCAAGCAGGGAATGAAACCCTGGTCCACAGTGTTGTAGTCTAAAGCTCAAACCACTACCCCATGATGGCTCTCTTCCTATTATTACCAGCCTATCAAAACAATGGCTTCGGGAATCTCTGGCCCTACTTGCACTGTGACCTGAGCTCATGGAGCCTACAAAGCTAACCCTGCCCTCACCTGATCCTTCAAAAATGTGAAGATGCTTAAAGTTCAGCCCAGCTGCAAACCAGTCTCCATAGCACAATGGGTTGGGGTGGACCTGGCAGGTAAAAGGACAGAGATCACAAAAGATTTTGTTTACCAGAGATTTATTGCATGGTGTTATAAACCTTCCACCTATAAGCCTCAGTAACTATCTCAAATCAGTGCAATGTACAAACACAATAGTGCCACAGACCAAAGTTTGCCTAACATAATTTGACCTTGAGTGCTGGGTTTTTCCTTCAGAAATAGCCAGTGCAGGGGGTGGGAAGTAGAAAGAGACAATAAAGATTGGGTAACCTAGTGTGGGGGCAGGAAGAGGGGATTAAGGCCTTTGTTCCCCACTATTGTCCTAAACAATATTATTCTGTCCACACCTGGCCAGTAGAATGAATGGGACTCCTTTCCCTACGCAAATATGAAAGAGTTCAGGGCTTCTCTGGGGCAAGCTGGGAGGGGAATAACACCTCCCTCAACTTAGGGCCTTGCCACACTACATTGTTCTAGTGATATTATTCCACTTTCAACAACCTATGGAATCCTGGGATTTGCAGTTTAGGGAGGGACATTTAGAATTCTCAGCCAGAGAGCTCTTTAGCCTTGGTAAACTACAAAGCCCAGAATTCCACAGGATGGGGAAAGTGGAGTAAGAGTACTATAACAGGATAGTGTGGAAATGGCCACAGAAATGGCCACAGTATCATCCACAGTATCACTATAACAATGTTGTGTAGCAAGGCCCTTAGTGTCTCACTTGGCTCCCCTTTCTGCATTTCTGGAAAGAAAAGTCCTGCATTCAAGGATGAACCTAATTAGTTTTTAAAGTGTTATTCTTTTATTTAATATATTTGTACTCTGCCATATAATCACAAGATCCTCAGGCAGCCTGCAATAAAATCAGTTTAAACAATTCAAAATATGAAACAATACAAATAATTTAAACAACGGTGGCATACTTAATATCACATTTAATTTGGCTGTTAAAAAAAGAGAGAGAAAATCCCCAAATGAAACAGACATTGTTTTAATGTACGATAATTCATGAAGGAAACAATCAGTAAAGACTTGAGTATTAACGTCCAGTCAAGAGCTTTAAAAAATTACATGCAGAGAATTTTGGGGTTTGCAGTCCAAGGTGCGGTCTAAACAGGGTACAGCGAGCTGCATAAATGGTGCAGGGCCACCCATGCCAGCTTTGCCCTGCCTGCTCAATCCTTCTTGTATTGAAGGACAAAGTATGAAGGAGACTTGGAACTGTGGCGCAACTCACCTTTTTGCTGAGCTGGGGTGTGGAGACTGCATGAGCAGCCTCTTCCGAGAGGCTCTCACGTCCCGGTTCCTTCAGCTCTGCAGCTGCTGCCTGCTTGCACGAGAGCCCCTCCTCTTCCTTCTGCAGTGCAGCCTGGGATTTTCCCAAGCTGCGCTGGGGCAGGAAGCGCAAGCACCACGGCTCCGGAGCTCCGCACACACGGCAAGTGTGCGTGGGCCCCGGAGCAATGCGCGATCGCGCACCATTTTTGGCTCGCAGCCAAAAATGAAAAAGTGCACAGTCAGCACCTGTCAGCCCCTGGAGCATCACGCGACTGCGTCATGTGGACCGCTTCTCGCAGTCGCGCGATGCTCCAGGGGCCCTTTCTCATGGCAAATGCTGTGCGAAAAGGGCCTGTGTTTTCTTGACACAGTCAACAGCTTCTTTGTGATCAGGAACGCCAGCACATACCAGCCATTGGGAGCAGCAATTGGGTGCATGGCACCACAATGGCTGTCCACATTGCTCTTTTTTCCACCATCTCAGACTTGGCTGGTGAGGACTTTCTCCATGGCTGCTCTCAGATTGCAGAATTCCCTTCCACAGGAGGTCCAGTTGGACCCCTCTCTTCTGTCTTTCTACTGGCAGGTAAAGACCTTTTTATTTAAGGAGGCTGTTGGGTTTTAACATGATGTGGCAGACTAAGGCCATTTCCGCACTAGACTGCTTTAGCACTATTATTCACTTTCAACCTCCTATGGAATCCTCAAAGACCGCTCCCTAAACTGCAAACCCCAGGATTCCATAGGAGGTTGAAAGTGGAATAATAGCGCTAAAGCAGTCTAGTGAGGAAATGGGTTAAACTTTTAACGGGGAGTGGGGTTGTTTCTGTTTTCTTATGTTTTATATGCGTTTTTAAAAACTGCTTTTAACCTGCCTTTTAAGTAGTGTTTTTAAAACAGAAATTTGATTTCATTGTGTTTTAATTTTTGTACTGAAAGTTTTTTAATTGCATGGTATTTTTAAAAGGCTGTATACCACCTTGGCTCTCAAGTTGGGAAAAAGGCAGATATAAATTAAATAAATTAATGGAAATAAATAAATAAATAAATATTAGGCTTCCTAGAAAACATTCATCCATTTTTAAAGGTAGGGTGCACACAAGAACTTGTATTTAATGGCCTCGACTTCTTCCAAGTAATATTCCAAACCCATTAGATGCTTAAGGGTGCTGGTTTTGTTGCCCTGTGGTTAGTTCCCTGTTCAAAACCATAGGCTTTTCTAGCCTCTCCAAACCCCTAATAGAAATCCTGGAGTGGACTGTCTACACTTAGACCAGACTTTCTCACAGACTTGGCCTGGATAAAGACCTGGATCTTCCACAAACATGATAAACACAAGCCTTATTGTTATATCATTTTATTTTATCTGTACTTGGCCTTTCTCTCAAAACTGAGAAGCAAGGCAGCTCACAGGTTTAAACTGAAAAGGTGATGGTCAAAACACATAGAGAACCAGAGTGGTATAGTGGTTTGATTTATTGGGCTAGGACTTTGGAGACCAGTTTTTGAATTTCCACTCAGCCATGGAAATGGGTGGCCTTAAGCAAGTCACATTCTCTCAGCCTCAGAGGAAAGCCTTCTCAACTGATCTTGCCAAACAAATCCTATGATACATACACTTATGATTACCGTAAGTCAGAAAGACTTGAAGGCAAACAACAACAACACCACACAAAAAACCTGACTACCTCATTCTTCCAAAAGGTACAGGAGATCTTGCATTACATACACACATAAACACACACACACACAATTTTCCTCATTTAACTCCATTTCTTTGTATTTCTAAATGTATTTCTTTGGACACTTCCACTTTCCCCTTTGTGCCCGTATCAGTGAGACATGTATCACTTTATTCGAATAAAATGTGTCTTTTAAACATGGTGTTTCTGTGCTAAAATCAGCTGTCAATATGGCAAAACAAGATGAAACCCTAGAATGCAGAGCACTTCCCAGCGGGATTTGTTTGTTGGTTGGTTGGTTTATTGGCATAAAATAGTTTTGTTTTTTTAAAAAAGAAAGAAAGGTCTGAGAAGCAGCCAATCACGCACATGTCAAGTCTCCTTACTATCCGCGTCTTTGAACACCTCACTGCAGAACAGCTAAAGGAGTTGCGTGGCAGACATGAAGGGAACCAAGGGGAAATGAGAGGAAGAGAAGAAGGAGACAGCTTAGACAACAAACTATGAGATCAACTCATTAGATGCAGTTTTTGCACTCATTCCACAGGCAGCTTCCTTGGATTCCAGGTATACCTATGCAAACATCTGAGCTCCCAGAGGCTACACCGGCTCTTAGGTTTAAACAGAAGATTGTCAGAGAAAAGAGATATGAGTACTACTGATCATCAGTTGAACGGGAAGAGATAAGGGGGAAAGGGAGAGCAAGGGGTGAATATGCACAAGCCGTCCATGAAAGAAAACAACTGCTTTTCTGCTTTGACAGCTATGCATAAATCTGAAGTCATCAGAAACAAACCATCAAGACAATTGTGCATAGTTTTGTTTGAGTGTAAAATATCAGAGAAACCCCACCCAAACTGAGATGGATAATCCTCTCTTTCTCTCTACTTTTATCTTTTCTTTCTCCACTTCCAATTATTCTCCCATCTGGTTGTCAGGTTCACTTTTTTTTTTTTTTTTTGTCTTACACAGCTAGGCAATGTTCTGTAGGCTTTGAACCTAGAGCTTTGAAAGTTTCCTTTCAAAAGTAATTCTTCCCAGCACTCCTTCCAGTGTTTAAAAAGTAACTAATGGTTGTTGCTCATTATGATCATTTAAAAAATAACTTGTTATATCAACTTTTTACACTGTTATTTCTCCATTACTTTCTCTCTCTCTCTCCCTTTTTTTCTTCCTGAAATGGGGGCACCTTAGCATAAGAAAAAAATAGCAGAAAACAAGGTACCACAGTTGTTGCTAACTCATTACTTTTAAGCTCTTTTGGCTTGCTCTCTGTGTGTGCAAGTAAGGGGGAATGGGGTCTTTCTCCTTAAGATGTTGTTATCAACCTTACATCCTAAGTCTGCTGATATCTTCCTTTTGTTCTTATATGGTTCCATTTGGACTACATTTATATAAAACACAGAAAGACACGAAGCAGAAACAATGAGAATCATCATGCTAATTGCTGGTTTTCAAACATTTTGAAAATAATATGGTCAATTTATCTAGTTTTTGTAAAATTTGAAGATACAGAACTTAGCCACTAAAAAGGGAAAAATTAATCTGTAGAAAATGGACTGTATACTATCTTTCTCTGGGACTGGATTTTCCAGCACAAAATGAGCTGCTTTTGATTCCATATTGGGGGGGGGGGGCAAGATCTAAGTTAAATAAATTAACAAAATAAATATATTGACTCCTATTGGCACACTTTATCTACTACAAATT
This sequence comes from Cyclura pinguis, assembly GCA_030412105.1. Taxonomy (NCBI): domain Eukaryota; kingdom Metazoa; phylum Chordata; class Lepidosauria; order Squamata; family Iguanidae; genus Cyclura; species Cyclura pinguis. The sequence goes on along the minus strand of CM059600.1, from coordinate 269,347,560 downwards.
TACCTAAATTTATCTCCAGACCCAAGATCCAAGATGCTCACTGCACTCCATCAATATAGGGACTCTGGGCTTCATAGAGGAAAGAGACACACTCCAAATTCAAAGGGATATAGATCCTCCAACATTGCACAGATGAAAACTGGGACACATGTAGCCAAGAAACATCAGACTGTGATCAAGATGGCAAAAGTTATTAATGAGGCAGGACATACAAGCTAGGAGTGGCTGCAGCACATTGCTTTTGTCTGAGCCTACTGGGAAGGACAAGACTTCATCTCGCCTTCTCCTCTTCTCTCATTGAGTTAATTGAGTGCAAACTACTTTTGTACTTTGAAACATGTTTGAAGCAATGGAAGTAAGTCAAGAGCAAAAGGGGAAAATGAAAGGAGAGAGAAACTGCAACATTTTAAAAGCAACTGAAAATGTGTGATGCCAGAGGATTTACCGGGACTGTCTCTATCAACAGGGCTTCAAGGAAAACCCATCCATATAACCATAATTCACTTTATGCTCCAACTAGAGACAAAGAAGATTAAGAAACTGAAAAATTCTGTACTGGAATCCAGGAGGAAATTGGACCAAAACAGGACTTCTTGTTAGTCATAGGTGATTTACATGCAAAAGTAGAAAACAGAGGAGAATCAACAACTGCAGAAAGAGTTGGCAGTTGCATAGTGACGAGAGGGTAATGGGAGCAGTTCACCCCTGGTGGCAATGTTTTTGGGGCATCCCAGCTCGTACCCATGCCCCTGCATGCCATGGCCACACCCGCTCCCGCCCCTCTCCACAGACTCCAAGCTCCACTGCTGAAAGCTGGACTAAGATCAAGAAATGAAGCAGGAGAGCAACTGATTGAATTTTGCAAGGTCAACAATTTGTTTGTCACAAACACGTTCTTCAAGCAACCAAAGACGTGACTGGCAACAGAATGGTTTCTAATTGGCAAAGGGGTCAGGCAAGAGTGCATTTTATCACCCTGTCTGTTTAACTTGTACGTTGAACGTGTTATATGTAAACCAAGGCCATTTCCGCACTAGCCTGCGTAAGGCCTCACTTTGGGGGTCCCAATATCAGTATGGTTTAGATGGGCACCATACCTAACTGGCATCATATGTAATTGGCAATACACTTTAATTGGCACTGATACCAAATTCAAGCCTGAGAGGTGATGGAAAGGTCAAACCGAGCAAGGGAAAGAATTTGACTGTAAATGTGAGAAGGATAGGTCAACTCAAAACTTCCTCCAGGTAAGATTGAGTCATTTGTCAGGCAAATACACACCATTCCTGTGGATAATAGGCTTTACTAGAAGCCAGAATTTTCCAGGGAATCCAACTGTGAGGAGCCCACCAGGACACTGACTGACAGATATCCATCCCTTGTACACCTGGATTCTTTCCTCTTTCCTCACAGCACCCACAATAGACAGCTATTAAAACACCCATCATGTCTTTGTCAATCAAAGCACTAAGCCCATCAATAGGCAAAAGACCCATTGTCCACAACAGGTTCCCTTTGTCTTGCATCTGAAAACTTCATGGCCACAGGCTATTTTCAGGCTATTTTACAAATACCTCTGATTTCAGGATGCCCAGTGCAGTCTCTTGCCTTTCTGAGCGTCACTCTGTCCATTTGATTCCTGAACTGAGAACTACCCTTGGGTCCAGTACCCGAGTCGCTTCGTCCCACTTCTCTGCTTCTCATCAGATCTGGTAAATATCATCCGCACCCTTCACAGTCTCTATCTGCTTTTCTCCCTCTCTTTCAGTTAGCTCTTGTGTAAATGTGTGATTGTGTGTATCTTGTGTGCATGCATGAGCGAATTCCCCTCAATAAAACACATTTTTAGCTTACTTTTGAATCTTTGGCTGGTTCTTTTCCTGCGTGTGCCCATAAACACTGGTAGGAAAGATCTTGCTAAGTTGCCCCCCTCTTGCAAGCCTCCTCTTTGAGCTAATTAATTCCCCACTTTTGCAAGGAGGCACTGGCATCACAGGATGGCCCTTGTGGCACCTACGTTTTGGGGTAACACGTGTTATAGTGCTATTATTCCACTTTCAACATCCTATGGAATCCTGAGGTTTGCAGTTTAGGAAGGCGCCTTTGAGGCTGCAAGCCCCAGGATTCCATAGATAACAGGCTAGTATGGAAATGGCCCAAGATTAAACTCTGAGCAAGGAGACATAAAATGTATGAAATCATTAAAATGATTTAAAGTTATGTAAATCATCTGTGGTGATTAATTTTGTTTTCTTGTTGTTCAACTGTAAACCCATCTTTGTACTTTCTTCCTTGACTTTCTTCAGTAGCCACTCCCAGTCTTTGCTATTTTCTGCTAGTAGTATGATGTCATCTGCATATCTTAAACCGTTGATGTTCCTTCCTCTGAAGCAGACAATGAAGACACTGAATTAGTGAAAGATTCTCCATACCTTGGCTCAATCAGTAATCAGAACAGAGATTGCAGTTAAGATGAAGACTGGGACTTGACAAGTATAATGGAACTAGACAAGATCCTGAAGTGTCAAGATATATCATTGAATACTGAAGTAAGGATTGTCCATGCCATTGTATTTTTAATTTCCATGTATGATTGTGAATGAAAAAAAAATCAGCTCATTTGAAATGTGGTGTTGGAGAAGAATTCTATGAATGCGGTGGATTGCTAAACATTTATCTTATACACACACATACACACACACACACACACACATATATATATCTTTACAAGTGTGTCCTAGAGCAAATCAAGTCTGAACTCCTCCTCAAAGTCAAGACGACTAACCTGAGACTGCCATACTTTGGCCATATCATGAGAAGACATGACTCACTAGAAAAGACAATAATGCTTGATTACCTAATTAGAAGGCATTAGCAAAAGAGGAAGACTGCATTATAGATGGATAGAATCAAGAAAACCACAGCATTGAATCTGCAAGACCTGAACAAGGCTGTTGGTGACTCAGGGTGGCTCAGAGGTTTCTCTTTTATAGGGTCACTGTAAGTTGAAGTTGACTTGACAGCAGCTAACAACAACCAGTTGGAGGGTATGAGAAGAAACTTTGTGGCTGCTAATGGAGAAAAGAAATTGTATTGTCTTCTTCTACTGCTTTTGTTCCCAGCAACCCCACATTTTTTTCTGGTGAAAGCAGGGCCTGAACTGACCCTCTCTCTATAACATCAACAGCAGGCAAGACCTATGACTCTAACAACAAGACTTTTCTTCCCCATCTTTGCCCGATGAAGAAGCTAGTGAGTTTGAAAAACTAGTGCAATGAATTTTGCACCTTCCGGTTGGCCTGGTAATAGTATCACCACAAGGTGTGCTTTGGGTTTTGCACTTGCAGGTGGCTGACAGATCGAATGGTACAGCTTTATTGAGATGCGACAAGAAAGGTCACAAAAGATTTCTGATCCAGAGGCAAGCTCTTAGGTCAGATGGCAAATGGAAAAAAAATAAAAATTACTTTCAAAATATCATTAAAAGACCTGAGCCTTTCAGGCAAAGTGCTAATTTTTCCACTTCCTTTGTGTGAACGTACAACCACAACATCTGCTTTAAAACTTCCATTAAGTGACATTTCCTGGCAAGATGTAGAAGGAAAGTGTTCGCAAAGCTGCAAGATATTACTGAGCCAGGAATACAGGTTTGTCTGTTTTGCTCAGGAAAATAAAATTCTGTCATTTCTGCAAATCCATATTGAAGTGACATTTTTATTTTGATTGAGTGACAAATAACTTCTTGTGACTTTAATGCAGAAAATTATATGTGTTCTCCTAGGTTATAAAATGCTCTCTGCAAGTACTCAGGAATAACAAATGTGCTGCACAGTTTCATGTAACATCTAAATCTACAGAAAACAAAAGAAAGAGAACAAGCAGAAAAAAGAATGTTTCCTGCATTTGATAATTTTAAGTAATAAGGGCAATCTGAGTAAAAAAACTATTTTTTTTAAAAAAATGTAATTTCATTGGTATTTAGAAGCACAGGATGTGATTTAGCATGCATGGGTAAATATTTACATTAAATGTTAGGGTGGAATACAACCATGATAATATTCTTCAGGATGCTGAACCCACTTCAGATTATTTTAAATACTTTGTGAAGGAGGTTAGGCTTAGAGACATGAATAGAATGCAGGCTCAGAAATCCATTGGTCAGACACATTAAAGTAAATGGCACTTAAGTTAATCATAAGTTAATCATAATTTAAGTGGGTCTACTCCAATTATGACTTCATCTAGATTAAACCCACTAAGTCACAGGGTGCACAAGTTCATCTCTGAGCATAGAGACTACTTGCAAAATGTTTCACCACCAGCATTTCCAGTTAAAATAATGCAGTAGAAGATACTGAGAGACACCTATGCCTTGTTGACAGATGGTGCATCAAGCAGAGTACAGTAATTAGTGTTTTCAAGCAAAAGGTGAGTAACAACCAGACCCGCTCTGCCATCACACACACATATACACATACACAGGGTCTAGGATAGAAATAAAGTAGGCTAAGACCCTTTCCGCACATGGGAAAGGAACCGCGCAGAAACGCTACTCACCGGACTTGTTCAGCATCCGGGCGAGTCTGTCAGGACGAGGAGCAGTGCGAGCTCTTCGCTCCGCATTGCTCCGGAGTCCAAAATGGCAGCTTCCGGTTGGTGGAGGCTCTCCACCAACCGGAGAAGCTAGCCAGCCTAAAGCTAGCCTGCAAATCTGCACCGGAGCGCAGCAACGGAGCGACACAGAGTTGCGTGCTCCGTGCTTTTTAAAAAACTCTAAAAAGAGGTTTTTAAAAAGCACGCTGCGCAACCAGTTCCGGTCGCTTCGGAGCGGACTGAGCTGCGGAACTACAAAAAGTAGTCTGCCCCAGTCCACTCTATGGTGCAGAAGACCTCCATCGGAGGTCGCTCTGCACCGTTTTAATAGCCTGGTGCGGAAAGGGCCTAAGTCTCCTTTAGTAAAAGCATACGAAGCAGATTTACTTAATGGTGAGAGGCGTTGCTTACATGTGCTCTTCAAACACGTAATAAAAAGCAGGGGTATAACTATGAGGGGGAGGGAAAAATGAAGGCATTTCCCGCTCAAATAAGATTTTTTCTGCCAAATGAAATTTTCCTTCTGTTCCCAAGTGTCAAACATGGCAGTAACTTCGATCTTCAATTGAACATTTAGAAATACAGTTTAAGCACCCAAACAAAAAGGAAAGACAACTAAGGAAATTGGAACACAGCAATTTAAGAGTTCTAGGTGTGAACAGTTTGAAATGTCTCACTCTCTGCAATGCTAGAAATTTGGAGACTAACAGAAAATTTCCTTGGAGAGGCACAATTCTTTTCAGAAGCTGAAAACAAAGGAGAAAGGAAGAAAGATGAGAGAAAAAAATGAAACATTTTAAAAGCAGCTGAAAAGTTGAGATAACAGAGGATTAATTGGGGTTGTCCTTGCCAAATCAGGACAGTTGGAGGGTATGGGCTATGCATGCTAAGATTGACATCTGTAACATGTCTGAGGTCTTGGAGAGCCACTGCCTGACAGAGGCCATTTCCACACGACACTCTTATAGCACTATGATTCCACTTTCAACCTCCTATGGAATCCTGGGGTTTGCAGTTTCGGGAGAGGCCAGCCAGCCCCTCCCGGAACTGCAAACCCCAGGATTCCATAGGAGGTTGAAAGTGGAATCATAGCGCTATAAGAGTGTCATGCAGAAATGTATAAAATGCAGAAGTATATGAGCAAAAAGGCTGACTTAGTATGAGTCAGCTTCTGTTGTCACTGGACTTTTAACTGAATTGAAAAAGGTCCACTCCAGAACCAACACTAAAAATCATACATTTTTAATAAACAAATGAGGTGTTAGTTAGCAGCCTTTGCATACCTATAGTCACTAACTGCCAATTTGCATGTTGCTCTGTAGGAGTTTAGACACACCATATATACACAGTAACTTCCTGTTTGTCTATTTTGCTATGCCTTCTCTTTTCCTATATCACTCTAAACTGCAGCCATTTTTACTCTTCTCTCTCTCAGTCTTCTATTAGGCCCTTTTCGCACGCAGTTTCAAAGGCAAAAGGGCCCCTTGAACGTCGCGAAAATGGGAGGAGTGGTCCGTACGAAGCACTCCCATTTATGTGATGCTCAAGAGCCTAAAGGGGGCCGCGTATGCATTTTTTAATTTTTGGCTCTAAGCCGAAAATGCTGCGCGGTCGCACAATGCTCCCGGGGCCCACATGCACTTACCTGCCCTGCAGTGCGTCGGATGAGCCGGGCCGGTCGCGCTTCCTCCCCCAGCGCAGCCTACAGCTCCCAGGTTGTGCTGCGGTAGGAAGGGGCGGTGGTCGCAAGACCGGCAACCAGCTGAGATAAGGAAGGAGAAACCTCGCGCAAAAGGCTGCTCGCGCAATCACTGCCTCCCACCTCCGCGAAAAGGTAAGATGCGGAAAGGGTTTTAGTCCGCGTATTTCAATATGGACATGCATTGTAAGTAAAGGTACATTTATATGTTTTGTAAAAAAGTCTTAGCTTGCTTCCTCATCTGCTAGACCCTGTTTGTGTGTGGGTGGGAGTGGGATTGGTTGTTGTTCAGCTTCTGCTTTGGCAATCTGATTACCCCACTTGTGAGATCCAGTATGACCTCTCACATTTTCCAACATGAAGGTGTAACACCATGACATCATTGTTGCTCTTGCAGTTAACCCGGGTCTTTGCCGTTTGAGGATGCGTTCCATATTCTTTTGATTCAGCATTATTGTTCTGTCTACAGGAGATAGGCAGAGTATGCTAGATTGCAACAACAAATGTTCAGTCTGGCAGGAGAAAATAACATCTGTTTCACATCTCTGTTTTTCAGTCTTATTTTAACAGTCATAAACACTTGCTAAAGCTGAAAAAGAACAGGGCTGCAATTCAGACAAGGTAAGACGTCTTTCAGAGTGCAAAGATACATATTCCTCATCAAAACAAAATGCCTTTTATGTTGAATGTGGGTTGAATTTTTCCCCCTTTGAAAGCCAGGAAAGGTGTTGATGCATTCGCTAATTTGCTGTGCTTTGGCTGTTTTTGCCCAGGGAAATATGGTGAGAAAAGTAGTTCTGGTCTCATTCTTTCTCTCTTCTCATAATAACTGTCAACTACATGCATACTTGAAAGGGGTCATTTTAGCAAAAATGGCTTAAGAATTAGTGGAGGGGTAGATTATTGTAACAAACAAATTTATGGAATTCAGCAATGAGTAACAACATCTTAACAGAACAAAAGAGAGAGATTACAAAATACATAGCATACACCTTTAAGTATGGTGGCTCTGAAGTTAAGCCAAATAACAGTTGAAGGCAAGTAAAGGCACTTCCACACTATACTGTTATAGTGCTATTATTCCACTTTCAGCATCCTGTGGAATTCTGGGGTTTGTAGTTTACTGAGGCCAAGAGCTCTCTGGCTAAGAATTCTAAAGGCTCCTCCCTAGACTGCAAACCCCAGGATTCCATAGGACAGAGCTTTCCAAACTTTTCATCTGGTGACACACTTTTTAGACATGTGTCATTTCGCGACATAGTAACCCCTTATAAGAGATACAGACACATACATAAATTGTAATAATAAAATGTATGGGAACACAACATATCTCATGGAAACCTTTCATATATTTTTAAAAATATATGATTTATAAATAATAACATACATTTCCAAGATTGTAGGCAACACACCTACACACTTCAGGCAACACATTAAAGTATCACAGCACACCATTTGGAAAGCCCTGCCATAGGGTGTTGAAAGTGGAATAATAGCACTATAACAGTGTAGTAAGGAAATGGCCTAAGACTGTAAGTGAGAAAGTTATCTGTAGAAGACTTACATTACTTAGATATAAGCACGATTAAGAGTGCTATGATAGGTTCAGTCCAGCCAAAGTTGGCTTTTTATTTCATTTCCATTTGATTGATTTATAATAAGAAACATTCACGTAAATAAAAAGTATAGATAACTATTGGGCACTTCTGAACCTTCCTTTTTAAAGAAACCTGGTAGGTCAGAGATGGGACTGAAAAAAAATTGATGGATCAGCTGATTTGGGGTGTGTGTCCTGGGGCCCCAAGGATTCCCAAGGACATAAACAAGCCACATGAGATGCCTGCCGAGAGCTGCATACAGCCAGCAGGCTTTATGATTCCTCCTCTGCCTGAGACCAAGCTGTGACATTGCAGCTCCAGACTCTCTTGGATGACATAGATTATCTTAATCTATTCCAGTGTGGATTCAGGCTTGTTGGGAGCCAGGAACAGCTTTGGCAAACTTGGTGGATGACTTAAGATGAGAACTTGATAACCTTGATCATGATATCCTTCTGGACTATTTAGTTGGTAGGGGACTTGGAGTGTACCTTGTGTGGTATTTTCAGTCCTGTTTGCCCGAATGCTTCCAAACCTCAAGCAAAGCAAAATATTTTGGTTGTAAAGCTCAGGCACATTTATCAACAAGATCTACAACTTCCATCAACAATTTACCTGCTGTTCTGGCAATCCATGGAGGCTTATTAGCTCTCATGGTACTCATCTACATAGGCTCCAAAATTCATTGCTGTTTATTACTGTGTCCCTTCATGTCACTTCTGGCCTATGGTGACCCTAAGATGAAACTATCATGTGGTTTTCTGGTGCTGAGAGTGTGTGATGTTCCCAAGGTCATCCAGTGGGTTTCCATGGCCAACTGGAGAGCTGAACCCTAATCTCCTGAATTGTAATCCAGTGCTCAAACCAGAACACCATGCTGCAAATTCAAACATGCTGCCTTTTGACATCACTAAGGTCACAATGCTAATATCAATGTCTTTTGTGAAATTAATTGCACAATGAAAACATATACTGCCTTCTACCCTGAAGGATTGTTTCCTACGTTTTGTTTTAGAGTACAATCCTTCACTACAAACCTGCCTCCCAGTCTAAACCATAGTTCCACAAGATATACCAAGTGACAAAAGAAGCCAGGCAGCATAGTTACCTATTCACAGACAATATTTTCTTTTCCAGATAAAGCGACTTCTACACCTTTCCCTTAAGAATAATTTCACCTCCTCCAAAAAAATATCTGCTTCCTTTCATGCAATACCTCCATTTGCACTAAACTTGAACATTCTGTTTGCCATGTCATTTGCGGTGCTGTTTTATTTTGTCTTGTGTAGGAGTTATAGTCTCTTTCTGTATGGTTTTTCCCACAATTAAAAGTCCCTATTACCATTAACACAATTATTACTGGAACTGCGTTACTGCATCTATCTTTGAACTTTACAACAGCATTTCTGTGGTCTTTAAATATTACATGGTTTAACCAGAGTTCAAAGGGGTTTGTTTTAGAATCACTTTCACCTAAATTGTATACCAAGCTCCCAGTTAGTACAATCTGACATCTTGTTGTAACTTTATACTTCACAGTGGTGTGGAGTTGATGGCTAATGGAAGTTTAAGAGTATCATTCCAAGGCATTAGCAAACCCGTGTTATTTTTAAATAGCACAGGGCATCTCACTATGTCCAGCTCAGAATGTCATGATAACCAGCAATGCTTCCAAAGAGAAGTTGTAAGACAGATATGACAACAGTTTCTAGCCCTGTTGCTGTTAGGACTTACACTAGATCTCATGATAAATAAATTAGCCCACTTCAGAATATGACTTTATATTTGATTGTATTTTCCCCCACATACGTTCCCCACAGCTTTTTATGGGATTTCTGACTATGTGAGTGAAAACCTTTGTACAGTCAGTTCTTCCTGGTGCCTTTCACACTACGCAATTATAGCACTTTGACACCACATTAAGCGTTATGTCTCCATCCTATGGAATCCTAGGATTTGTAGCATAGGGAGGGATATTTAGGATTCTCTGCCTGAGAGCATTAGTGCCTCTGTAAACAACAGATGCCAGGATTCCATAGGATGAAGCCAGGATAGTCAACATCAGATTGCTGGAACTGCAGTGTGAAAGGGGCCACAGAGGTTGGGGGTTTTGGGGGGGGGGTTGCACCGCTACCACTGATACAACAAGATTGAGTTTGCACATACCTAACAGACTGATCTTTTGTAAGGATAACACCTGAAGAGCATAACCTCCCATTGTCCCAATTTAATTGGATAGTCCCAATTAATCCACTGTCCTCCCACTTTTCTAGCTACTTTTAAAATGTCCCCATTTCTCTTTTCTCCTCCCACTTTCTCCATTTGTCCTTAGCTTACTTCCATTGCTGCAAACTGAGTTCAAAATGCAAAAATAGACTTTGCTCAGCAGGGCAAATTCAGCAGAGAGGAAGGAGAAGAGGGGATGGAATCTTGGGCCCCTTTGCGCCTTACCTGGTGCTGCTGGCATTGCATGGGAATCGCGCAAAAAGCCTTTTCTGGGAGGCACTCGCGTCCCCTCTGCTTCCCCTCTGCACCAGCTCCATGTTGGCCAGAAGGAAGCATGAGCACTCTGCCCCTTCCTTCTGCAGCGCAGCCGGGTACTTTCCCAGGCTGCACTGGGGGAGGAAGCGCGATGGCTGTGCATCCGGAGCCTCCACATGCAAGGTAAGTGTGTGTGGGGCACGGGAGCGATGAGCGATTTTGCATCATTTTGGGCAACGAGCCAAAAATGATATAATGCATGATTGCCCCCTAATGGCCTCAGGAGCGTTGCGCGATTGCGAGGACATAATGTGGAACGGTCCTCACAATTGTGCGACACCTCCGAGGCCATTTCGCAACAGGATCGGAGTGTGAAAAGAGCCTTGTACTTCCCAGTCATCTCAGGCAAAAAGAAACTGTTGCCGCTCTCTTAGCTTGTGAGTTCTTCCTCATTAATAACTTCATTAATAATCTGGTTTTCCTGAAGTTTCCTGAAGAGGGGTTTGATAGCCACTTCATAGGGAAAAATAGATGTGTAAATCTTCCCTTTTTCTAAACATCCACAGCATTATTTTGTGTTGTCTCAGATTAACCTGTTTTATATTTGAGTATCAACCTATACTTGAAACTATGCTTACTGTCCGTTAGAGAGTAGTTAGGCTTTAAACCTTATCCAGCTGGACCATTTTAGTCCTCCAATTTTCTGCAACAGTCTTCCTTCCTACAAGGTAGGCCCTTTATGGCACTGTCATTTGAAGCCTTGTAACAATGTCACCAATTTTCAACCTGCCATGTATTGTCCTCCCCCTAGGGTTTTTTTTGGGGGGGTGGGTGGGACAAAGAGTTGGGTCCTAATCAAAGTTATGCATGGTAACAACAACAGCAAAAAAAATAGTCCCATGCCATTTTATGGTCCAGACATGATGTAGAGAAGCTGGTGTGAAAGCATTGATGAAAAAACAACCTCTCACTTTGTCCAAACAGAAAGAAACTGAAAGAAACTCTAAATTTAAAGCCCACTGCCTGTATTGTTTACTATAAATGTGATATGTGCTGTTTGTGAATTGAAAAATAATTAGTTTGTTAGCAGGCAGGGCAATATTGGCATTCAAGATGCCTGTGAGAGGCAGACTTCATTGTAGACTAAATTCATTGCTGCCCCATCAAGAGGTAAGCACATGGCTGTCCCACTGGTAGTAAATGTGCATTTTCTACTACCACCTGGTTGGGGATGGGAAGATCAGGAAATATAATCCCACGTTACGATTGTTTCATAATGAGGTAGATGGGAAAAGTCAGTTGCCGTTGATAGATGCAAGGGCAGGGAAAAGAGGAAACTGTACACCTGGCCATATTGTTTTGCATTTTATGTTTTGTGATCTAGTCGTGCAATAAAACAAAACTGACATACTTCGAAGGATGCCCTGAAACACCTTTCAGGGGACTCTAGGAGTGATTGTTACACATCTGATCACGAAGGCATTGTGTTACCCGCCGAAAGCTGCACAGACCCTGAAGACAATCTTCTCTCTTGGACTGTGAGTTGGACCATATCTAATTTGGGAACCAATTCAAAGGTTTGGATTGTGCACCAATCTGCTGATCATTGACTTGGACTCAATTCGATCTATACTTCAGATCCAGTGAAGCAACATTCCCAAACTATTCATAATTATTGAAAACTGCATGTATTATGTTCCCTTAACCAGGTTTGGAGAAAAAAAAATCCCCTGCCTTCCCACACTACAAACTGCCATGCACCATTCCTTCCATTTCTTTCTTTGGGGAAGCTGAAATGGCTTCCAAACTCTACTTCTAAATGAACCAGAAAAGAAACAATTGAACAAATGTGTTGCGGTGTCTCTGTGCTCTGCTTTACCAAACAAACAATGCTCTGTCTGTGTCTTTCTTCACTGATTCATTAACCACAAAGAATTGCCAGATTATTTAGTGACTAAATTGGTGAAGGAACAAATAGACCACAGACTAAACAGGGGTGGGGGTGGGGGAATAAATAGAATGTAGAACAATTGTAAAGGCTAGATGGATCTGACTAAGCCCAAACAAGTAAGGCAGGCACTTTCCAGCGGTAGGAAAAGTTGAAGATGGTGGACATTTCCGCACGACACTCTTATAGCTTGATGATTCCACTTTCAACCTCCTATGGAATCCTGGGGTTTGCAGTTTCGGGAGGGGCCAGTCGGCCCCTCCCGGAACTGCAAACCCCAGGATTCCATAGGAGGTTGAAAGTGGAATCATCAAGCTATAAGAGTGTCGTGCAGAAATGTTTGGTGTTTCAAAGTGGTTTTCACACACACACACACACACACACAACCACCCCACACACATGCTACAGGAGAGGTAAAATGAGGATTTTGCCCTTTCCAATAAGAAATTTGACACCAGTGATTTTTTTTCCTTCCATCCCCAAATTTCTAGCCTTGCAGCAGCTTAAAACTTCTTCTGAGCCGGTTAGAAATAGAGTTTAGGCACCCTGAGAAAACGGGCAGGCAAAGTTACCAAAGAATGCGAACACAGAAAATGTAAGAGTTCTAGATGTGAACTGTTTCCATTGTTTCTGCAATGCTGGAAATTTGAGGACTGAAAGAAAATTTCATAGGGGGCAGAATTCTTATTTGGGGGCAATGTCCTTATTTTACCCCCAATAACTAGACCCTTGACACACACACACACACACACACACACACACACACACACACTTGCCTCCTCTCCTCTTCCTAAATGGCAGTCACTCCCACTCAAAAACAGGTAGCTAGTAACCAAAATCTACTATATAAAAGTCAATGTTTGTCTGTGCGTTTGTGAGTTTGGCTGTTTGTCTGTGTCAGGCAGGCAAAGACCCCATACGATTGGCTGAGTGAGGCGAGAAAACCTCATATGATTGGCAGGCTGTGAAGGTTCTATGGAATCCTGGGGCTGGCAGTTTAGGGAGGGGCCTTTAGAATTCTCAGCTGCAGAGCTTTTGGGCCTCAGGCTCGTTGCTATGGAGATGAGGCCTAGCACCAATAAGGATGCCAGAAAACATTTGGGAGGCATATGTGAGAAAAATTAAAGTGACTTACACAACACAGTCACAAGGTCTTCTTGCCTCATACAGTAGATTGTATGGATTCCGTATGTGAGGAATCTTAAAGTTGAAAATAAAAATAAAAAAATGCTTCCAGAAAAATGTAAAGCCATGGCACAAATTCAACAGAAAGCAAAAAAAAACTCAAGCCAGTACGTCAATGTTGCCAGACAACACAGATTGGATTGGGGACTATGGGGAAAAGTTACAGCTACCGGAATAGGCCTGTTGCTATGGAGATGATGCCTAGCAGCAAGGAGGAGGACAGCGTATTCATGCAGGAACCCAACCTCTGTATGTTAACAACTCTAAATACAGGTTGGATTGGGGACTATGAGGAAAAGTTACAGGTACTGGAGAATCCAGTTGGGTGAGTTCTTAAGAGGAAAATAAAATCCTGGGCAATGCCAGGTAAATATGCTAGTAGTTGAATAAATGTAAAACTAAGAAGAATAAGAAGAAAAATATCCTTCTTGGAAGGCATGTGTACATTCAGCTGTTCAGAACAGCTGGATAAATTTAAGGCTAAGACAAATGGCTGCTGTCATCCTTAAAGAAAAAGACCTAGAAGTTGGAGGGGACTAGGTACTCTGGCCTGGGTCAGAAAGGACCAATATATTGATGTCATGAGACAAGGACAGGAGGACTTGGAGTAGATATCCACAGGGATATCATTGCAGAGCAGCCGGAGACATTATCCAATAATGCCCAGAGTCAAAGATGATAACAAAGAAATAGTGCTAGAAACATTCGAATTGGTCCTCACAAAAAAAAAATTACAAATCTTTACCACATAATATGCAAAACAAATACAGAGTTACATCATACATTCAGGACACAGAATGGGAGGAATCCTACCAAAGCCAAGGTATGGAACCTGTTTGACATCACCGAGCAGAAGGCACAAATTGGCTTACAGTTCCTGTTGGAGGATGTGTCATGGACAATATTAAGCCTTAGAGGAACTGTGGCATCAATTGCAGGGAACTGCCACTTTATAACAATGATAAGTGTGAAGAGATTTTGTGAACTCCCAAGGCACTTGGGGTTAGACAAGAAAACAAGAACAATAAACAGAGACACTGATAAACTGGCTGCCATTTGGAACATGTCAACTGTAGTTTTTGAGATGCCTCAAAAGAGGTACACACTTGGGCTGGATCTGATCACTGATACACAGCTGCATAATTTCAAAGGTCAGTGTCCACTCCTGAACTATAAGTCAGCAAGTAAAATACAGCATCAGTGTGGTGAATTTGTGTGGTGATTCAGTGCAGAGCCTGGAACACCATGGAAAGTCCAGCTTGGTTACAATGTACTGACAAACCTGGCTGAACCATATTTCTACGTGAGATGAAATGTGGTGGGACCTAATGTTGGCAGTGTTCAATAAAATAAACCATGCTCCCCTCCTGCAAGTAAGGCGATGGAGAAGAGAACCAACAGATAGTGTATCACACCTGGAACATATCTACTGCCACATCTAAGGCCCTTTCAGCACGGCGTTTGCCATGTGAAAGAGCGCCTGACGTGTCGCACAATTGTGAGGAGCAATCTGCACGATGCACTCACAATCGCGAGATGTTCCAGGGGCCGGCAGGCACCGATCGCGCACCTTTTCATTTTCGGCTTCTAGCCGAAAATGGTGCGCGATCGTGCATTGCTCCCGGGCCCCGCACACACTTACCTGGCGTGCAGAGCCTCCAGAGCCACTCCAGTCTCGCTTCCTGCCCCAGCGCAGCCTGGGAAACTCCCAGGCTGCGCTGCGGAAGGAAGAGGCAGGGCTCTCTCATGAGCAGGCAACTCGTGCAGAGCTGAAGCACCACGGACGCGAGAGCCTCTCACCGGCGGCTGCTCGCGCGATCCCCGCACGTCAGCACCGGAAGAAGGTAAGGTGCGGAAAGGGCCTGAGTGACTAACACGAAGAATGGCCCTTAACCAGGGGATGTTTCTCTCCTCAGAGACTATTTTTTGTTGGGTAGATAATTGTCCTATGACACCATTAGCACAAGGTCTTCCTGCAAATAAATAGCAATTGTTTTCCTTTAGAGTTAATTCTCTTCTTTTCAGATTCAAAATTAGGTATTCGTTGTTTTACATTTGAAAGAACAGTGCTTCTTAAGACACAGACATTTTGTTCATTACAGTCTATGCCAAAGAAACAAAGAAAAAAGGAAAGAGAAAGGACTCATAGTTACATCGAACAAAATTCCATCTCATGTGAATACATGTTTTCTCCTCTCAAGTGTTTGCCCACTCCCTGAGTGTACTCAAAAGCACTCCAGTGGACATGGAACATTTTCATATCCTTCTATACACTGTCCCATGGGGACAGAATACCCCAGAGACCACTTGGTGCCTTTCCCCTCCATCTCAATAATGGTCTGCATGTTTAGGAAGTATGGTCATGCAAATATGTTGGTAGCCATAACACCTTTGCTGTACAACTAGAGCGATATTCCTTGCTAAATTGTAGAGAAGAGGCCAGTATGGAAACACCAACAGGCCTATATCAATTTGCTAAATGAGGCTACAAACAAGATCCGGTCAGTTAATTGAATAAGTGGCCTTGGTGTATCTTTACTATCTGTCACAGTTGGATAGAAGTAACCATCTGACAAACACTCAGGTAACTCCAGAAAGTAAAAGGAAAGCAGTTGGAATAGATAGTATGAAGTTCATGCCCTCAGGCCTGAAGGTATTGTATATCTATGCAACCAAAGGAGAGCAGATCAAAGCAAACATGCTGCCTCCAGATCACTTCCTCTCAGCATCAGTTTCAGGACTTCATTAAGTATCTGTTTTCAAGATTACTGTGTTAGTATCTCATGGTTTCTTTCCTTCAGAACATGCACTGAAACATTTACTCAAACGGGTGGGTGGGGGTGTATTCTCTTGGCCCAGTTCTTCAGTTTCTGTGAAATTCTGTCTCACTATATGACTCTAACAGCTAAGAAAAAATTACTTCAACATTATTTTTTCCCAAATTTTACATGTTTATGATGCCAAACTCAGCAGTCTGAGTACAGGAAGCAGTTCTTCTTCTATTTCTCCTTCTCTTTCATCTGCATACATTGAATATCAAGCTATTATTTGCTAGCACAGCTGAATTTTCTTCATTTCTAATCCTACCTCTAACCTTTCATGCCTTCCAAAGGCTCCGTTTGTCCAGTGTGAGAGCAGTTCCTCTATGGTGTGAACCTATCTCATCTGGGAGACAGAAATAGGCATCCCTTCAAAAAATGTTGGACTGAATTCCCATCAGCCTCAGCCAGCATAAGGAATGGTGAAGAAGAGTGGGAGAGATGTAGTCCAACATCTTCTAGACAACCACTATTGGAATATGTGGAAATTAGGGATGGGATGAATCCAGAATTTTCTGGATCCAAATCCCTGGAAGGTTCTGGGAAAATCTCACGTATCTCAGATCTTTCAAATCCTTTTTTTAAAAAAGGTTTAAATAGTAAGGGAAAGAAGGATAGTCTTGGACAAGACACACTCTCTCAGCCTTAGCAAAAGCCTAGGCAAAGGCAAAACTGCCTCTGAAGAAATCTGGCCAGGACAATTGTCATAGTTTTGCCTCAGGATCTCCCCAGATTGAAAATGACATGAACGTTCTTTCTGCACAGGCAGGAGAATGTGGATTAATCCTGCATTTTCCTGCCTGTATAAACAGGGCCACATACTACAGTACAGAGATAATCCAGGTCACAACTGGATTTTCTCTGCATAGCTCCTTATGGCATTGTGGTGTTTGTAGTTTGATGATGCACCAGCACACTTTGGCAGAGAAGGCTGTGACACCTTGTAAAACTACAAATTCTAGAATTGTGTATGAAAGAGCTTTGTAAGGGAGCTATGCAAAGGAATCTTTCAGCTGTCCTTGAAATCTCAAGAAGACTGTACCTTCCAGCCAATCAGGCCTTTGGCAGGCCCTGGAAGTGCCAACTTTTAAAAACAATTTTTCCTTTCTGCTACATGTGGTTTGTCATGTGGTTCATGAGAAACCATGACAGACATTTCACTTCTCATCCTATTCTAGCTATAGATTTACAACCAGGCACCGGTCTTGTGGAAGGAGGTACACTGGCCTACATGTGGCAATCACTGGATGAGATTGTGTGACATTGACCTCTGTCCAACTGCTTCTGATAGGCATGAGACCCACTGACCCCACCATTTATATGTGCCATTGATTTTCAGCACAGAAAATAGTGCTGAACTTAAATATTAACTGTTCAATTTAAATATATTAGAATACAACCCAGATGTAATTTCTGAAATTGTTACCAAAGGCCATTATTACTCCAACGGAAAAACTCACCTATTTACCATCTCCCCTTGTGTGTCTGGTTCCCTAGGTTTTCAGGCATCCCACTCTCCCAGGGGGCGTTTTCCGGCATCCTGGTTTCCAACAAACTATTTGGTTGGTGGATTCAAAATATTCGGTTTGCCTATTTTGGCTCAGGGATTCAGATTTGCAAATCTTGAATCCTTGCTGAGGATTTGAGGATTCGGTTGGCCACCCGTAGTGGAAATTAAACAACTGAAGCTAAGCAGGGTCAGTCCTGGCTGGTACTTGGATGGAAGACTGACAACGAATTCCAGGGACTGTGGGCTATATCACAGAGGAAGGAACTGGCAAGACCACCTCTGAGTATTCCTTGCCTAAGAAAACCCTGCAAAATTGATGGGGGTCACCATAAGTTGGTAGGCAACTTGAAGGCACATATATACACACAACTGCATGTGCACTTCCCACCCTATTAGTTCCCACTCACAGAAATACTTAACACACACTCCATAAAGCCATAGAACATTACAGCAGAGGGAAGTCACATTTCCGTCACCCCAGATATAAGCTTGAAGCTGAACCAAACTCTAGATTACCTAGACTGTCTCCCTGTCATGTTGCATTTTGAAAGTTACAGATTCTATACTTGCCTCAACTCTTGTGTAAGTAGGTGGTATAAACCTTCCACATGACTCATATATTTAGGGAAATATGGTCGATTTCCTTGTTACATACCCCTGCATAAAAATTTCCTACCTTGTAACAAGCCAACATTTCAGAGGCTTGAAATTTGTTCTACAAAGACAAATTGTAAAATTACAAAACCGCAATCCTGTCAGAGATTTTCTATTTATTCTTCCTCTTCCTCTCCCTCCTCTAACTTTATTATAATTTATTGTCATCACCAACAGCAGCATCTTTATAATCTTTATTCAGATCCCGCCTTTTTCCCCTACCCTGAGACTCGATTCAACTTAGACATTAAAAAAACAACAATTAAAAACATACAAAAAGTCCACAGCAAAACAAAATTAAACTGTTAACCATACTGAAAACATACACTTAGAACAACACAGTTTAAAAACAATACACCACTTTGATGCCTTTTGTTAAAAGCCTTCAATCATAGAATCATAGAATCATAGAAATGTAGAGTTGGAAGAGACCACACGGGCCACCCAGTCCAACCCCCTGCCATGCAGGAACACTCTCAAAGCACTCCCGACAGATGGTCATCCAGCCTCTGCTTAAAAACCTCCAAAGAAGGAGACTCCACTACACTCCGAGGCAGCATATTCCACTGCTGGACAGCCCTGACCGTCAGGAAGTTCTTCCTGAGGTTCAAGTGGAATCTCCTTTCCTGCAGCTTGAATCCATTGCTCCTTGTCCTGGTCTCTGGAGCAGCAGAAAACAAGCCCTCTCCTTCCTCTACATGGCACCCCTTCAAATATTTAAACATAGCTATCATGTGCCCTCTTAACCTTCTCTTCTGCAGACTAAACATACCCAGCTCTCTAAGTCTATCCTCATAGGGCATGTCTTCCAGGCCCCTCACCATTTTGGTCGTCCTCCTCTGGACCTGCTCCAGCTTGACCATGTCCTTCTTGAATTGGGGTGCCCAGAACTGGACACAGTATTCAAGATGAGGTCTAACCAAAGCAGAGTAGAGTGGTACCAGTACCTCCCTCGATCTAGACACCATACTCCTATTGATGCAGCCGAGAATTGCGTTGGCTTTCTTGGCTGCCGCATCACACTGCTGACTTATGTTCAGCTTGTGGTCTATTAAGACTCCTAGATCCCTTTCACATGTACTGCTATCCAGCCACGTGTCCCCTATCCTATATTTCTGCATTCCATTTTTTCTATCTAAGTGTAGGCCTTTACACTTCTCTCTGTTGAATTTCATTTTGTTAGCCTTGGCCCAGCTCTCCAATCTGTCCAGGTCATTTTGAATTTTGATCCTGTCCTCTGACGTATTAGCAACCCCTCCCAATTTGGTGTCATCTGCAAATTTGATGAGCATGCCCTCTATTCCTTCATTCAAGTCGTTGATGAAGATATTGAACAGCACTGGGCCCAGGACAGAACCCTGTGGCACCCCGCTGGTCACTTCTCTCCAGGATGAAAAGCAGCCATTAGTGAGCACCCTTTGGGAATGGTCAGTCAACCAGTCAATCAGTCAACGGTCACTCAACCAATGCTAAAAGCCTTCTGAATAAAAATAAAGGTCCTTTCTGCACCTTACCTTCTTCCGCTGCTGGGGTGCGGGGATTGCACGACCAGCCTCCAGCAAGAGGTTCTCGCATCCAGGGTCCTTCGGCTCCACATGAGCTGCCTGCTTGCACAAGAGCTCTGCCTCTTCCTTCCACAGCACAGCCTGGGAGTTTCCCAGGCTGCACTGGGGCAGGAAGCGCGACGGGCGTGGCTCCGGATGCTCCGCACGCCAGGTAAGTGCACGCGGGACCTGAGAGTGATGCGTGATCGAGCACCATTTTCAGCTTCTAGCCAAAAATGAAAAGGTGCACGATCGGTGCCTGCCCTACCGTGGAGCGTCATGCAATTGTGAGTGTGTCGTGCAGATCGCTCCTCACAATTGCGCAATGCTCCAGGCGCCCTTTTACATAGAAAATGCCATGTGAAAAAGACCAAAGTCTTTGCCTGCTGATTGATGGAAGGACAGCAAGGAGGAGGCCATTTTAGCCTCCCTATGGAGAGAGTTCCCAAGTCTAGGGGCAGCCACTGAGAAGGCCCTCTCTAGTGTTCTCAGCAACCATGACAGTAAGGGTGCTTGGAATGAGAGAAGGGTGTCTCCTGAAAGTCTCAAGGTCTGGGTAAGCTCACATGGGTATAGGCTGTCAGCCTGGACCTAAGCCATGTGCAAGGCTATAGTACTTTAATTCAAACAGGGCTGAGCAATTATCAAAGGTCTCAAGGACTACACACATCCGTCAGATGACCCACCCCATCTCCAATTTATTCGAATCATTTCACTCAAAATGTCCCCACGTTCTTCCACTTTATGCTCCTTTTGTGTTTCCTCTGGACTGTTTCAGGCTGAGAAAAGGCTGTTTTAGGCCCTGAATTTTCAAAATTAGGACCTGATTTTTCAAAATCAGGAAGTGAACATCTCTTTTTCTGGAATAGAAGGGCCCTTTCACACTACACATAACATTATGATTCTACTTTAATTGCCATGGCAACATCCTGTGAATTATGGGGATTTGTAGTTTAGGGATAGGCATTTTTAATTCTCAGACAGATAGGTCAACAAACCAGACTATAAATCACAGGACTGCATAGGATACAGCCATGGAAGTTAAAGTGGAATCATTGTGCCATAACTGTGTAGTATGAAAGAGCCCCAGGGTGGATTTTGCACCATTTCCATTTCTTTGTTTTTTAAAAAAATATTTTCCCCAATCTGTGTGACCTGTGGGGAGTCCCAGGGCAGAACAATTGTCCCCCAGATTCAAAGCAGTTGCCCACCTTTGTCCTAGAAATAATGGATACCTGTGTAAACTCTTTACCAGATGAAATACCACATTCTTATAAACACGGCATGTTATCTTCTGCTCTGCTTCAGCTGCCTCAGTGTTATGCTTCACACCAAAACTTTCCAGGAGGAAGACGAAGACAGACTTGCAGATGTGGATTTGTTTCCCTAAATATGCTGGCTGAAGTGAAATTTTTTAAAAGTTAATGTTTCAATGGGTATTTATAAAAATAAATCAGTCCAGACAATTATGGTAAATAGGCATGGAATGCATCAGTTTGTGTCCACCTGGCTTAATACAGAACTGTCAGGTTGATAGCAGCTAAGAGTGAAAGATAAAATCTTTCCCAGGCTGAATCTACACAAGGGCTGGATCCCAGCCTCATTGCATAGTATTCTGTCCTGGTTTGACCCCGTTACTGGAAACAAAAAGGAAACAAGCTCCATGTGCTCATTGATGGTCAACCGTTTATTCCTTTAAAAAGCCCAACCCATTTCGGCCTGTATGAGAAAAGGTCTTCTTCAGGGATTAAAAATGGAACACAAGTACAAATCTAGTATAAATATTTTTAAAAGACAGGGAAATACTAAATTAACCCTATCTAATAAAAACATAGTATTACATTGTTTTTCATGTCAAAAGCATACATATGATTCGATACAAATCACTGGAGTTGCAGACACGTTCTCCAAAAGGCTGAACCATTAAGTATTAAAAGAACAGAATCAACTTTTTTTGTGTTATTTATACATATTTCCAATAGTCATTAAAAAGAAGGAACCAATAATATGTACTGATATCAGTCACAAGAATGTCTGATGCACTCTATCCGGGCAATTACTCAGCTTATTTATGATTTTGTAACAAAGAAGGCCTTGTAAAGTCGAAGGCTTTCACGGCTGGAATCCATAGGTTGTTGTGGGTTTTCCAGGCTTTGAGGCCATGTTCTATTAGTATTTTCTCCTGATGTTTCACCTGCATCTGCGGCTGGCATCTTCAGAGGATCTGGTGGCATGGCAGTGAGACATGCTTGTGTAATACTTGTGTAATCCTCGGAAGCAATGTTAAGTGGGCCTGTGTGATGGCCTATTGTTAAATGGAATATCCCCCAGGGTTGAGTTGTTAGTCAGGGGATATGCATAACAGTGTGTTAAGTACGTTAGCCATCTATTGTATTGTTTCTTGTAGAGGGACCTCCAGAGTCTGGGTGGTTTTGAAAGCATAGAAATTCTGTATGTCAGACTACACAGAGAGGCCATTGAAATCCATAAACACATGGACAATTTCAACAAGAAAGAAGAAACTCAGAAAGTAAACAAAATTTGGCTACCAGTACTGAAGAACACTAAAATCAAGACTCAAAATATGCCAATGAACACCACTCAGACTCTGGAGGTCCCTCTACAAGAAACAATACAATAGATGGCTAACGTACTTAGTGCACTGTTATGCATATCCCCTAACAACTCAACCCTGGGGGACATTCCGTTTAACAATATGCCATCACACAGGCCCACTTAACATATGTAAATTGCTTCCTTCCACCCGGGGACTATACAAGTATATATACTCTGTCTCACTTCCATGTCACTAGATCCTCTGAAGATACCAGCCACAGATGAAGGTGAAACATCAGGAGAAAATACTAATAGAACATGGCCTCAAAGCCCGGAAAACCCACAACTACCTAAAGAAGGCCTTTCTTTCATGTAGGCTGAAATGTGTTGGGCTTTTTAAATGAATATACAATTGACCATCTATTGGCACCCAGAGCTTGTTTCCTTTTTGTTTCCTGCCTATATACATGCTTTTCAGTACTCTCTTCACTTTCAAACCCTTTACTGCCACAAATATCTGTTTTAAACCACACAAGACTCCCATCATTTAGTAACATCAATACAAGGTGGTGTTTCTACTATGTGCAAGTGTCCCCTATATTGGTTTTCTGTCTGGTCACATAACCATAATGGCTGTAGAGTAGAATTTTTCCCCAAATGCATGCACATCTTCTCACAATCAAATAAACTTTTTCTGTTTTCCCACTGCTCTGACCACCTATTTGGACTCCCATTGGATTGAGTACATATCTGAGTGGTTACCGCAGCCCGTACATGTGTTGCTTCCACCTCCTCTAATTTGCTGCCTCATTTTTAAAATTCCTAGGAAAGTGGATCTAGGATTGATGGCCTATGGCACACTCTTATAAGTCCTACTGGATACAGTGCTTACTCACAGGAAAGTGCTTTAAGTGCTTGTCCCCTGAACTTCCCCCATCACCCTACTCAAAAGGACATCTCAAAGCAATCAAAGATTCAAAGCTCAAGGATTCAAAGCTTTATGTATGTCCAGAGTACAGAGAGAGAGAGAGAGAGAGAGAGAGAGAGAGAGAGAGAGAGAGAGAGGGACACTACCCTTCCAGCCCTTTGTGGGTGAGGGAAAGTCCAGGTAACACACCTCCATTAACTGCATGCCACCCACCCAGCAACAGGTCACCATCCATCAACCACCCCCTACCCCCCCACCCCCTAAGCCCACCCCTGATTCTATCTTGATCCTAATTCGATGGTCAAACCACATGTTTTTAAAAAACAGTCGTTCCCAAAACAGCAGAGTAAACTGAATGTTTTCATGTCAGAACCAGTAGAATGTTGTATGTTCCAAAAGGACTGAGATCAAGGTGAGGATGCACTATTTCACCTGTGACATTCTTGGATCAGGGATGCAAAGGAGTGGACTGAACACAAACACATCTACTATTGAGCTATATAGCTCTTGCCACAAATCTTGTGATTTGAAAAAATAAAATAATACAGTAAGCAACGCACTCACCAACAAGCATATGTACTCGTATTTAATTTTTTCAGCAGTCCTTCAGTATTTATAGCTTTTCAGTGATCTATGATAGAAGAGGATCAGTTCACTCTGGCAATTTTTTCTCTCTCTCTGCTTTACACTTGTTGCTAATGCAATTAATGGAAAAGAAAAGGGAGGCTAAGGAAAGTGCAGGCGGGGGGAGCAGACAGGATCTGTGATTGTGTTTAATTGGGTTTCCACACAGCAGGATTTATATTTCCCAAGGCTAGTGTTACGTGTCTTACAGTAACAGACTTTCCTTTGTGGATCTCTTTTTCAGAGCTGCCAAGAAACGTTTGTCCCCTGGCAAGCAGCCAGCTGAGATATTAGGCCCATTGTAAGAGGTTGCTCTCTAATGCAGTTGCTTGCTTAGGCGGAGAGGAAAATTGAAAGGTGTTCTCCCAGCACAGTTTGGGGCAAATATTAGTGCATGCTTCCTTGACCTTATTACAAGTTTGCATAGCAGGCTTTGATCAGGGAGAGGACGTGTCCAAGGTGGCCGTGAAAGCCAAAGATGCTTGGAGGATGATGTCATCAACAGGCCCACTCAAACAAGAAGAGGGAAGAAAGAATTTCAAATCTTGTTGTTATTGTTATGTTGTTACTATGTTGTTGAGTTGACTCTGACTTAGGAACACCCTATCCTAGGGTTTTCTTATCAGAGAAAGCTTCTCATTGCCCTGTTCAGAGAAGATTTGCCATTGCTTTCCCACAGAAGCTGAGAGAGTATGACCTGTCCAAGACCACTAAATGGGTTTTCATGGCTGAGTGAGGATTCGAATCCTGCTATCCTGAAATCCTAGTCCAACACTCAAACCACTATAACATGCTGCCTCTTAAAAGATTTGTCAGATCTACTACTAAAAAGAAAAAAAATAACACAAAAAGTTGCCATATTTGTAATTCTTTTAAAGGAATGCAGCTTATCATATACAAAAAAAAAAAGACAAGATACTATATGGAACAAGAATGGGGAAAGACAGAAAATCACATGTGATGTTAATTGTAGGCACAAACAGGTATAAGACAAAATAGGAACATATACTTGCACCAGGAAGGAATTGTGCAGCTCTCCAGATGTTGCTGAACAGCAGTTCCCAGCTTCCTAGACATAATGCTAAATGCTGATGAATGCTGGGAGCTGAAGTTCAATAACATCTGGAGGGCCCCACATTTTCCACCCCAGATAGTGGTATGTTCCTGTTTTGCTTTATTGTTTATGTTTTGTGCCTTCAAACCATTTCCAACTTATGTCGACCCTAAGATGAAGCTGTCACATTGTTTTCAGGTGCACATGACTGTTGAGTAAAAAGATCCATTCCTTGGAAAGGATCTACTTTAATTGGGACTAAAACTAGCCTCAGTGTAGAGTTACCTGTCTTGCAAAAAAGAGTCTTTGAATTAATGTGTGTTTTCATTAAAACTAATCTGATGTGCACACTGTAGCAGCAAATTAGTGAATTAAAACAACCACTTTTGGACTGCGGAAGCAAACAGCTATGTAAGTTCAATTCTTAAGGCATATCATCATCATCATCATCATCATCATCATCATCATCATCATCATCATCATCTTGCCATTTTCTTAGTTCAAGATCCAAGATGGCTTACAACAGATAAAAACCACTTGATTAAAGTTCACAAAATATAACGTTAAAGGATGATTAAACCATCAAAACACTAAAATCATTTAAAAATGTAGACCATTTTAAAAACTGCAGTGCAACCAAAATAGCAGATAGAAAATCCAACACATTTTTCAGGGGCTGATGGGCCCTGTACACTCAGTTTTCAAAGTCTGTTGAAACAGAATGGCCTGTGGAACCTGTCTGTGAAAGGAGACTAGGGAGGATTCCAGTCTAAACTTTCTGGGGAGGAAGTTCCAGAGCTTGGGAGCAGCTATGGAGAAGGCCCTCTCCCATTTTCCCACCAGGTGTGCCTGAGAAGGTAGTGGGATGGAGAGAAGGGCCTCCCCTACACATTTCAAAACACAGGCAGGTTCATAAGGGAGAATACAGTTCTTCGAATTACCTGGATGAGCCACAGAGTTGCCTAATTGCCATCAGGCATTCAGATGTCAGTGGCTGCTATTGTCAAACCACACTGTCCATCTAACCCAGGGATGGACAAAGTGCGGCATTGCCAGTGTTGGGCCACTGTCAGCCCTGGCCAACATAGACAGTGGAGAAATATACTGGGAGCTGCTATCCAAACTTTGGAAGGCCACATTTTGCCCACTTGTGATCTAACCCAGTGTTATCACTCTTGGCAACAGTCCTGTTTGACAGGGGCCCTGCCAATATTGTTGCCTATAGCTTCCAACATTCCTGTTTAAGCATGATCTATAGCTATAAATTGCAGACTCTTCTGATCATCCTGGCAAAGTTCTGGCCAGATTGGGAGAAAGGTGCTGTTTAATCTCAGGCATGTCCAAGCCCTCCTGAATAAAAGTCTCTGCACTAGAATTGTCAGGGGTTGGATATGGGATTTTTCATGTGTAACACATAAATGTTAAAATGGAGCTATAATGCCTTTCCAACCAGTCAATCAAGCAAACCTACCTCTTTTCACATAACGCAAATGACATCCATATGCAAGTTGACATTTTGTAGATTAAAACCAGGACACATGTAGCCAAACAGCATCGGGGTGTGGTCAAGATGGCAAAAGTTATTAATGAGGAAGAATACACAGGCAAGGACAGGCTGCAACAGAGTCCTTTTGCCTGGGCCTACCGGAAATCTCTTATCTCTTTTTATGATAGAGTTACTAGCTTGATAGATGGAGGGAATGCTGTGGATGTAGCATATCTCGATTTCAGTAAGGCCTTTGACAAAGTTCCCCATGACATTCTTGCAAAGAAGCTGGTAAAATGTGGGCTGGACAGGGCTACTGTTAGTTGGATTTGTAATTGGTTGACTGACTGAACCCAAAGGGTGATCACGAATGTCTGCTTTTCATCCTAGAGAGAACTGACTAGCGGGGTGCCACAGGGTTCTGTCCTGGGCCCAGTGCTGTTCAATATCTTCATCAACGACTTGGATGAAGGAATAGAGGGCATGCTCATCAAATTTGCAGATGACACCAAATTGGGAGGGGTTGCTAATACGCCAGAGGACAGGATCAAAATTCAAAATGACCTGGATAGATTGGAGAGCTGGGCCAAAGCTAACAAAATGAAATTCAACAGAGAGAAGTGTAAGGTCCTACACTTAGATAGAAAAAATGGAATACAGAAATATAGGATGGGGGACTTGTGGCTGGATAGCAGTGCGTGTGAAAGGGATCTAGGAGTCTTAATAGACCACAAGCTGAACATGAGTCAGCAGTGTGATGCGGCAGCCAAGAAAGCCAATGCAATTCTCGGCTGCATCAATAGGAGTATGGTGTCTAGATCGAGGGAGATACTGGTACCACTCTACTCTGCTTTGGTTAGACCTCATCTTGAATCCTGTGTCCAGTTCTGGGCACCCCAATTCAAGAAGCACATGGTCAGGCTGGAGCAGGTCCAAAGGAGGGAGACCAAAATGGTGAGAGACCTGGAAGCCATGTCCTATGAGGATAGACTTAGAGAGCTGGGTATGTTTAGTCTGCAGAAGAGAAGGTTAAGAGGGGACTTGATAGCCATGTTTAAATATTTGAAGGGATGCCATGTAGAGGAAGGAGAGGGCTTGTTTTCTGCTGCTCCAGAGACCAGGACAAGGAGCAATGGATTCAAGCTGCAGGAAAGGAGATTCCACCTGAACCTCAGGAAGAACTTCCTGACAGTCAGGGCTGTCCGGCAGTGGAATATGCTGCCTCGGAGTGTAGTGGAGTCTCCTTCTTTGGAGGTTTTTAAGCAGAGGCTGGATGGCCATCTGTCGGGAGTGCTTTGAGAGTGTTCCTGCATGGCAGGGGGTTGGACTGGATGGCCCGTGTGGTCTCTTCCAACTCTACATTTCTATGAGTCTATCATTCTATGATTCTATGAAAAGGTATGACCCTGCTGCCTCCTTCCCTTTCTCCCTGCGAAACCAATTGACAGCACACCACTTTGGCAGTTTGAACTCAGTTTGCAGCAACTGAAGCTGAGGACAAAGGAGAAAAGTGGGATGAGAGAAAAACTGGGATACATTAAAAGTAGCTGGAAAAGTAGAATGACAAAGGATTAACTGGGACTTTCCGTGCCAAATTGGAGCAGTTGGAGGGAATGCACTCAGGATGTTTACAATGGGGAAAAAGTGATTGCACAGGCCCACTAAGAGATGGAGGTGCTTTTTCCAGTAGTAGAAATCAACCATGAACTCATTGTTGTTTTCAAGTTTGTAAGCAGAGTTGGGCATCTTTTGATCCTCCCATCAAATCTAGCCAGCATAGTCAGTGGGGAATCTGCTGTCCAACATCTGGGGGACCACACGCTGTCCACTCCTGTTTTACAACATGGTTGCATATATCTACACCTACTATTAACATGAACGGAAGTAGTAGTTGCGAACTGGACCGTAGTCTCCAAACAGCAACCATACTCTCCAAGGTGCCCATCTGTTAATGTTCTCTTGCAAAGATAAAAAAATAAGCTAATAAGACTTCCAGTTGTACACAAAGCCAACTCCAGCTTTGAGGCTTTCTCCAACAGAGTACCATTTAGTGGTTTCTCCTGACAGGAATGAACATCTCTTTGACATCAGTACCTCAGTGTAACTGACAGAAAAAAAAGAATGATGATGTTTTCAGTCTTCCTTATTGGTTATAACTACAAAAACAAAATGGTTGCTCTGTGAAACGTGCTGGTGTATTACACTGACTTAACATACAGTGGCTTCCAAGGGATTTAAATGTATCTCAATGCAGCTGCTACTTTCTGCATTGCAAAGGGCTCAAAACAGACTCATCTTCAACTATGACAACTGTAGTTATATGGGATTAACTGTAATTTATTTCATTTCTACTTCATATTTGAATATATTCCATTAGAACAGGAAGATTATGAATGACATCCTGTCCAGATACTAGAATAAGCAGAGTAAGTAATTAAAAGCACAATTTTTCTAGCTCAAACAAGAACATTTTATATGAAGTATTAAATGTGTTTGAATTATTTTATAAATGTATTCATTACCTTAGAAGAGCCTACACCAACTTTTCAGCTGCTAGAATTATACAGTAACTTACTTCTTTCTTTACCAAGAAAAGGGTAGCACAAAAAGAAGGTTGTGAGCAAGGAACAAAGAGAACTACTAACAGATTTGTCAAAAAAAAAAGAGTGGAAAAATCATCCCCCGCCCCCCCCCCCCAAACAAAAAAGGCACAGATTTATGTAACATTTGCATATATTAGTATACTAGCGTATTTACCCAGCGTTGCCTGGTGTTTTATTTTCTCGAAGGTAATACTTGTTAGAAATACTTTAGGAATTATCTTACCTTACCTTAGGAGTTAGATGTGGTTGAAATACACAGATTTGAGATCCCGTGTCTCTAATTCTCTGATCTGTCTTGTCTAGTATGTGTAACTTCCCCCCATATTCCCCAATCCGATCCGTATTCAGAGTTATTAACATACAGAGTTTGGGTTCCTGAGGGAATACACTGCCCTCCTTCTTGCTGCTGGGCCTTGTCTCCATAGCAACCAGCCTGAGCTCTCTGTCTGAGAATTCTAAAGGCCTCTCCCTGAACTGCCAACCCCAAGATTCCATAGAATCTTCAGAGCCAGCCAAGCATAGGAGGCCTTCTTGCCCGACACAGCCAATCATATGAGTTCTTCGCCTGCCTGACACAGACAAACAAACAAACTCACAAACAGGCAAACTTTGACTTTTGTTTAGTAGATAAGTATATGTAAACTTAGAAACAATGCCTATAATTATTGAAATACAGTCAGCCCTCCACATTTGTGGGTTTCACTTTTGTGGATTTGATTATTCACAGATTATTTGCTGTCGCCTCTGCTGCCTCCCTATGCCATTTTTAATAGGGACTGCAAACTTTGTGAGACTGAGAAACTGCAAATGAGACTTGTAAGTTCTATTGAAAAAATGGTGTGGGGCAGAAGTAGAGGTGGCAGTAAGCTCCACCAGCCACCCACTTCTGCCTTCTGAAGGAACCCTGATGCCTCAAAGGAAACTGTGGTGGATTGAATATAGCCATCATACTTTCTCTGTGTGTTAAATATGGTTTGGGAGGGCCTAGAGTTATTCACAGTTTTTCCACTTTGACGGGGGTCCTGTGCCCCTAACCCTAGTGAATGTCAAGGGATGACTGTACGGTACTTCTCAGCTTAGCAGGGGACACCGTGTTGAGTGACTTGTGTTCCCTGCTCTGTCTACTATCCATGTGGAATTTCCTGATGTGCAACTTATGGCCTCTGCTCTTTCTTCTTACAGTTATCTTTAAACTGGGGTTGTACTGGACAGCACTTTAAATAGAGGACATCTCAGCCATTGTTATAGGACACACGGACACCCTAGGAAATGCTGCCATCTTGCAGAATGAATTCTTGACTGGTGATGATATTCTATATACAAAGATGGGAGACTGATTGTCAAGTAGGAATGGTTCTAAAACTCCATTAAGACTTGAGTTTCAGTCCCAGAATTTGGGCACAGTCCACTGGAGGGATGGAAGACTGAAATTCTGCCTTTTCAATTAAAGAGCTTACAAAGTAACTCCTTTCCAGTCTCATCTAAATGTAACTGGAGCAATAAGGATGGGAAGCCTTCTAATTATGCGGAGAAAGGCAGCAATGCATGTTGATACACCAACTCTCCTTAAGCTATCCAGGTCAGTGTCTATATGTGTGTCTCAACCCCTTATGAACCCCCTTAGGCAGGAATGTACATGCGACAGAGCTTTCTCTGGAAGGTACATGTTGCAGCATTTCAGCTGTGGTACCAAGGAAGTCACACTGGCTCCATCTCTTTTGAGTCTCCAGTGGGCAGGCAAAACAGTGCTGTACCACATGGCCTTTAATGCTTGAAATTGATTTAACTGTTTCAAAATTGTATTTTAGGACTGTTTTGATACTATTTTAAAAAGTTTTTAAAGCATATTTTAATTTCGTTTAACAATGTTTTCTCTTTGTGCTGTTTTAATTGCTTTTATTTATTCATCACCTTGGGAGCCCTTGTGGCCTGGGAGGTGATACAGAAATATTATATAAATAGATAGATAGATAGATAGATAGATAGATAGATAGATAGATAGATAGATAGATAATTAATGCTGCCTTTGAGATCCACTCATGAAGAAAAGTGGAATATTCATCTTTAAAATACAGAATAGAAATGAAAGGGGGGAGAGAGAGGAAGCAGTGTATGTGGAAGAGAGAGAGAGAGTGACAAGAGAGAGATCTTTTAAAGTGCTTACAACTACTACAAGCTATCAGAACCTTTTGGGTGAAGAAAGCTGCATAAAGGTAAACCTGAGGATGTGCAACAAAAATGATAAACTCTTCTTTTATCTTGGCAAGAGTAAGTGATTTATGGTAAACTCTAATGTACTGATGTGCCACACACAATTTGTCACAGATGAAGAGCTTGAACCACTTTCAGGTAAACAAATCATAGCTTTTCTTCCTAGACTTGCTAAAAGGCTGTTTGACACCCTTTGTAAGTGGCAGAGAATCACAGTGGATCCTTTTTCTAGTTAATCTCACAGCGGGCTTCCCACTGATCCATTATACATTGGCTTCAACTTTGAAGCCTCAATTTTCTCCTGTTCGCTTAATTGACACCATCTGAGACTCAACCCCTTATGTAAACAAAGCCTACAATAAATCCTAACATATTTTAACTAGCCACATAAAAACAGGCGCTGGAGAAAGGAGGCAGCCAAGGATAGCCATAGGTTATAATAAAGAGTCTTCTTACTCTGACATGTCTTATATTTGAATATTTTCAATGGAATGCTGGTCCTACATTAATAAACTGAGCTGGAATTTTAATGGACTGCAAAAGTCATATGACCAACAGAAATCCAGAGTTAACAAAACCTATTACTTTAAGTGATGAATACGGACTGGAATGAAGAAAAGACATGATTATAAATTTGCTTTACACTCAGTGTCCTTGTTACTTGCAGCAAGAGTGAACTTCATGAACCAGAGCAGAGATACCTAAAGAGCAAATCCTTGTAATTCACAGTTCTAATGAAATTATCCAAGTGACAGCCCTTCTGTGACTAAGGCTGCAATACTATGCACAATTGCTTCACAATAAATTTTGTTGAACTCACTGGGACTGACTTAAAAATACTTTACACTTCTGTACCACCTCTGAATTAAAGACAGGGGCTTTTGAAAAATCTATCTCCATTACTTCCTCTTTTCTCTATCTAGTTGTTTCTGCACACAGGGTTTTTTTTGGGGGGAGGGGGTGATGAAAAGGAAAAATAATCTTTTTTTGGAAAAGGAATATGTGCACATTTGTATCCAGGTCCATCACATTATTTTGGCACCTGCATGCCATAGGTGCTTCCCCCTCTGCTCCCAGCAGTGAAAATACCATAATGAAACCAATCAGCTAACAATTTGCTGGCTTTTCATGACATCCAAAATCAACAAGTCAGCTGGTTAATTTTATTGAATAGCTTTTTTTGGAAATTCCTTTGTAAATATTGCTTCCCGCTATCTTGGAAGATTCATCTTCCCTCATTTTTGAATCTCAGTGCAGATTAGGAGTTGGACAAGTAAATACCCCAGTGTTTTATAATGTTTGTATTTGTATACATGGATTAACTTATTTCTTTTTACAATTCTTTAGTCTTATTTCTTAAGCTGTCATTGCAACAAACAACATTATGTTATCTAATGGTTGACGCTTCTGGACCAGGTGTGTTCGAGTACACTGCTACTCAAAGTTGTGGTCCCTGAACTAGTTCCAGTCTGTGAACTATTGGCTGTTAGTTCCTGGAGAGTTTCCAGGAAAGAAAGAAACCATTGTAGATGATGACTACAAATATGATGCAGGTCCTTGGAATATTATGAGGTAGAAGGAATTGCCAGTCCCAGATAGCTGCAGCCAGTACACCAGTAAAAGTGGGTGAATAGCCAGTGCTGACCTCCATAGCTCCTACTGAGCAAATTTTTCTCCCAAAATTTTAAAGTGCATTATTTTTAAATGTGACATAATAAATTGCTTCTGGAGCCATGATGTTTTAAAGGAAGAATGGGCCTGATCTTATGCAGCCCTTGGCCAGATTTCAAAAGCCCCATGCAGATGATTGATTTGGGTCTGAAGAAACAATCTGTCCCTTCCCCGGCAGCCTTCTAGGTGGAGAGAAACATAGAAAGACGAGTGGGACAAAGAATGAAAACACACACACAGAGGGAGAGGGAGGGAGAGAGAAGACAAACTAGGCTCATCTATACCTACTTCTGGCTTAATTCCTGACCATTGCTAAATTCAGCCATCTGCAGCACCATCATGCAGTTCCAAGGGATAAAATAACATTTATTCTGGTTTAAAGGAGCAGCAACAACTTCCTTTTGAGCAGCTTTACTCAGGCAAATGTGCTTCTGAGCACAGCAAAACTGCACCAGGAACTTTCACATCGTTTCCAAAATTCCTGCTTCTCTTTCTGAACTCTAAAATCTGGGCAGTAATATGGTTGCAGGAATTCTGCCATGCTATTTTGATTGAAAGCATAGATCTGTTTTTATAGATAGATAAATAGGCAGACAGACAGATAAGATCTACTATGAAGAAAGAAACAAGACAGAAATTCAGCAAAGATAGGCTCTGATCTATAAAGAACTACAGCTAGGTAAGGAGAGCATGGTCAGACAGAAGGCTGGAGGAAGGATCAAGAGGATAGCCATAACTGGATGTTGAGTCTTCAGTTTTTACCTCTTCAATGGAGTCTTCAAAGAGCATAGAACAAAACCCAAATATCCAAAATACCCAATACTTTTACTGGGCCAACTAAAAATTGAAAAATACATCATGCAGCTTTTGAAGTTTCACAGGCTTCTTCATCTGGTAAATAATTCTTCCCTCACTGAAAGCAATGGAGGTAAATTAAAAATAAAACAAAAAACCAATCACAAGATACAGTGGGGATGGACAAGTGACTAGTAAGTCTCCCCCAACTTCCCGCTTCTGTGGCCACAAAGACTTTGGAAGCTGAAGTCAAGCTGAAGCTGCACTTAAGATTCCTCTGCTAAAACTTCAGCACGGTCCTGGCCAGGCTAGCTGGGGGATTATGGGAAATATTGTACAAAAATTAATACTCCCCCCTCCCAAGTTCTGGAACTGGGCCAGCTGTGTTAATATGACAGAAAACATCTTTTCAGCAGTCTGGCTCAAGGAACATAACCTCTTCCTCTATTTCCCACAGTCTGTTACACTCTCAGAATAACGTTTTAAACCCTCTGGTTATTGTGTAAGCAAACCTTCTTTCCAAAAGTGAGCAATGGCTCAAGCACCATGAAAGTACAGAAAATATTTTGTCTATTGTACGCTTGTCTGTCTCCGGACAGAAAGCTGGTGGAGAGATGTCACTACTTATTATTTCCAGTCCCCTGAGAGGCAACTCATGTCACCTAACTAGAGAGTGTTTTACTCTCTACCTATCACAATTGTCACAATGATATGGTTAGTGGCCTCCTCTCACGAGTCAGGACAGCACAGTGAAAGAGGAAAGGAGACTGCATTCCTTGTTCTGACCAAATTCATCATGTTGGCTTGACCTCATCAAATGTTAAAGCATTGGAAGACCATTGACAAATAGCCAAACATATCTTCTGGAAAATATAATCACTGGCATAACACAAGCTTGCATTGTCTGTGATCTCTGGTTTTAAGGCATCTGCTATGCATTTCATAGTCCATACGTATTAAGAATTGCACTCCACTGAGTTTAAAAAAAATGCCTCCCATCCATTTTACCTGCCTCCACTTCCCTTCCACTTGTCCATCAGCTAGGCAAAGAGCTTTCCACTTCAATTCCAATCACCTAAATGCAACGGTAGCCTACCCAGGAAGTCTATTTAGGATGGAGAATCATATGGCGTGGCTTGATTTTAATTATACAAAATCCTGCTCTCCACAGGAAGAGAAGCTTGATTCTGAAGGAGTCTCTCAGCATATTAGCTGTTAGCAGAATGGCTCTACATACTCCTGTACTATTGTTCAATGTATTTTAGAAGTCGAAAGTGCACTACATACCTAATTTTTCAAAAGCAACCCATGATTTTGGAACCTCAATAGGAGAGAGATATTAAAAGGTAGTTTTCCTAAAGTATAGGGATCCATCTTCAGCAAAAACAAAAAAAGGGAAAACAAAGAACGTTTTCTCTTAGTAGCTGGGTTTAGATACTACCCACCTCCCACCCTGAAAGAGGCTGATACTAGGCAGTCGAGCATACTTCAGAAGATTTATATTCTGCAAA
Source organism: Cyclura pinguis (assembly GCA_030412105.1). NCBI lineage: Eukaryota > Metazoa > Chordata > Lepidosauria > Squamata > Iguanidae > Cyclura > Cyclura pinguis. Next base: position 269,312,090 of record CM059600.1, on the reverse strand, counting down.
TTACATAGTTACATAGCGCTCTCGAGAAGCTGCACAGCTCTTTCAATACGCTTTTAGCAACTACTGATTTTCATCAGATATATTTTAAAGTATTATGCTTATTTTCTTTCCTTTTTCCCTTTCAAAATGTTATTTCTGTTCTATAAAGGCCCTAATTTTGCTTCATCTCCCAATCGGGATGATTCATTTTCTTGACACACTCTTTAAAAACCTCATTTTCAGTTTAATTTCATTGACTGAATTCTTTCGCCACAAACTGCTTTGAAAACACATGCGCATCCACTGCTGTGAAGGAGAAGAGTTTGCTAGTGGAGTGTTGTTCCCACAGCATACCTTTGAGAAATATATAAGTCTCTCTGACTTCAAGCAGTTATACAGTATGAGAGGTTCTAGTCCTACAAAGTCCTCTTTGCATCTGCTTAGCAATTAACAAGAAGACTTACATCTTAAATTTTGCTTCATGTTCTGAGTATTACAATTCAATTTAACCAAAGCTCCTGACTTGCCACGACCAGCAAGATATTTTCTTTGGCCTCTGCACAAAGCATCATAGTTTTATAACAAATAAAAAAAAAAAGGAACATTCTTGACTAGATCCATAAGAAGCCAAGTGACCGATAGACATGCTTCACTGCAGTCAACAGCAGGTTTATGGACATTCTGTAAATGTCAGACTACGCCTTTTTTAATAATAAAAAAGACACTATAATACTGTTTCCTTGTAACCAGGACAGAAAATCATTTGGTAAAAGTAAAAACATTTATTGGTTTTGACATTAAAAAAAATCCACACTGTGAAGTAGAGATGCTGTACTCCAAATACCGGAAGAAATACGAAGTCTCAAGGGTTGTGTTCAGTAACTCTTGGTTCAAAAGCAGATGCAGCAGGTGCATTATTTAAGAGCTTGTCAAAGATGATCTTCTACAGCACATTTCTTCAAGCTTCATCTCTCCCAGTTAATGTGAAGGGGGTGCACTGTGGAAAATGTGGGACTGTCTTAGTCACCATTCTGTCCCCAATGCTTCATTTCATTATGGTTTGGCTGCTGTTCCAAACCATATTACATAACCAGCAATAAATTGTCAGTCCCCTAGAATCTTAGTGTATAAGACCTTCGACCCCTAAGAACCCACAACTTCCAAAGTGACTCTCATCATATTTTGCATACAGCAGTTAGTTACTTAATACACTGTAATATACAGCATTCAAGGCATGTCAACCAGAATCAGTTTCTGCCAGTTACCTGTGCTAGCAGAATTCTATTTCCGACTTGCATCATTTTTCAAAGTACACAAAACACTTGTCAGAAGATGTACAGGGCACCTCAGATAAAGATATATTTGAGTAAATAAGTGAACACCATATCTGATATTTAATCAGAAAGAAAAAAAGGCAAGGCATATTCCTAAGGAAAGTGCATCTAGAATAACAGTGGCAAGAAAGTTTAGGACAATACAATTTGAAGGATGGCCTTATGGTCAAGGCTTTAATTTCAGTTATCTTTAACTGACAGCATCAGCAGGACAAGATAAGGACCAAGTTTCAAACATCATTTCACTGAGGGCTGCTTAGTGCAACCCTGAAGTGTGCTGTAGGCTGGCTTTTCACTATTCTGATTACAAGCCTAGGTTCAAGTGGCCAAATGCACAGGCACCACAAAACTCATGTGCAAATGATTGTATCACTTTAACAGGACTGAATATATATTCCCTTTTCCTCAAATGTGTTTCAATCTAGCTAGAGGTTGATAATATGAGCCCCCCAAACCCACCCACTGTTATTTTTTCTTTTTCTCTAAAACAAAGAGAAATACGCTCCCTGAAACATTCAGGAAATGTGATTTACCTTCAAAACAGAAAAGGGTGACCAAGAAGGCTCAATGTTCGAGAGGCCAACCCTTATGAAGAATGACAGAGCGAAGTGAGTATGTTTAGCTTGGAGAAGAGAAGACTGACTATCTGAAGGAATGTTGTGTGAAGAATGAAGAAAGCTTTTTTTTTTCCTGCTCCAAGAGAAAAATGGAAAGTTAGCATGCATCTATCTACATAACTAACTTTATACTGGTTTTACTATCACGACTTTTTGGAAATCTATGACAAACTCCCACAATAATTTGGTAATTCTTCAGAATCTTCTATTAGATACTACTACTACTTCCTCTTAGAAAAACGATGAATTTCCAGAGGGTTTTTTTTTTTTTTTAAGAAAGAGGAAACTATAATTTCCAGAAAACATATTCAGGGGTAGCTGTTGTTGGCTGTGTAGCAAAATATAGCAAAACCCAAAATCCACAGGGCAGTGATACTTTCATTGGGCCAAAAAAAAAGCAAAAAATACTTCATGCAAGCTTTCAAAGATTCAGTGACTTCTTCATCAGGCAAAGATGTTAAAAATCATACAAAAGAAAAATAATGTTAGAGTCACAGGCCTACATTTTGTCTCAGATGTTAACTTCTGTTGTCAGTTAAGATGATCTGGATATCCCTCCAAAGAATTCTGGCAGAGAATTCCAAGTCCCTCGCAAAACTACAAATCCCAGGATTCTATAGCATTAAACTGTTTAGTGTATTTGTGGTAAATATGTGGTATAGATACCCTGAAAAAGGATATGTATATGGGCCCGGAGAGCTGAAACTGAAATTTTACCTAGTGCCAATCCCCATGAAGGTGTCAAAAACCTTACTGAATCCCAGCAATGTTTCTGTTAATGAACTAGTTGAGAAAACAGACACTTATACGGATGGGAAGTGCCTTTCAACACAAACAATATTTGTCACGTACTTTCAAAAAAGCTTTTACTTCCATCAGTTGGTCTCATTTTGCAGTGCACAAGAGCAAGGACAAAATAATGATTAAAAAACCACTTCTTACAAGTTACTTATGTTTAATGCTTAAAAGTCTGAATGCACAAACAATAATCTACCATTATAGAAGTACTTGTGGTCAATACAATGCATTAGAACTATGTACAATGACACAGTTTAGTATCAAAATCTTTCTACACTGTAGAGTATTACGAAACTGTTAATGACATCAAACACTGAGCACTTAACACAATTCTTTTTTTCTTTTTCTGTTTTTGCTACCACATTTGGAACTTCAATGAACAGTCCATTTCAACTTGCAGCATTAACCCATTTCTAGTAAGAAATTAAGTAATTTTCTACTTATACAATAAAGGTTTATCTACACAGTTCTTTTGATTTGATCCATAGCAGCAAAGGCACTGTACATCAGCAGATCCACAGACTTAAAGATTTTTTTTAAAGCATTCAAAAAAAAAATATGTCACAGGTCATAGTTTAACAGCAACAACAACAACATAAAAAGATAACACAATGTTTCTGGCACAATGGCTCAGCCTGCGTCCATGTCAGGGACGTTCAACTAAGACTTGGATAGAACTGGCAGTAAATAAAGCAAGTCCTTCTCCCGAGTGAAAATCCATTCTGTTCCGCACTTCAGAATGAGTGCTCTTCTAAATCCTACCTCTGAGGTCCTCGCTTTTATGTAGTTTGTACACTTGTAGGAATCTATTCCCTTCTTAGTGCCATTTCCAATGAATGTATCAAATATTTTTCTGTAATCTTTGTAACTGCAAAATTGCCCAAAGACGCACATCTCCCTTTTCAAAGAAATGTGGCAAAAATGTCCAGGAGGGATGAAGGTGATTCTTTGAGAAACGTTACTGTACTTTTCTCTGAAAGACACAAAACAGGAGTGATTTTTTTTTAAAAAGTTCCTCAGCAATGCACTATACTTATATGTTTCAGAAAGCATAATACTGTACAAGGCAATGTTTACAAAACACTGCAAAATGGCAGATTACTATAGGTAGTAACAACATTTTTATTTTTGGCATATATTTGACAACTTCTTCAACCAAGCTTGCCCCCAACACATACAGAATTACTGACCTTGCCTCAGTAGCTTCTATCAAAAATGGATCATTGCCTCTTAACAATGATTACTTATTATTTGCAGAACAGAAAAACTTAATGAAACATATATTTGAAATAAGATGCTGTTGATAATATTATATAATATACTTAACTGACTACTAGATTTAATTTTCCTAAAATTTCTATCCAGCATGTCTCTTCAGTTATAGGACATCAAGACAAGACAGGGAAACCTAGGTGACTGACTATCTAGATTAAAATAATTGACGTTTATACAGGCTGTCTTTGGACAAAATGTTAAACTACATTTTTAGAGCTATGGGAATGAACCATGGACTTGGCTGTTCCTATTTGATGCAGTCACAAGGAGACTGAACATGTTCACTTTTGTTTTCAACTAAACAGTAATTTCACTGGAATCTAAAACTGTGGTTAAACTATGATTTAGGATAGCCTTCTTTGATCTGAGTTCCTTCAGATGTTTTGGTCTCTGACTTCTACAATCTTGCTAACTATGACTGGTAAGAGTTCTAGTCCAAAGCATGGGATAAAACCAGGGGTTGGGGAAGAATGGTTTAGGGAAATAAATCAGGACAGTAAACCATGATACAAACCTGGCATTTATCCTTAAGCCACAATGATCATTAACCACATTTTTATGGCTTTAGGTATAAATGCAGCTCCTGATCTTTTACAAGTTAGAGTAAGGAAAGAGAGGGGAGTACAAACCCTTAAGCTAATGTCTTCAACTTTAGATCTTAGCTATTATGTCTTAGGTGTGCATTAGGCTATAGACTGGGAAATGGGACTTAGGCCATTCTTTAGCTTTAAATAAGTAGGCCTTTGAAATATTGTGACTACCTATGGCTGCGTGGGACAGGGAGCCTGATCAGTGATGTAGGCCACATCCTGATCATGTATTGTTGCATGCCTTCAAGTTGTTTCTGATTTATGGCAACACTAAGGTAAATCCATCATAGGGTTTTCTCGGCAAGATTTGTTCAGAGGAGGTCCATCACAGCCTTCCTCTGAGGCTGAGAGAGTGTGACTTGCCCAAGTGGGGTTCCATGGCCAAGTAGGGATTCGAAACCTGGTCTTCCAGAGTACTGGTCCAACAATCAAACCACTACACTTGTCTTGTTCATATATCATGTTTATCTTCAAAACCCCAAGGTGTTCATTAGAACTGTGTCACTACCCCTTATACTAGCTTTACTAGGTTAAACAGCAGGAAATAATAGCAGTACATGTGAAAGGGATCTAGGAGTCTTGGTAGATCACAAGCTGAACATGAGTCAGCAGTGTGATGCAGCAGCTAAGAAAGCCAACACAATTCTTGGTTACATCAATAGGAGTATGGTGTCTAGATGTGGGAGGGATTGGTACCACTCTATTCTGCATTGGTTAGGCCTCATTTGGAATACTGTGTCTAGTTCAGGGCACCTCAATTCAAGAAGGATATCGACAAGCTGGAGCGTGTCCAGAGGAGGGAGACCAAAATGGTGAAGGGTCTGGAATCCATGCCCTCTGAGGAACAGCTTAAGAGAGCTGGGTATGTTTAGTCTGCAGAAGAGAAGGTTAAGAGGGGACATGATAGCCATGTTTAAATATTTGAAGGGATGTCATGTTGAGGAGGGAGTAGGCTTGTTTTCTCCTACTCCAGAGACTAGGACAAGGAGCAATGGATTCAAGCTGCAGGAAAGGAGATTCCACCTGAACCTCAGGAGGAACTTCCTGATGGCCAGAGCTGTCCGGCAGTGGAATATGCTGCCTCGGAGTGTGGTAGAGTCTCCTTCTTCGGAGGCTTTTAAGCAGAGCCTGAATGGCCATCTATTGGGAATGCTTTGACGGGTGTTCCTGCATAGCAAGGGCTGGATGGTCCCTGGGGTCTCTTCCAACTCTATGATTCTATGAATCACTCATTTGAGATCAGAATTTGTGCAGTATATAGTTAATAATAAAATGCAATTCCCCTTCTCATCGAATACTCCAACCTTCCATCAAAAATATAACAAAACATCAAGAATTCAACCTACCTTCCAATCCAAGGCAGAAGCAAGCTACTTTATTTAGTCAGTTCCTTGTTAGAAAGATTTCTTTAAACAAAATAAATACATTACACTATGATACATAATTAAAAGTCAGTTCCCTGTTAAGTATGCTTATTCCATCTTCTTCCAAGTAGATAGCTGGAGATTTGGTATGATAAGTTCTTAAAGAATGCTTGCTATTAAATAGCAAGTTTAGCGGGGAAATTCCACAATTGTGATGAACATTTTCAGTCCTCAGTTTGGGAAGGAGAAAAAAAAAGTAATATACAGCAAAGTGCTACAAGGAGGAGTACAGTTTTCATTCAGATTTGTCTCTAATAAATAACTTCATAGACTGTAGCCTTCTTGTCCCCAGAGCCAGTGACAATGTATTTGTCATCCACAGAGATATCACAGCTAAGCACAGAGGACGACTCTTTGGACTAAGGGAAACAAAAAGAAAAAGAGATAGTTAACAAGTCTTTGCACAGACCAAAACCCTTCTAGCAATACTAAATTACAGGACATTTTATCCTTATAGTTTTTGCTTCTCACTTAATTTGCATATTCTTCATACTTAACGTCAACTAACTCTGAAGACTTGAGATCCCGATCATATTACTGCTAACACAGACCCTTTATTAAACTGAGATCAGTAAGACACCTTGTCACAGAGAGCCCATTTTCTTCCCTTCTGTTTCTGATTGATTATTTGTACTTCAGCCTTCAGCCAAAAAGAACACCACCTTACAACATTAGTATGAGAGTCCCTGTCCTAACTGCTTTAGCAGTTCAAGCAAAATAGAAGGAGTGATCTAAAACATTCTCATCACATGATAACTAATTGTTGAAAAGTAGCCTTAATGTAGCCAATTTAACTTGCTTGAATCCAGCTCACAGTCTACTTTCAAATTTCAACCATCTGTCAAACATAGTGATGGCACTCAGGGTTTGCTGATCTTGTCACCCTATCTCTAGTTTGCTGCTAGATTTGGAAAAATAAGGGGAAAGTTTTGCGGCAAAAAAGAGACATTCCATTTCAAAAATGTACAAGATATTGATGAGAGATGCTTCTGACTTAAATGTTGAAGGGAACTGCCAAACTCTGCAGCAGCAAAGCAAGAACTAATGAGCGAGGATCTTCCACATTCAATGTCATGAAAGGGTGGGAAAGGGTGCTGAAGCTCCTGAAATAAGCTTTGGAAGACTGAACACACCCCACAAATAGAATTAAAGGAGGCAACCTTCAAATAAATCCTACTGAGTGGCACTGGCTTACTTGTTGCCCATTCTGACTTGTTCAGAATTTGATGGGTTACCCAACATTCTTTTTTTTTCCCACTGCTGCCTTCCACTCCTCCTTCTCTTCTTGCCATCACAGTACATGTAATAATAATAACAATGACAAAAAATAACAAGAGGAAGCAGAGGACAAGGAAGGAGTAGTAGTAGTAGTTTGTATTACAATCTCCCAACAGAGTTTGTTGGTCTGAAATATTCCACCTGGATTAGATTTAGCTGAACTACAGAGAGGACAAAAGAGAAAGGCTTGACAACATTATTACTTTTGATTACTAATTTCCGTGTAAGGATTCAATTCTTCATTAATTTTTTTCTTAAAAAAAGCAACAAGTAACTTTAGCAATTTTCTTCTCATTGTGAAAGTCTTTGAAAACTGTGCAGTTTTTGAAGACTCTTCACAATTCAGGACAATTCTGTGCTATTTTCTGTGCAGAAAAACAGAAAAAAAATACTAGAAATATTATTTTCAATGCAGAAAAATGCTATTTCTGTGTGCGCAAAATAACCATGTGTGAATTTTGCACAGAACGAGCCCGATGACAGCATTTTCTGCATAGGAAACATGATCTTCCATGCAGAAAATAAGCGATCTGTGCAGAAATATTATTTTATATGCAGAAAATTATTTTCCTGCCCAGAAAATGCAGTTTCCTCCTCAAAAAAAAAAAAAAAAAAAAATCCCCTACAAGAGTATTTTCCACAGAGTAAGTCTGTGCAAAGATTTTAGTCAGTCCAAGATTCTTTTTGTCAGGATTTCTTGACAGTTGGAAAACATACTCTTCAACTCTTTTTTAAAAATATTCTTTCTTCGTCATTTCTACATTGAACTGGGAAACGGATCACGTCTTAAAGCAGCAAACTTCAGAAGTGAATGAACTTTTTAAAGTGTTTAGCAAAAGATGTTCAAAGGATACATATTGCAGTACTGTTTGGAGTAGATTAGACCACATGTTACTAGCACCTGTCTTTATGGCATTAAATGGATATTCTTTAAGGCAAACTACAGGTCATCTCAAACTCCTCACAGATCTTCCATCAAATTGGGTTATTGATCTGCTTCCTTCATTTCCCACAACTCTGACACACTTACTTTTTACAACCCTAGTTTAATTCCATTCTGACTAAAGGTAAATCCATGAAATATACATGTTTCATAATTGTGGGAAGATGTCAGACAACTGAGTATGGTCTCTTGTAACAAAATTGCTTTTGCCAATGTCTCTTGGAATCAGCTTTTAGAGAAAATTGATTTTAGCTAAGCCTACAAAATGTGTCTAATAGGGGCATGTCCATGTGGCACTAAAATGACTTAAATAGTTTTTTTTAAAAGTGATATTCTATAAGAGGTGGGGAACTTGGAAGACATAATGGCAAAGGCTATTTGGAAGGAAAAAGTTATAGTATACATTGGAAAGCAAGATGCACTGGGTTCCATTTACACCTCTCATCCCCTAAAAGGCCGAAATTGACTGGCCTACAAATTGTTAAAATCAGATACTCAATTCACTACACTAGATTTTTACCACACCTTTGCACGAAAAAATACGACAAATCCAAAATCTAATACAAATCTGAAAAAGAAAATCAGCACAACAGCACATCCAAAGGACCATTCCAAACTGTGTGTATTATATCTTCTATGGATGCTCTTTAAACTTGTTTATATGTACATGAAAATACCATATGCTTGAAATATGTGTATTTCTAGCTGATTAGGTACATGTGCTTGAAACCAAGGTTTGACTACAGCTCCTGTCCCCTTCTGCAAGTGATATGAAGCACAAATTTTGCACTAGATGACATCTGAAAAGATCCCTTTGAAATAAACTGTAAGAAAATTGAATTCTGAGTAATGTAAATTTTATTTATACATTTAAAATTCTGAACTACCCTTTGATTTTAATGCTGATTTACAAGTTATTTTTAGCTTTTATCATGAAATGCTAAAGCCTTTTAAAATGTTTAACAAATGGAACTAAATACTGCCTACCCTAGCAATACTTAGAAAAATTACTTTTTTGGACTACAGCTCCTAGAATTTTCTATCTATCTACAGGCCCCACTGTCTGGGGGCGGGGCAGAATTCTAAACATTTTCATTAAACAATAAATTTTTCAAGCTCTGATGTATGTTTCCTTTCCTTACTGTAGCTGCTTTATGCTTATTACATTAAATGATGGACATGATTTTAGGCATGAACTGAGAAAAAGAATTATATTAAGTCCCCCTTTCCCCCCCACGCACTTCTGTGTATTTACCTGAAATATACTGGCTCCATAAGGTGTTCTCCATGCATTCAGAAGATTATCTTTTCCAGTGCTTACAAACCATTTGCCTGAAAATAGAGTTATTACAAATATTTCAGCTAGAAGTAGCTAAAAACAACTTGACTTTCACAAGAGCATAACACATATCCCTCTTCCTCCTCTGTCCTCACCACATCTCTTTCCAAAACCGCAATCTGCATCAGGATATGTCATCAAAATATGAGTTACAAAAATTCAGCTACACATGTAAAAATAAACAGCATTCTACATCTGCTTCTTCCTTTCCCATATTTATTGGAAATATGTTTACAGACTGAAGACAATGCTAGCACAGATTAAATTACTCACCACAGTGAGCAAATTTCAGGGATAACACACAACTCTCATGGAGATGCAGTTGGTATTTGTCCGGTTTTGTGACGTGCAAGACTTCAACATTGCTGTTCTCCATGCCTACTGCCAACCATTCCCCAGTGGGGCAATATCCCAGTGAGAAAATCTGGAATTCAAACATTAACATCAGATGAGATGGTTAGTGAAAGACATGACTTTTTTTTTTAAAAAAAACCACCTTTCTTTGTGACATGCCTAGTGATGCTGGGAAAACATGAAAATGACTTTGGTATACTGCAGAATTTTTTTTTTTAAAAAGACATTTTTTAAAAAAAGAGTAGCTCAGACCTGTCATCATTATCTTTACTTATACACTCCACCTTTTCCCCAAAATTTAGACTCAAGGTGACTCAAGACACAACTCAACACAAATCAATAAAACAACAATAATTTAAAAAAACGTTTTCTTGGAGGAGATGAAATATTTTGGTAAGAGTATCTTAGATTAAGCTCTATAGGAACTGATTGTCCATAGGAATCCTTCAGTATGGCAACTGTGCTGTGTTAATGAGACTGCTGCCTCATAGGTGAGGAGGATGATTTAGGTCAAGCCAAGTGTATAGTCGTAGGAAAATCCCCCTGACAACCGAGCCATCCAATTAAAGGATGCAGAAAACAATGTAAACAACTTTTCAGTGGCTGCTCTTCAAGCCTGCTTCAAAACACTTGGGGTTTTTAGTTCTTTTTTTCTTTTTGTAAAAGAACAGCTCAATCTTCTTTAACTTGTCAAGGTTTTTGTAGCAGAGTACCTGTGATGTGAAGTCATGCTGCTGTAGTTGCCTCCCTTCCCTCAAGTCCCAAGATCTCACTGTGTTGTCCAAGCCTCCTGTCCAGAGCTTAGTGCCATCATTTGAAATGTCAATGCAGCTGGCTCCATCTGTGTGGCCCTGGAATTGCCTGGAAATGTCAAGGTGGCATAAAAGTAAAAACCTAAGGCACAAGCAGCATCACTCTGGAAAAAAACCTGTTTTAAAAGAAGAATTTTAAAAGGCTTCAATCCTATTTTTTTAAGTGCTGAATGTACCATGGAGTCAAAAAATACAGAAAAAGGATGGGGATACAATTTTAAGACGATCAAATAATTTTCAAAGCCCTACGTTTCTGAATTACAATAAACTCTTTTTCACATATATATGATCAAAAAGATAAAGTATCATTATAGGTGGATGCACTAATGTAATGAAAGTTCAGAAAGGGCTCTTTTATTTTAATCAAATTAACAGGCTGACATCTTATTTTAAAGAAAGATGTCTAAACACCTCTGTTTGAAGAAGAGCTCTGTGTAATTACAAAAGTTACACTTTCAACAATTTGAATACTGTTGGTTCAATAAAATGAAGCATGGTAATTTACTCTGATTTGGAGCATAAATATGATTTGGAGCACGAGCAAGAATCGATATTTAACAGCTCCATATAAATGTCCTAATGCCGTGATGTACTTTCTCCCTTCAAGGTATTCACAACATTGTGGCACTGTCCTCAACCAGTATTCTTCAACCTGCTGTCTTTCAGTTATTCTGAACTACAACTCCTATCATCTCAGATGGTGCAACTGATGGCCATGCCATCTTGGGATTATAAGTGTAGCAGGCCAACACACTCAGAGAGTCCCAGGACGAGGAAGACTAATCAACTTTTGAGAAGACACCCAGTTTCTCAGAGTGGTTTTCATGCAAACATAATGGGTGAGTCATTAGGGGATAGCATCCAACATGTTCATGTACAGTTATTCTTCACATTTCTGTTCGGTCCATTAGTTTTCAAGTATTTTTTTTTTCTCAGTGCAGATAACTTCAACCAATATCTTTCCAAGCATTCTTGGTCTGGGCTGCTCAAAACTAAATCTGTATTTAATTATATTTACTGGCCGTCCTGCCCTCAGATTTCAGGCACAAATTAAATTTAGACATTTAAAAACCCTGCTTCTCCTCTCACAATAGCAAAGGAGTCAACAATGAGACAAAGAAGAAACAACAAAGGCAAAGATACTAATAGTAATGCCAACAACCACAACAATAAAGAAGGATGAGAACACAAACAGCTGGTACTCTTTGGTGGAACTCTTTGGCAGTTGCCAAAATCTAGCATACATGCAAATTTATATTATATCTCAACACTTAGGTCTTTTTATTCAGTAATCACTCATCTACACATTTTTCCCCTTTTCATTTCTCTATGCATTTTACAGAAAACTGATGTAGTACTTGGACTCCCAAGACATTCTCCAAATTGATATCTGACGGTACCTATGCCCTGCTCTAGCTATCATTCTAATGAAGCATCCTCTATAGTCTTCTTGCTGTTCACATTCACCAAATAATCTAGCTGAGAGACACGGATCTTCTTCCCTGCACACACCAGAAATCTCTGCCTTCTTCACCATGCTACAGATCCAGATGCACACTTGGTATGACTTTGAGACTGAGCAGGTTTGCATTTCTACCTGTTTTGACAGGGAGCAACTACTTAGGAACTTCTTTCTGATAGAAGGAGAAGGCTTTGAGTATATAACAGAGCCTTGGACTCTCCCTTGTCCAAAAAACCGCTGCACATTTTCCAAAAGAAAAAGATTCAGAAAACCTAACATGCCAACAACCAAAAGAATGCAATTTAAAAAAAAACAAGCAAACATCAAGCTGTCTAGGCTGACAGTTATTTTATGTGCATCTCTAGTAACATGACGCTCCTTCAATAAATGCCAGGTACTGCTATAACAAAGGTATCACTGCTTGGTATTTCAGCTTGGTTGACCTACCTGACCAATGTTTGATTGTGCAGATCCCAAACCGCTATGTTCCCATCACTACAGCAGGAGAAGCAGACCTTGGAATCTGGGCTGATTGCTAGAGCATAGCAGGCTGGGGCGGACGACGTCAGCTCGGCTTTGATACGTGGAGTTGGAGCTGCCAGGTCCCAAATGGATAATGTGCTGGCTTCCCCACCGACGATCAGGGTGCGGCCGTCTGGGAGCAATCTGCAGGAACGGATGTAGTTATCTCTGTTCTGTGGAGACAGAAGCCATCAAGAGATTACTCATGAGGAAAGGAAAACAGCATTAACATGAGAGCAGAAATCCATAAAAGTATTGTATTCCCTCTTGGTTTTAATGAGCCATTTATACTTATGACAATGATAAAGTGGATTAATGCCAGAAAATTACACGACATTAGGGAAGTGCTTAAACTTGATCTACAAAATTCAGCAGTGAGAGATATTTAATCTTAATTAGCATCACTATGCACAGACCCGTGCCCAGCCCCAAACAGTTCAAAGCTCATGAGCCACTGAGTGCTTATGTGGGTGGCTAACTCCCCCCCCCTTTCTTTCCTCTTCTTCTTTTTTAAGAAGCAGTGTTTTGTTTCTGTTATTTTAACTCCTTGAAATTCTCAGCAGGCAATGCTTTTGCCAAGATTGCCAGGAAGATAGAAAGACTCAACACTCAAAAGAAGTGAGAGAGATCTGGCAAGTTATCTTCAGTTTTCTATTGTTTTTCTCTGCCTACTGATGGAGTGCTAGATGCTTTCATTTAGCAGCAATACTGTAGGAGACAACATCACATCATGAATGGAGAGATGTCAAAGAAAGAGCAAACTATAATGATGCTACTGGTTAGCATGGAAAAATAATGAGTAGGTTCCTATATAAATACCTGCAGGGGGACTTCCACCTTGTCATGTTGGGAAAAGAATGAAACAACACATACAGGATGGGGTTCCAGGTGGGAGTCAATTCAATGTAAACAAACATTAAACACTGATGATGCTGACCAGCTAGAAGCCATTATGGCTCTGCCCTGGAAACCACTATGACTAAGCAGACGAAGCCTGTTGGCTGTTTTGAGCACTGAAGACTCAAAAGTAAGAAGAACAACCATCTGGTGAGAAAATTTCATTCCACTCTATTCTGATCCTTCAGGCAAGAAGACTCGTCATGTCCATTGGCAAGTTGGTCATGTACAGTTGTGTTTGGCTCTGTGAGACCAACTTGCTTTGTAAATTCTATATTGGTGACACAAAGTGACACAGTTGGACCCTGCCCCTCTTATACCAATGCTCTGTCCAGGTGTGTATTGCTAAATAAACTGTTTCAATGTATTTACTCTTTCTGTAAACCTTTACGGATACTCCCAACAACACATTTGCTGAATTCAGACACACAATCTATGTTTTCAGCACTGATGTCACCATGAAAATGGGTAGGCCCTTTTGAAAGCTGATGTGATTAATGAATTAATGAACTGATACGACTTGAGAATAACCAGTTTTTATTTCTACAAAAATCACACAAAGGAAAATCAGAGAGGTTCCCTAATTTGCAGCTACCATAATGATCACGGGATAAGTATGCTCAGCTATAGCTGTTATCCTGACTGCTCACTCTCTTATAGCATCTTCCCTCTCTTACTCACCAGACAGTCCAGCTGGGAGACAGGGCTCTTGTTCCCTGGATGACTGATATCCCAAACTTTGACACATCCCTTCCCGCCAGTGTACACATGCCTCGTGGGGTTGCTAATAGTAACTGCACACACCACTTCCCCGTGGTTCAGGGTGTTAATCTGTCGAGCATGGCGGGGGATTCCTGGTCCAATGAGGGCATCAGGAGGGAAAGGTACAGGCTGCATTTGACCATCAGCACTTACATGAAACGAGTACGCTCTAGAAATAGAAGAGGGAAGGAAAGACATGGTTTTTGTGAGGCACGCAATGTATATGCTTAAGAGAAAAGGGCAAGACAGAGCTGGAATGTCCACTGTGGCTCTCTCTGACTTAATAACAAGGTCCATGCTGAAGTGTAATTTGTGAAACATTGTACTGGGATTAATAAATTCTAGCCAGATACCAGATTTTCTTGCTCTTGGCCTGCTGTTGTGCAGAGACGCCAAGGAGCTATGTGGGCTTCCCTCCACCCCTTCTACAACAATTGGCAAAACAGCAGACCAATAAATGCTGAAAAGACATGGCAACAGTATGTCTCACCAGGAACAACATGCTTTATGAGTACCAGTCATGCCACCTGTGAATAACCTATCAACAACTTCATCTCAAATGCTCTGCACCAGAGAGCACTCTAGTGCTCAAAACTGTTTTGTTCTAAGATGTGACATGTGGGAGAGCTTCTGTCACTGAACACAACTTTATCAAAGACACAGCTGGAGCACATTACATGGAAATATATGGCTAACAGAAAGATGGGGGGCAGCTTGCAGATCTATATGAAATTCTCAGATAGGTACTGAAAATAGCCCATAAATCTCTCTCTTGATGGAAAGATTTTGCTGCTTTATTTGTTGCACTGCTCCTGACAAGCAAACAGTAGACCTTAATAAAACATATACTGGCATTTCAGGTAATATAAAATATTTTTTCTCTCTCTTTTTAGTCAGTGCTTACATGTATGATTTTCAAGAGTCTAGAGAAGGTTAAGTGGCAAATTTCCACTGAATTGTGTCAAATTATGGCAAGGAACAGCAAGATGAGGTTCTAGCCACAGAGTCTGTCCTGTAGTAGACCTCTTCCAGACAAGCTTGCTCCATTTGCCACACATCCCTTCAGGATTATACAAGTTGGAAAGCAAGAACTGGAAAAGGAAGGACTCTAGTAACATTTCAGAGAATATTGGCATACTTAGTTTCTCCCAGTTCTTCCTATAAAGCAAGGGTGTGGAACACTCAGCCCTCCAGATATTTTGAACTACAACTCTCATAATCCCCTTCTACTGCCTATGCTGGCTAAAGTTTCTGGGAACTGCAGACAAAACCCTTGGATGGCCCAAGCTCCTCATCCACTGCTATAAAGAATAGAAATGACCTATGCCTTATTAAATATTTCAATTTTGGTATTTCATACATGATGTCATCAAGGATAGAAACCTAAACTAAAATATGTGCATACATTGAGAAATCTTTCTATACACTGATGTTTAAAATACAGACACATAAAAACCTGCAAAGTGAACCTTGGCTACTTTACTGGATTGTTTTTTCCCCCCTTTTTTGCTTTCACAAAGGAATTGTCATGCCACAAAAAACACACAAATCAATGCCCCAGATCACTGTGTAATTTTCTCTTTGCTGAAGAGGACTGCAAGTGAAAACTCCATATTAGTTATATAATTCTTTCTGCCCAGCTCCCTGTGAGCCAAGCTTGTTAGAGTAGGTCACCTTTTCCGGTCAGTTCCATCAAGGATGCATTTGTACATTACAATATCATAATTCTTTTTTACTATTTTCAATCAAACAGAACATTTCAGTGTTTCTTTCTCTGTGCAACACTGTTTATGCAACCCGCTAAGTCTGCAATTGATTGCAGGGCTTCTTTTGTGCACAAAGGAATTATTTTTAAAATGGAGAGGCAGAACTCTAAAGACGCACACACCAGAGAGCCCTTTGCAATTTGCATTTCTGTGCCAAGCTGGGTTACCTTAGTCCAGCACGTCCCACTGCAGAAGTATAACCCATTCCCCATGCCCTCTTTTATCCACAGCATCTGATACCCTTGGCGCATATTCACCTATGGGAAAAACTGCCAAATAGGCTTTTAAGATTAAAAGGAGGATTAACCACCCTCTGCCACACATGGTATTCAGTATCACAGAGAAAGCAAAAGGAACAAAAGCCTAATAATATGATTGAGTCTGGACGTTTAACACTTACGGTTTTCCTCCTGGGATGCCTGTCAGATTCGGAGGGATGCCTGGGACTCGCATATGATGATGTGGATCAAAACCAACCTGAAGATTTCCCACAACAGAACAAAGAAAGTTAAAAGCATTAGTGGAAAATGCTAGAATCTCTATCCTTCCATTTTAAACCAGCAGGCCCCACAAACATTTTACTACAGAGAGCCCTCCCCAAGGCTTAAGAACATAAGAAGAGCCCTGCTGGTCTGGAAGGATCCACAGGCCAAAATCCTGTTTGCCCATAAGAAGCTCTCATAGATTATGTGCTCCCAGCAAGTGATATTTGGAAATTGTCTTTGAACTTGGTGGTGGAAGGAAACAGTAGAGGCAAGTCACACATATTCAAATTTCTCTACTACACTTCAGTTATCCTTCTACTGCCATTGGCCCTGGACAATAGCTGAAAGCCTGAGCTTGGAAGAGTTACTTTTTGGACTATAACTCCCAGAATCCCTTGGAAACTGATGATTTCTAGGAGTTACATAACAAGTTTTTTTTCCCCAAGCTCTGTTGAGAATATATTTTTTAAAAAATTATTCAAGATACACTCCATGCAAAGCACAAAACGGGAACAAGTAATGTCATTTCCTGAAACGGTTCAGGAGAAGATCAGACTTCCCTAGGTAATTGACTACATATCTCTAGGGTAACCAGCTTTGTATTCTAATGAACTACTGTCTTTAATGAAAACCAGCCCTTCCCATTCAGAGCATCATCAGCACTCACTTTGAAACAAACAACAGATCCAGAGAACTTACCACTGGAGACCTCCCATAAGCTGCCGCTGCTGCTGCTGCCGCTGCTGCAGCACTCATTTGAGGAGAGATGTTATGCAGACCTGCATATGCAGCTCCTGGACTAGTCAGTTCACCATTCATTCCAGCATGGGGTACTATTCCAAATGGAGCAGGGTAAGGACATGGTACTGCCATGGGTGTTCTTAAGCCTGAAGCTGCAGAAGGATAGAGAGGGGAAAATCTGAGTGTTCAAAACATATATTGAACAAAGAAGCCAAAAAACCTTTGAGGAAAAGAAGGGGGAGGAAGCAGAAAATAACAAGATTCTAAGAAATCATATGCATAAAAAATGCTTTATGTTTTTACAACTCTTTTGCAAAATTCTTAAATAAGATTTTCCCCCACTAATTCTTGGAAGATATCTAAGGACAAATTTAAAACTACAGAAATGGGAGATGGAATGCTCTTTACTGGACTGAAGGGATGCAGGAGTGAATGTCTGTATTTGAATGCTGCCCCGCCCCTTACCAAAAAAAAAAAAAAAAAAATTCCCTACATGAACACAGACTGGAAATCTTTCATTTCACAGAACACCCGGACAAGATCTTCCCAGGAAAATGTGCTATTTCTGTCTCTTTATAACTTTCAAGCTAAATTATGACTGTGGTGACCAGCAGATGTGCAAAGTGCCTTAGATGTGCAAACTGCCGTAGGTTGTGCAAACTCAGAGCAACTAGGAGCCTGTAACACAGATCCAAACTTATGAGTATCCATAACAGTAAAGTAACCTTAAGAAGCAGGACTTCACCCTGACCCTCCCAAAATGGTCCAGTGTTTACTAACCTAATGGATCAACTCCTGGTGGTTTGCCAGGAACGGGCCTCAAGCCAGGGGTCGAGTTACTGCCTGGAGTTGGAGCATCAGTCCGTGGAGTGGGTGTACTTGATTTAGACACAGGCGTGGTGGATTTCTCATTCTAATAGGGAAAGAAATTGATTATTTTAGTTTCCAGATGATGATTAGTGTACTTTTTGCCAATTTGTGTGTATTCTCTTCACACTTTCTGTTTGGTTGTATGTATGGTTGTGAACGCTGGACAGTGAAGAAAGCTGACAGGAAGAGAATCCACTCATTTGAAATGTGGTGCTGAAGGAGAGTTCTACAGATACCATGAACTGCCAAAATGACCAATAAATGGGTCCTAGAGCAAATCAAGACTGAACTCTGAAAGCCAAAATGACCAAACTGCGGCTATCAAATTTTGGGCATATCATGAGACAACATGGTTTATTAGAAAATATGCTAATACTTAGTAAAGTAAGAAGCAGTAGCAAAAGAAGAAGACCACACTACAGCTGGACAGACTCAATCAAAGAAGCCAAAGTCCTGAGTCTGCAATCCAAAGCACAACTGTTGATGAGAGGGTTGTTTAGAGGTCTCTCATTCAGAAAGTTGCCATAGCTTGAATCCAATCTGGAAGCATTTAACAACAACAAATTTGCTTTCACTGGGACCCAAAGACACGACTGTCCAGCTATAACTTGTGTCCAGACCACTGTGAATGGAACCTGCAGAACTTCATTTCAAGAGGGTCTACTTCTAATACTGTCTAGTGTATTTTCCAGAAGACCATATTACAAGAACTGCGCAAATGGTCCTTCCTTAGTGTAATTGGTATTAAAAGCTTTGGATCATTAAGGTGTTTCCAGGAAAGGTAAAGTCCAGACATGATACATGATTTTAGGCATTATCACTTTTATAGTCATTTATTTTCTTACAGCACAAATAGCTTTGTAACAACAAACTCAGTCATTCTCACAGAGACAGAAATAGGAAGCTAAAGAACTCTAACCTACTAAAAAGGTCCCCAGTAATGGGATCAGAAAGGATTTCAACTCAGCTATCAGATTTCCAGACTTACACTCAGACAACTGCCTTTCCCTGCACACCCAAAAATGTTTAAAGTGCTATAAGACTTCCTAAAGGGATTTGGCAGACAATGAACTCCACAGGCAATGCTCATTTAAAAAGCTAGAAAAAAACCTAAATTATTTAATGACAAGAGTACCATGCAACAGATACCTTAAAATAATCAAGTTCAATTTGATTTTCAAAGTGGTCTGACAATCAAGTTGAGAAATACGGAGTAAAGTGAACTACTGGTTGCCTGAATCTAGTCTGGCCCAGGACATTGGTGATACTCGTTGGTTATGGAGCCCAGAAGTTAATGAACTGACATCATTATGATGTCTCTCACTGTTTCAGTTGGTTAACAGAGACAAACATGCTTAGTGTTTATATATCATAATTTTTGACATGCTTTATACTGCAGACCAAGGAGGCAAGGATAAAACATGAACACTTGCTTGAAGTCCCTTCAGTTCTTCCACTGCAGTGTAACACAGGACAGAGACGCAAATGTTGCACACCCCCTGTTTCAGGCCCCTAATCCCATGTCAGCTCTTGTTCAGTGAAACTGTCTCAGGATCAAGCTTTGGAGTTTTAGATAACCAATATTCAGGCAACAGACATTAAATGAAACAGATGACTACACACTCTACAACTTAAGAAAAACTCAAAAAATCTATATTAGGTTATGCATCAGACCAATGAAGAACACACAAGAAATGAATAAAAGATTTTATATTCTTCAGCTTTCTTTATCAGGAAAGATATTATAAAGTGAATGGTGCTGGGGTGACCTTTTCAGCAAGAAGCATTTCCCACAACTTTTTCAGGGGAACAGGGATGCAGTGTCCCCATGGTGTCTGGATAAATTACAGTCCCCTTTTCCACAGTCTACCAGCAAATTGTTCAGTTGATTCTCCCTATGCCCTAACAATGGTGTGAGAAGTTCAAGTGGCTATTTCTGCAAAAGACAGAGTGAGCAATGCATGACAGTTTCAGTCTTGAAAGATAATTAACTACAGTTCCAACCCCGCCCCCCTTCTCTCACACACAAATATCAAAGGAAGCCAGCACTACTCTACTCTAGGCCTGCAACAGCCCTTCTTTGAATTGTGACTTGTTATGCAAGTCAAGAAAGGCATTTGTAAATGACAGATTACTTTTTAGATAGAAAATGATTGCAGCTGAACACAGACCAGTAATACATATAAAGCCAAGAACCAAATCACATCCAAGCAGGAAGCTGAATTTACTGTAAGCTGCCATACAAAAACCCCAACGTATTCAAAGAACCCCTGTGTACTCTTATTTATCCACTGAATGGCAAGCTTCCCGACATGGAAAAAAATATTTCACAATAAAGGCATATGCATCATTTTCAGACACTGCTAGCAGAATAGACTTTCTCTATCACCCAAAAGATCCCAGGTTTCAATGTTTTTTTTGTAGAAATATATTGAAGGCAGTTTTATATCAAGATGTGCAACTGGGACATGTCTCATTATTTCGGCTCTCTACTTAGACACTCAACAATGCACACCAAGATGCGAGCACAAACACAGATTGTACAGTCACTTACAAGGCTAAGTTCTTTGGATTTTGAGGAAGGAGTGCTGCTGGAAGATGCTATCGAGGCTGGGCTAATTGGTGCATCTTTCTTGAGCAGACGAGTCTTGTCCAAGCCGTTCTCCCTTGGAGAATGTGCTGGGCTCCCTCGTGGAGATGATGGATCCTAAAAACAAACTGTATTTATTACCAAAGCATTTGGTATTGCCTTCATAATGAAGCCCACACATGGCCTTTTCTCCTAAGGTCTGCAGAAATGGCTGTTAGCCTTAAAAAAACAAAAACACCCCACCCTATGTTGCAGATGACATCACCATTATAATAATGAAACACACAGGCTTTTAAAAATACAGGTATTCAGTAGGGATATAAAAAGAAATTCTCACTTCAGATTTCATTCAGTTTCTGCAGATCTTATACACAGTCTCTTTCTTTCCTTCTTATATGTGCAGCAAGCAGCAATACTCTGTGTTTTCCTTTCCTACTGCAACTGGTGCAATTTTTACATGTATTTCTCTTAATTTGTGCATTTATAAGTGGATTTTACCTAATATATGCATTTCCTCCAATTACTGAATATATTTCTGCATTTCAGTTATGAGCATTTTAACTATTTGCATTTTAAAATATCACATTGTATTTTGCACACTCTGTTCCTTGGAGATGCCCTGTAAAACTCACAAAGGCATGAATGCTCAAAGTGAGATGCATTTTTTTGGCAATACATCTTAGACGGCATGAAAATACTACTTTCATCAAGACTGTTAATTCTAACAATACCTCCTCTCCTCCCTAGCAAATGGTCCCATTTTTTTTTAAAAAAAATGGTGGCTCCACAAAACAAACTACCTGCTAAAAATAACAGATCTTACCCTACATGTATGTTCCAAGTGGTGTTTAAGAAAATACCTAAAATACAGTAGTTCAGAAAGAAACACTGTACATACCTCATTGGAAACATCAACCACCAAGTTATCATCACTCTTTTCGCCATCACTGTCCTGCACGAAAGAAGCAGAAGAAAAGGAAGGAAAAGAACGCTTAAGTATTCCAAAAGTCTGGTCTAGTCAAAAGTTACATTAAAAAAAAAAACAAGTACAGAGTAGTACTCTATCAAAATGATTATAGCAAGGAAAACAATGGGGACTTTAAGAAATCGAGGAACATAGGTAGCTGCCTTATACTGAGTCAAACCACTGGTCCATCTAGCCCAATACCGTCAATGCAGGCACTGGGTTTCTAGGGTTTCAGGCAGGATTCTGTTGGGACATGTTCAGGTGATACAGTGGTATTTTTTCAAGCAAGTAAGTCTATACGGAACTATAAACAGGCCATAAAAGCAAAGCCATCTTTTATACCTTTTAGGACAGGTCTCTTGAAAAACTGTCTTGTTACCAAACCTACACAAATTAGAGAAGCTGAATTCAGATGTTTGTGTGTTATATACCTTCAAGTTGTTTTGATTTACAGTGACCTTAGAGAGAACCTATCATGGGGTTTTATGGCATGATTTGTTCATAGGGGGTTTGCTTCTTCTGAGGCTGAGAGAGTGTCTGTCTCCCAAAGTCATCCAGTGGGTCTCCATGACTGAATGAGGATTTGAACTCTGGTCTCCCAGAGCCCTAGTCCAGAATTAAAACCAATGCACTATGCTGGCTCTTTTGAATTCAAATGAGGAACATGAAATTGGTGAGGAATCTCCAAAGACAGCTTATAAGAGCAGCTTCTCATTTGATAACCAGTGAGAAGCCTAAGCAAGGCCATGGCCATAGATTACTATAGAACAGAGTTCCCTTTGAATCAGGCCTTGACCACTTCTTTCACCTTTGCACTTCTCCCTTCTCTCATAACCTACCCCAAGGGACATCCAAGTTTAGCCAAGATGGGAAAGGGAGGTAGATAGTAGTTGTGTAGGCAACTCCAGCTTCTCAGTGAAAATTCCTTTCTTCTCAAAGTGTGTCTAGGGCTACATCCCCAGTTACTAGGCATGAAAGGAACTACATACCCTCACACCACAATGACCTTATTTGCCTCCCTTTGTATTCCCTGGCAGGATAGGAAGGCCTGTTAAAGAGTCTGCGAACACTGCTCTGTTCCCCTTCTCCAGTGGTGGGTTAAGTTGGGAAGATGACAGCTTACAGAGGCCTCCAAAGAGAGGGAAAACGAACAAGCTCTCTTTGAGGCAAACACAAAGGTGACTGTGCATCTGTGCGTATTCAGTCTAAAATAAAAGAAGAGGAATATATAGGAAAGGTTTTACTCACATAACGAGTTGCCATTTCTTTTTCTTCTGTCTTCTGCTTTTTGCTTTCAGAAGAATAGTCTGTTGAATTTCTGTGTTTCTCAGAGCCTCTGAAACTGGCCGATGGAGACACAGATGAGCTCTGAAATGAGAGGGAAGAAGTGGAAAGGTAACAGATGAACAATAATCTCCAACTTCTGTTTGGAAGGCTCTTAAGTGCTAAGGTTTGAGAAGGCAAGCTATGAGGTAAAACTGTCAGTACTACTGGTGTCATGTTTTCTTCTGAAACAAGTAATGGCAAACCACTCTGGGCTGTTCTGGCACAACTGAGTAACACAGGAGCTGCCAGGGAATGCTCTAGCCTGCCACATCAAATACCAGCCTACACAGCTTAGTCACAAATACATCTGCCTTTCTTCAGCAGGCTGCTAAGTTGCAAAAATCTATCTACTACTTGAAAAAAGATCTCTGATATGGAACACCTGCAAGGTACCTTTTCCAATTGGTAGACTGGAACTTTCCCTGAGGATTTAATTGTATTAATTGTAATACATCCTTTAGCCTCCAAACGAAGTGACAAGTTGTGGCATTAAGTCTCAACCAGGTATGCTTGTAGGAGGGAGCACCAGCTCACCACTTGAGACAGGTCGGGGTGCACTGTCCGCATGAACAAATCTATTTACTAAGACAGTTATGAAATAACAGGTGCTATAAACTTGCAGTGTTGTGAGAAAACCTTTCTTCCCATGCCTTTAGCTATATGCTGTTTTAACCTTCTGGTGAGCTGCCTTGGGTCTCCATCAGGGTAAAGCAGGATATAAATAACATAAGTAAAATAAAGTAATCTAAATTATGCAGGAAAGTTAGTCCCTCACAAAGAAAAGTGAAAGCAGAGCCCTAATAAATAGAACAGACGCTACAGTCTGAATGCTACTGGACTATCACATTGTAGAAGGCAAGCAAGATTTTTGCAAAGTCATGCAACATATAGTCAGAGAAAAACAAAAAACAAAAGAAACTTTGATCTACTATATCTAACAGGGGCAACCACAATGCTGTTATTTTTCACAATACAGGATGCCTAAAGAAGAGTCTTCCTCCTGACTTGGAAATGCAAAATTATGTACTTGACATCCTGATTCTACATACTCTCAGAGAGGGCTCCACAGAAATAAGTAGAACTTGTTCACAAAGTCAATATGGGGGCAACTAAATAGAGTGGATGAAGGCAACTGAGCATGTACAACATTTTGACGTATATGTGAACTTCTCTTCCCAGGGCCAAATCTGGCTCAAAGATGTTGTTTTTGTGTCTCCTTGCTTCCTTTCTGAATTAAATGCAAAGAATGAATCTCTTATTTTATCACTGATAAGTGATTACTTCTGCTTTGCCTTCCCCCTAGTTTTTCCTGACTGAGGAGACATGGAGAAAAGGCAAAGCTAGCCCTAACTGCAGTGTGCAATTGAAAAAAAACAAAACAAACAACAACCACACACTCCCCCAACAGGGTCCTAACTATATATTAGTCCTTATTTCTCTTAGGTAAGAAGAATATCAATTATATGCAGACACACTACGTACAAGCACGCATGCATACGCACTATATTATATGGGTTAAAGAGAACACTGTACTGTTTTGCTCCAGGAAAACAAGACACATGGAGAAATGGCAGTACTTAGAGCCTCAATTCTACTATTGATGTCCTACTGTTACAACACCAGAGCTGCTTTCAAGCGGTCTATTTCTTCCAGCACCAGCAGCATATGGAAATAGGGGTTACGTGGGTTGTGCTACAGAAGTAACCACAGCAGCAGCAGCTTAAGGATATGGCTGAAGCAAGATCCATGCCTCCCATTCTCACACCCTGAAGCAGGAGCTTCATTTTTAACTTTCAATCACCCTCCAATACAATATACAGGAATTTGGCATATTGGGTGGGGACTTGGATCAACAGAAAAAAAGTTGTAATTGCCCCTCAACTAGAAATAGCTACAGTTAGGATCAAGTCCAGATCTTTTTCTCTGTGTCCTAATACTATTACAGTCTGAGGCTTTTAACAAATCTTTATGTAAATAATGTTACGCATGTCTTAAGAATACCCCTGTTCCATTTATATTCATTCCACAAATGGAGAGAAAGCAAATTATAATTTGAATTCAATTCGCTATGACTCCTCTCTCTCTCTCTCTTTCTCTCTCAAGTAATTGGCTGCAATAAAGGGGAAAACTAATTACCGAATGACAATTAGAATGATGGCTAAAGAGGCAGGAGAAAACCACGGCTCTGATTTAAACCAAAGTATTTATTTTCATAAATTTGTAACCACATAGATTCATTTTTCTCAATCTAGTTAGCCTTAGTGCTACAAATACCCTTTTAATCTTTGATTCTAGTGCTTAATAAAGTTATAATTCAGAGCACCCTACTAGTGTGATAAAGAGGCTAATTACAACTAGCTCTTTAAAAGATGATCTGCATGCTGAGGCAACATACACTGCTTAGCAGCTGAACTGTCTAGGGCATAAACAGGCAAACACACGCATTTGTAATTATCATTACTACTGACCCTATGTTATGGTTTTCCAAAGTCTGAGCTTGATTTGCCAGAAGCATATGCACAAAATGATTTATTAGAAAAAGAGAAAAATAAAAGTAAATCTACAATACAGAATTAAAATGTTGCAATAACAATTTCTTCTTTCCAGGAAGGACTGGGGATGTCTAAAACAAAATTTTACGTAACCAAGTGAAATTATTAAGTCCCAAGATGAAAGGGAGTTGTGAAACTTTAAAAAAAAAATCAGACTGAATTTTATTTCTAGTTTTGACATGAGGAGAGGTTCACAGAAATAAATACTAGCAAATTTCTTCACGCAACTGAGTACAAGAGTTTATGAAAAAACTTTAGTGTGACCAAATGCTTCCACAGGAGATAGACACAGGATCTGCCTTGGTGGGGGACAGCAGTATTATACAAAGCAGGTCTAAGTTTTGTATGAAGTATATTTTTCTTCCCAGTAACATGTAGCATATTGAAAGGAGAAGTTGTCAGCATTCAGAACACTCTAAATACAGTTATGCTACATGGAATCATCTAGTTCCACTGCAAGCAATGTGATTTTTCACATTTGCTGGAATTATATTTTAATAACAAATAGTTCATCAGCCCTGTCTTGGAAAGAAGAAATCTTGGCTCCAAAGGATAGAGAAAACCAGAGGTGGATCAAGGCTGGGGCAACTGGGGCACGTGCCCCACGTGCCAGTGTCAGGGGGATGCCCCCCCACCGCTCTCCCCACCCACCTCTGCCCGCTGTTTGCCCTGCCACCACTGACACTTGCTCCGCCCACTTCCGCCCGTCATTCGCCCTGTTCATCTCCACTCACCCTTCCCCTGCCCACCGCAGCTCACCCCACCCACTTCTGGTGCTCGCCCCACCCTCCTCCACCCGCCCCCTCTCTACCTGCTGCCACTTGCCACGCCCACTTCCACTCACCACTCGCCCCCGTTCACCTCCACTCGTCCTTCCCCTGCCCGCTGTCACTCACCTCAACCCCAGTGTCACTGACCCTGCTCGCTTCCCCCCACCCGCCCACCTCCACTTGCCCCTCCCCCGGTACCACTCGCCCAGCCCACTTCTGCCCGCAGCTCACCCTGCCCACCTCCTTTTGCCCCTTCCCTGCCCACCGCTGCTCACCCTGCCCACCTGCACTCATCTCTCCCTGCCCGCTGCCACTCATCCCACCCACTTCTGCCACTTGCCACACCCACTTTTGCTCACCACTCACCCTGCCCACCTCCCCTCACTCCACTCCCTTGTCCGGGGCGCTGTTAAGGATCAGTACGCCACTGGAGAAAACACATCACTCACAGCATTCTTTTTACAGGGACTGCATACAGTATTGTGGACATCCTCATCAAAACATACTCATTTGGTTAGCTGGTTAGTATAGGCTGTTGGCAAAGTCTTAAGACAGTTGCAAGGATATTTCTTCCAGACTGATTCAGTTGATAGTTATGTGCCCAAAGCTCCAGAGATGATCATAGGCTTGATAAATTCTCATAACATGAAAGCCAGCAACTACGTGACTCCCAGTGGAGGCAACATGGAGACTTGATTATTATGCAGTTCAAGAATTGTGATCAATATCCAGTTTGACCTGTATGCATTCCTCACTTTTCTTAACTATTCCATGCAACAGGCCTTCATTAGTTGTAAATGGGTCAGGAGTCAGTCCACAGGCTTATGTCCTCTTTTTACTAAATGTTACAAAATCTGTTCATGATAACATCCAAAAGCTTTGATCTGAATACATAAATATCAGCTGAATTAGTCTGAAATAACAACTCCTTGTATTATCTAGGGCCTTTGTGAGGACAAGAGTTGGCCCAGAGGTTATGTTTACATTTGGTGAGGATGACCAGAATGCCTACATAATGCCTGGGAAAACAATGTTCTGAGTGACAGGATTAATTTAGTCTGTGTAGTAAAAATTCTTTCACATGGCATACTTTTTCTTGTAGACTTCCATCAGCACAGAAGCTGTAGCTATCTTTTGTGTCAATGGATAGTTTACACTGCAGTTTGTCTACACACTCATATACATGAATTGCTTGTACCATGGAAAAAGTAACTAAAACTTCATTATATAAACCATCTCTTGAATGTGAATATTGATTGGTATAACGAAGTAAACAGGGAATGCTGGCTTCTTTTGAAAGTTGTCTGAAGATTTCTGCAAAAGTTACAATAGTATTATTAATTAGAGGCAGAAAGTGCCTTATAAATGTACAAAGGGTACATCTAAAGTGGCAAACAGGCAGCAACACCGTTTCCTTTTATGCAGTCTATGAAGCCATTCTGTTCAGCTTCTATCTCTCTGTTTCATACAATTCTTGGATTCTTTGGTATATCCAGAAGAGGAAAGAAGAAAAACAAACAAGGAATACACACAAAATTAAGAATAATATTTCTGCAAAATGATCAATGGTACCTTGGAAAGAGCTGGAGCTCAGTGGTAGCATAGAAAGATCCCAATTCAACTCCTGTTTTCTCCAAAAAGAAATGGAGCAGAGTCTTGGATAAAACCCTGTTCAGCAGCTGACTTTAAGCAACAATGATCTATATGGGCCAATAGTTTGAGTATGAGGCAGTGACCTATGTTTCTATGAACAAAGTATATGACCATATAACTATTCGAGCTTTTAAATTACAATGAATCTTTAACAGGGAGTTAGATTATGAAAAGGGGAATCTGTTGCTGTTCCATTCTTGTGGTCGTTCTAGTTCTTGCACTGACAAGCTTTTCCTTTACCTAATAATCTACCTCCTAATCTGTATGTATTTTTGTACATGTATTTTCCTAAACATGCACTTTTTTAAGAATGCACACATTTTGCATATACACACCCACTGCTTGATTTGAGCGTTTTCTTTGCATATTTTCAAAACATGTGTACATTACTAAGCCTTTTGTTGTGGTGGTGGTGTGCTAAGTGAATTGGAAACCTATTAATGTAAACTGTACAAATTGTCTTTGGTTTTGGGAGTTACAGATTGGGTAAATCTGAAAGAAGATTTCAGAAGAAGAAACACCTCATATATACCTATTCTTGATGTTATATCTGCCATGTAGATTTGATCCCCCCCCCCAGAAATTCTTCCCTCACCATCAAATTGTTTGTCACAAACCGTCACATAATTTGTGACTGTCATATCTTAGGACTTTCTTCTCGCTCTGCTAAAAAAATGAAACAGACTATGGACAGAATAACTCATAATAAAACAGCTAAAACTAACATATGTAACCACTTTAAATGATATAGACAGGAGGCAGTGACAAGCTGGAATGGAATCAGTGTACAAGCTTCAAGGCTGGTGTGGGCAACAAAAGGGTGCCCATTCAATTTCTTTGGAAAACAGGATGTATAGGGAGCATGTATCTTGTTTTAAAACAGAACTGTCTTCAATGAGTGCTAATTCTGGTTTAAAACAAGGTGTGAGGTACCAACACCCTTTGTTTTCAAAGGAGACTTCCAGGTGGGGAACTTTTTGCTGCAAATTTAGCAGTGCAAGGGCAAATTTGCCCACAAAACAGAAGAAACATAAGCAACTGAGAATTGCTCTTGGAAAGAATTTACTACTTTTACTTTCTAACTAATAAGGCAGATGACACAGGGAGGCAGATGACACAACTACAAATATTTCTTCATAAACAGAATTTGGATCCAGTCCAATAAAAGATATCACCTGTGTTCTATGCTTTCTATTATCTGGAATAAATAAGCAGGAACTGACTATGTAGAATACTATTTCTGGGGAAAGATATTAGTCTTATTTTTAATGCATGTTGATTATTATTATTTTTAATGCATTGTGTGTTTCAGGAATAACTTAAAATTTTAAGATTTCAACTGAGATTTCTGCAAATGCAGGCACTTCCTTTTAAAACACTTATGCTAATTCAGGTTATGATTATACAGAACAGGGTAGCAACTTTTCAAATGCCACATTATCTCCATATTCATAGACTAATTCAGTATACTCTAAGGAGCTTCCAATTTTTATTAATTGTCAAGATAATCAGTGATCTTATGGTTGAGTTAAGATCAGAAAGCAAGATTTATAGAAGCCTAAATTTATTTATTTTATTTATATTCTATAGTTATACCTCGCCTTCTTTCCAAGGAGTTAAAAGTGACAAAAACTTTCACTTCACGCAGGCCAGGCTGCAAGAGAATAGCTGGTCCAAAATGAACTTCATGGCTCTTCCAGTATTGCTTTGGGGGGCTACTGAAATCTGTGGCCAAGGGCAGAAAATTAGGTCCTGAATTACAGAACATGCCCACTTCTGTTTTATATAGACACCAAATGGCACAGGAGTCTATGTAAAGTTGGGAAGGAGGTAAAGAGCTTGCACAGAACCTCAGTAATCACTTCAACATATGGCAGGGAATTGGTATCGTGCCCTTGAATGCAATTTGAATGTGTCAGCTATCGATGAAAGCAGGTGCCAACTATGACCATGCTCAGTTTTACTGATCATGAAGAAGGTAATAGAATACCTCTTAGAAAGCCATAAATATATCACCAGTAAGAGGGCAAGCATCAGTGTGCTGTCTACTTGCAATAATTAGTACTTCAGATTACTTGAACAAGCCAAGAATTATTATTATCCTTCAACCCCCAATGTCCATTGAAGATTACTTACATTAACATGTGGCTCAAAGTACAAGGAAGAGGAAGGGAACAGACAGGAGTAGAGAGAAAACTACAGCAAGGTTGCTTTTGCCAAGCAACACTGTTCAACCATTGGATAATGCATCTGACAGTTAGCTTCAGATGGAAAAGAGAAAAAAAAAGTAATTCAGCAAACCTAACACAAGAAATAACAACTAAAGGGGACCAAGATCTCTTCTATGCAATAAGCTTGGTAACTCAAAACCTCTGCAAATTTTCCCCATTCCCCTGTGAAGCTTTACAACACTGGGACAATGATATATTTAGAGTGCAATAATTAAAACAATAACTCCCAACAAAATGGGGATTAGGAGATAATTGACCATCCTGAGGTATTAAACAAACCACTGTAAAAGCCAAGGACGCTCAGCTCTATGGTCAATTATTGTATAATTATCTGAATGACATTATTGCTATTATAAAGTCTGTTCAAAGTAGAAAAGAAACAATAAAAAAACAGATAAAGTATGCAAGGTAGGAAAATGACCTTCAAAAGAAGGCTACATGGCTGACGTTGCACTTATACTAAGGTTCTCCAATATGGAGTCCTTGCTCTAAGGCTTTCCATTTTCATACCTCAGGACCTCCATGGACAGCCACATAGAGGATTCTAGGGGATTTGGATGCAGTCACTGGCCACACTTGATGCTAGATTCTACACTTAAACACAGACCACATTTTTCTTAAGCTCCCAGTGCAAAGAAGCCACATAAGTACTATGTAGTGCATTATGCTTTCTTCTGTTTCTGCTGCCAACACTCCAATGCTTGATATAAAAGAGAACTCATAATATGATAATATGATCATAATAATATGATAATAAATAATAATAAAGAATTCAGAGTGGACATCATTTTCATCTGCACAGGATATTGAGACTGAGAGATTGACAGGGCCATCCCAAGGATGTTTACTCAGAAGTAAGTCTTATTTTCTTCCATAGACTTTACTTCCTACTATGTTTAGGTTTCTATTCAGAGAAAGACATATACACATATATCTCAGTGAAGCAAATAAAATGTGACTTACAAAACTAGACAGGTTGTACTCAATGGTGCTGTTCCTGGGAAACTTATTTAAGTTAGCAGCCTTTACCATTATCTTGATACATAAATCTCATTGCTTTCAATGGAAGTTAAGCTTACATAACAGTCTCCTGATTGCACCTGCAGATGAGTTAGTTCTGAACACTGTGTGCCTTGGTATCAAAAGCCACCAGCGATTTTTTTATTTTATTTTTTGGCAGGGGAAGAGTACAGCTTATTTTCCCTTCCATGGGCTTTCTCAGATAATTGAATGTTAGTAATTGAAGGCTATGATCATTACTTTTTAATAGTAACTATGATTTTAAGAAATGGCATTGGATGTTTATGTGGCATTTTATCCACTAATTAACTTCACTAATTGCTGATTAAATGAAGTTAATTAACAGATAACAGTGTCCCATATAGCATGAGAAAAATACAAATGTTAAATTCTAGTAGTTAATGCAAAAAGTCAAAGAAATCTGAAGGGGAAAAATAGTTTTCTTGATTTTTTTCTCCCTCTCCTTAAAAAAAAAGGTTACATAAAGCAAATCACTGCCATTGTTGGAAATCTCCACTACTGGAAATCAGTGGAAATCAGAAGGGCTCTAGGGGTTCCTGAATGAGACAATCTCAATCTGGCTTCAGGTTTGCTTACGTAATTGAGAAAACTTCAGTCGCCTTGGGAACTGGGATAGGGTACTATTGGTTCTGCTGGACCTCTTAGTATTTTTGATATCACCAGTCATGGTGGCTCCAGTCTTTTCTGGAGGGAAGAGCCCAGAAAGTGGTACTGGGATTGTTATTGGGTTCCTTGGCCATTGGCCTGTGAACTCCCTCAGGGTTCTGTTTTGGTCCTCTATGCCATGTAACATTTACTTGAAACTTCTGGAGGAGGTTGTCTGGAGTTCCTGAGTCAGGTGCATCACTCCTATGTTGATGTCGCCCAAGTCTATTCTTCCTTTCCGCTTCCTTCCAAGTAAGGCCTTTTTTTCTAAACCAGTGTCTGTCACCAGTAACTGACTGAACTAGAGGAACCAACGGAAACTTAAGCCAGATAATACAGTAGCATTTCTGGATAATGAAAAGGCAGGAAACAGGGATTCAGCCTGTGTTGGACAGGATTATATTTCTCTTGGAGACACAGATTCACAGTTGGGGTATACTTCTGGATTAAATCCTGAGCCTGAAAGCTCAGATTTCAGTGGTGTCCAGGACTACATTTGATCGGTTAAAGCTAGTGTGCCAGCTGTGTCCATTTTTAGAAATGTCTGATCTGGGCATGACGACAGATGCCTTAGTTACAACCCATTTGGATTGCTATATCATACTCTACATGGAGCTGCCTCTGAAAAAATGCTCAGAAACCTTAGTTGGCTCAAAGAGTTTCACCCCGATTATTGACTGGGGCTGGTTACAGGGAGCACTTAACTCTCTTGTCACAATTCTTCCACTGTCTACTGATTTGTTTCCAGGCATAATTCAAAATCCTGGTTATAAGTCTATCAAGCCCCACATGGCATGGGTCCATGCCTGCATCTTCCTATAGAGCCTGTGTGGGCTATAAGGTATTTGGGGCAAGTACTTCTTTCAGTCCCACCGCCATCAAAAGCACATCTGGTGGGACCATGGGAGAGGGCCTTTGAGGTGGCTACATATTCATTTTAATAACAACTTTTTGTATGTTTCTGCTTATGTTTTCATTTTTACCTTTATTTGCATTTATTTTGTTTTTTGTACGCTACCTTCCTGCAGTCCCAGTTTTGTGAAATAAATGTGTCATCATCACCATCAGTTTCATGGTCTACCAGGTATTGCTGACCGGAGTTTTAGATCCTCAGTAACTTAGATTCTATCTGTGCCTCACCATTGGCACTACGTTTCTGTGATGATGGGATTGTGTGCTTCTGTGAGGCAAGCGGCCACGCTGAAAATAGCATTGCAACTGGTAGAGTCCTCCCAAGTCAGACTGGCTTTTGCTCATAATACAGTTGCCAAAAATAACTCATTAAATATGGTGCAGAAAACAAAAATAAATCCCATAGTCGTCACGTGGGTCAACAAGGATCATATCAGAAGTCTGAGTTCCTGGACTTCAAATGAAAAATGGGCTACAGGGCTCAGTATCTTTTGCTAGGCAACCTGGGCAAAATATTGTGAAGCTACTGGAAAGTCAACCACAGTGGAAGAAATGTACGGCAGCAGAAAACAGATTAATAATAGAGTGTTATTATAAAAGAAATCCACCAGCCTGATGTCACTGAAAGAGAATGTGGAAAGAAATATGGAAAGAAATGCTCCTAGTCTCTAATGTAACAAAGCCGTAATTATGTGGCTATTATTATTGTTGATGTTGCTGCTGCTGTTGTCACTGTTAACCCATGAAACCAGGGCAAGCTTTTCATCAGTGCTAGATCAAGAAAAGATGTTCTATGTCCATATACCTGGACTTAGTTATTTATTTAATAAATCTGCCCCACAACTTGTAGCATGCAGTTTCCCATGTGCGTATAATGGTGTGAGAGTATATGTCAGACTGAGAGCTTCAAAATGCGTAGTTGTAACTCACTAAATTATTAATTCCGTATTCAGTTTTCTTCTATGCGTCTTCATCTGCTGCATTTTTAAAAAAATTAACCTTGAATTTAATCTCATACTTTTAACATGCTAACATATAGCATACGATAAAAAAGAAAGAGACCTAAGGAGAAGGTGGTTTGGGATCAGAAGAAATACGTCACACCACTGTGTTGCCTGGCAGGCTGCTGCGTGCTGCACTGTGGCTGTTAAGATGAGATGGGACAGAGATACAGAAAGTTCTGGAAACCCAGCAGAAGAAGAGTTGGAAAGCAGCTGAAAAGTTGCATTGGGAAATACTGAAAGGAAGTGGGGGGGGGGAGTGAATGGCAGGAAACAAATTTTTTTGCTTGGCCCCTAAGCAGCCCTAGCTCTTACAGAATGTTAGGCCCTTTGGACCTGAAAGACTGTTACTTCTCTCACCTACCTATTTGCTTTTCTTGGGAGGGGTACATTGTGACTCTCTTCAATTATCTTCTTGTATTAATTTTAAGCCAGTTTTTATTGTACTGCTTATCACTGTACAACACAGAATATTTCATATTATTATTAGGAGTGAGCTATGAACCCCTTTATAATTGTTTAGCATGTTTACTGCAGATCAAAGAGTGCTAAACATCCCACCTCTTGCCTTCTCCTCTCTTGGCTTCTCCCTCTCTGTCCTCTTCCTGCTTTCTACTCCTTCCCTGATTTAGTGGGTGGCATGCTTTGTGGGGTTTGGTTAGACTGAAGCTATTAGCTGAAAGCAAAAAGATTAATTTAGCTAAATTCATGCTGTCTCCATTTACTGAGAAATAAATCCAGTTGAAACTCCTTGTAATCCTTTAGTGTTTTTATTAGTGTGTTTATTATTGTGTATTGTGTTACATACTTGGGCAATTAAGTAGAAAGCTTTCTTTATTCCTCCCCATTCCCTTCATTTTGGCTCTTTTCCTTCTCTGTTCTCTCCCATTCTGGTTTTTACTAATGCCTTCTTCAGTAAATCACACACTTGGAAGGGTTTGTCAGAATTGTAGCTTTCAGTCAAAAGATATAGATAAATTAATGCCCTCCCATCCCTGACTATGTTTCTTTTTCAAAAAATTGACTTAGAAGTCAGTCCCATTGAGTTAAATGAGCAAAACACAGGCTCCACTTGCAGTGGATCAGTACTCCCTAGTTGAAACCAATAGTTCTTTATTAACTGTTAACATAATTCCTTATTAACATAGTAAAAACTGAGCATTTGAAGGACATGTGAATAGTGTACATGCTGGTGAAGATGGAAGGGGATGGGGGAAAGAAGAGGAAAAGCAGTTAAGTGACAAAACTGAACCAGCAGTTTGTAAGAGGAGAGCCCATACTTTAGGATGGCCTTTCCCAAATGACAGCTTCCAAATGTGCTGAACTCCCAGCATTTTCAGGCAACAATGTGTTATGGGCTTTGTAACTCATCTCAGAAATATGGAGGGTGGGGAAGGCTAATTTAAAGCAACAAAAACAGACTTTTGGAGGAACCAATAATAAAATGTGCCTGTATCATAAATGGTGACAACCTCCATACCATTTGCTGTAAATCTCAGAATTAACCTTAATGAAACTAATGAACTAACTAATAATATTAAACCAATTAAACAGTGTCAGTGGTAATGAATTGATTTCTGAATTTCTAGCATTTAACATTATCAAATTAATTTTGAAACATAACATTCCAAGTTCTGGAGAACATATGGTGCCCTAAACAGAAAGAAAGTGGGAACAAGCTACATCATGCCAGAAGAGCCTGAAGAAAAAGAAATAAGCTTTGCAGACCTTAAAAATTAATGGAAGTCACCCCTCTACCCCATTCTCATTATCCTTGGAGAAGTAGAGCTCCAAGCTTCTCCTTAAACAAAAGGATGACACACGATAGTAAGCTACACAGGCCATTCTGTTTACCCTTAAATAGCGAACTGAACTAAAGTGACTTTCTTTTATTAATATAAATGAGTCACAGTGCTATGAAAAAGAAAACTTAAAAGTGTAAATGCTCGAACATAGTTGTAAGCATGGTGATATATAAACATTTAACTAATTTGGAGGGCCTTGCTAAGCTGTCTGCATACTTGTTTTGGTGTGTGCAGTTAACACAAACAAGCATCCACGATTTGTACAGCCAGATCAGGTTACACAGTGGAAGACAAAATACCAGTCAATTTTGAGACATAATTCTACCAGCATGGGCTGCTGCTTCTTTGGCCCTTCCTGGTATACAAGAGCACAAAGGCAAGCTGAACAGGTGTTTAAAAGAACAGCCTGGGCTGCTACCTTCCATTGCCCAGGTGGATGTTTAAAATTAATCCTTCAACATACAGTTTCCTCTGCAATCATTGACTGAGCAGATATAACACAGCTGAGGCCTAGTTACTGCTGAACTTGCAAGGGTCAATGGAGGGTGAAAGTAACCAACCATGCTGAAGTATACAGCCAGTGAAGTAAAGTGAAGAACACAGCAGCAAAGCTTAAGAGACTGGGCTGGAACACCAACATGGGGGGAAGACTACAAGAAATATAGATATATAGAATGATAACAGGTTTCCTTCAGCAAGAAAATGAATGGGAGGAAATACAGTCTGGGGGAAAAAATGATTCAACTAGAAATGGAAATAGCATTTAACAATATTTTAAAATGTACAAAAACACACTTCTCAAGTGTCAGGAATCCCTGAGAAGGAGAATCCTGGACTGATGGCAATCTTTGCAGTTTGGACTTACTTTATTCAAAATTTTCATCTGGCTGCTTTGAACAGACAATACTGTTTTTTACACAAAACAATCATGTGCAAATTTTGTGCAGAATAAGTGCCACACTGTGAATGCTCTTTGAAAATTGCACAGTTTTTGAAAACTTTCTTGCAGTGGGAAGAAAACTGCTAAAATTACTTGTTGCTTCCTTTAAGAATGAAATAAATGAAGAACGGTATGCCTAAATTTTATCTCCCCCATTTGTTAGTGATGAAGTAATCATATTCTCCACTGCTTACTTCATTATTTAAGAAGTCCTAATATGTTGTCGCATCTGCCCTTATCTATAACTGCAGGTGGCCATGGTTTAAGCACAGGGGCTTCACACTTCCTTCTATGAGACAATATGTCCACTCTGCACTCATGGGGCTTTGCACATGCATCAGAGCAGCTGTATCCGGTGTGAGCTGAAGATTAAAATTCATATCCCATAATTTCCTAGATTTCAGGAACTCAGGCATAAAGGAGAGTCCTGGTGCTTCTGAAAGTTTTAGTTTCTCTTATATCCTAGCATGTGATTTTACTCTTATTTGTTTTGGTTTATATAAGCCTCTTTAACTCCCAATGTAAAAGTCGTATATCAGTGATAAATAAATAAGAATCTCTGCACATATCTGCCTAGCCTAAATATCCACGGACATCTGTCTAGTCTAGGAAGCTAAGTAGGGTCAGCCCTGGTTAGTATCTAGATGGGAGACCACCTATGAATAGCAGGTGGTGTAGGGTACATTTCAGAGGAAGGAACTGGCAAAACTACATCTGGGTATTTCTGTCCTAAGCAAACCCTGTGAAATTCATGGGATCATCATCAGTCAACAGGTAACTTTAAGGCACATACACATATACACGCATGTCTCCCTGAACCACACAAGGCACATTGCCCGTGTTATTGGAACACAGGGCTCCCTACCTTGTCTTCATTACACATGATAAATATTTCACTTGTGCTGACAATTTAAGTTGTGGTTATTATAAGAAAATTCAGGCTATTTCTGCACTACACTGTTACAGTGCTATTATTCCTCTTTCAACATCCTATGGAATTCTGGGGTTTGTAGTTTACTGAGGCCCAAGAGCTCTCTGGTTGAGAATGCTAAAGGCCCCTCCCTAAACTGCAAACCCCAGGATTCCATAGGAGGTTGAAAGTGGAATAATAGCATTATAACTGTGTAGTGTGGAAACGGCCTCAGTCATGGAAAGGTATGTGAAAATGGGAACACACAAAAATGCTTTATACTAAGTTAGATTCTTTTCCCAAACAATAACTAGTACTGACTTCTTTGACTGGCAGCAGCTGTTTGCTTTGACTTGCTTCCTGCATCCTTTCAACTGTAGCTGTTAGTGACTGAAAATGCAAAGGAAGTGGACTGATAAAAAGTGATGACTCTTTCTCCAAATCTGTGTGCATAATATTGTAATGCACCACTACAAATGAGCAGAATTTCATCCACCGACAGAACTCATGTAGAGTTCTGCATGGCACACCATCCCTCATGGAACCAATCACTTCCATTTATACTGCTGGCAGCTTGCTACTGCTATGTACATGTCTCCTGCATGCAGGAGGAGGTTGAATAAAGAAGGCTGAAATGATTTCAGTGCCCAGCTTTGAACTAGTTCCAGGAATCTTCTTTCTTTCTTTCTTTTTGGTGAATTATTTCTCACAACTCCATAGGACTGAAATAAATATTCTAATCCAGCAGATGATAGTACTGGGGTTTAGAGTGACTTATGGAAGATTAGCATGAGTCTGTGACCAAATTAAAAGGCATTTTTACCTGTGTAAGACAAAAACAGAGTACCTGGGTAAAGACACTTGCTGGATTTTTAAAATTTATCTGGGGTGGATACTGGGGTAATTCAAATCTGAGTTAGTATCTGAAGGGGAAGAACCAAGCAGAGCAGACAGTTTGATTTAATTATTCCAAAATAAAGAGCTCACACAGTGTAGGCAACCCACATAATTCAGTTAGAAATGCTGAAGGCTGAAGAAGTGGGGCGCCCCATCGTCAAGATATAATGGAAGAAATGTAAGGCCAAAATTTCATTCAGGTGAAGCTTAGGAATGCTTTCAGTAGAACTCATTTACAGGCTCTTTCAATACCACCCTGAACAACTGGAACCCCTTTCGATACAATGGAGGTTAGAAAACTTGCCTCGGGAGAGAAATGAGCAGGTAATTTGAATAGAAAGCAGCAGCAGTCAGTGGCATGAGAAACAGAAGACACAATACAACAAAGGAGCCTGAGGGCATACATAAGCAGCACAGGACTGCAAGCCATTACGTAGGTCAAACATACTAAACTGCAACAATGTGAAAAGAGAACAGAAGCAGACAACAAATCCTATGAAAGCTGGCATTTCTAGCATTTTATTTCTAGCATTTCACCCACACCGCACAATGCCTGGTCTAAACATTATAATCAGCCTGCTGTGTGGCAGAATTTTTAAACATCTTCCCTCATTTGCAGTGGCTATGGTAGGTAGCTGGGAGCATTGAGATTCTGGCTTTACATACTAAAAATCCACCTCAGAAATTCCATGAGGGGCTGACACACTGTCCCATAGCCATGATATATAATGTTTGCATAAGGCACACATAGGACATTACCCAAGAGGAAGTGCTTTTTCTGCCCAAGCAACCTATACAATGACCCCTTTGTGCAGTGGCTAGTGGCCATCTTGTGGCAACAATCTACTATACCCTTTTGTCTGTGGTTTCAGTCAAAAGTACTGCCATGAAAAGAGGGGATCACTCTGGCCAAGGAGAGTGAATTATGTTTTTTAAAGGCAGACACTATGGAAACAGAACAATTTCCATTTGGCTTGCTGCTATGCTTCATAGGAAAACCTTTCCTGGTACAAAAATGGTAAGGCTGACAATGTGAGAAGTGTACAATTTATACTTGGCCCATCACAAAAATGCTTGCAACATGGTGTTAAGCCAAACCATGCAGATTTTAACAGCACAATTCTATGCATGTTTACTTAGAAGTAAGTCCAGCTGGGGCCAATGGTCTTACTCCCTAGTGACTGCACTTAGGTAATAGGTAATAAATAGGTAATAGGTAATAGGTAATAAAATGGTAATAAAATGAGGAAATGTTAAAATCTAAAATGCCAAGCAAAGCTAAATCCTTGCAGTATATTTCATGAGCTTTCTAGTAATTCACTCTGCTGGGAAAATAAGCTAGAGTAAAAATTAAGAAAGACTGCTTTGTTTCAAGTGAAAAAATCTTCTAAAGCTGCAATCTTATCTCATTGGTCCCAGCGAACTTTGTAAAACTTGCTTTGTGAGACCCCACATGTACAGCTAAATGTGTTTATTTGGAAACAACTGTATTCAAGCAAAGGACAAAATGCATAGCCATTATCATCTTCCTTGTTTCTAATTTCAGCTAATGTGGCAGGAGGTCAAGCCCTGTCTGGAGATCCCAGGAGCCTTGTGAATAGGTCATCAGGC
The DNA here is from genome assembly GCA_030412105.1 of Cyclura pinguis. Lineage (NCBI taxonomy): Eukaryota > Metazoa > Chordata > Lepidosauria > Squamata > Iguanidae > Cyclura > Cyclura pinguis. The sequence goes on along the minus strand of CM059600.1, from coordinate 269,271,991 downwards.
CAGGAGCGCTGGGGATAACCCAGCAAAATGAAGCCAGGGGTGTTCCAGGTCAAGAATTTAAAAGGACAGCCTCAATAGTACAACTTACTATGAACCCCAGAAATCATGTAATAAGAACTATCAACCCATTCTACACAAACCCTACCTGATTAACCGTACCTGAGTGTAGTTGGACCTTGCTTGTTTAATGCTGTCCAATTGGCAGTTGTAATCCCACAATTCTCCAGAGAGAGGGGGATAGAGATTTACTTTCCATCCACATGGATGGTCATGCCAGATCTAATGACCCTCAGAAACCCCCTGAAGTCTCCATAGCAACAACACAGACCTGCATATGTGAGGGCTGGAGAAAGAATAGTTGCATCAAAACTATTAAATCCACATACATTGGCAAAGGCTTGGTAATACCTAATAAATACATTGTTTTTGTTCGTCTGGGAAATAACCCGTTTCTCTCTCTCTTGCAAGAGATAGTCAGAAATTAAGATATTAAATTTTGTAGCAGAGATCTCTGGCACCTTAAGAACAGGATACAGATAAATTCAAACAGGCTTTAGTAGCTGCCAACTGCATCTGAGGTATGAGTTGAACTTCAGCCCAGCTGAAACTATTGCTTTCTGATAAACTCTGCCATGCTCTTTGTTTTTTTGCTGTTACTACTTTTAAAAATCAGCTATCAAAATGAGCATAAAAGTTTGCAAGCTCTGCTATTGCCTCTGAACCTCTTCTGGTGTGTGGTAGGGCTACTGCTAACAGCAAGTTTCTCCACCCTCCTCACTTTCCTATTTTTTAAAAAAAAAAAAAACAAGAAAAAAGTACAGTTCCTCTCCTACAGCACCCTACATGTCTTCCAAATCAGCTCCAGAGAATTGAGGGACTTTCTAGAGCAGATTTGGGGGTTAGAAAGAGATTTGGGGGTGGCATGGACCGAGTTAATTGACAAAGTGTACTTTTAACTCTTATAAAATTTGCTTCTGATGTACACTTATTTCTCACAGTTCTACTGAATATGTAGATAATTGGCTCTTGGAACCTGATGTCTCCTAACAATTATACACTGAATTTACAAGCATTTTATTTGGGATCATGGGAAGACTACATGGCACTGATTTTTTTTTAAATGCTTCTCTTGAGTTATTATCAATAGCAAACATAAGCGCATACAAATACAATTCAATTCCCCCTCTGAGATAGTAATTTTCAAGCCTTTCACAGGGGGAGAGGCTTAATTTCTTCCACATATAATTCTAAAGATATAAAATAATACTGAGATGTAGCCTATATAAGTTTGAAAATTTCAAAGGCCTATTTTTAAAGGATACCTCTTATTACTTCAGACTGTTCTGATGATTTCCAAATGAAGTTTCCTTATGGATGAATATTGACTGATTGGTTTTAAGAAGGCTTGCTCTGAAGGAGAAGGAAGGATGCTTACCACATGCATTATAAGCACCATGTGGGGTTGGGTAATGGAGATGAAAACTATTAGGTTGATTGCTCCACCTGAGATAAGCATAATCCATGATATGACTTATACTCTTCAATGCATGAGCAATCAAACTCTGAAGCTTCTAATTAACCAGAGTTTCCTCTTTCATTTGAATCCAGAGACAATGAGTTATCAAACCCCAGGAAAAGTGAAGATATCACATAATTTCAACTTGCGGATTAACATTCTGGTTTGTTTTGAAGTTGGAAATCACATTTTCCTATTTTGAATTATACAAAGGACACATGTGGGCAAAATGCTCATTCAATAGCTGACCTTACTCTGCTTATAAAATGAAGATACATTATAAAATGAAGCTACATAAATGGTCAGTAAGGTTATTGGCAGAATGGCTGCAAGGGAAGGTTGCTTAGATGTGTGTCTGTAGGATGTTTGTAACAGAGTAATGCTTAGAGTGCTGGTATGAGTGACAAATTATTGAATACCAAGATGTATTGCAGTATTGTTATTACAATCTCAGCAATGCTGTTTAAACTGACCAGGGAAAGTTTGGAACCACAACTCTTCAAAATTTAGGTGTTGACACAAGTTAGAATCCTGCCTTATTCATAAGCAAAGAAAGTGAATATGAAGACCTCTTTTGCCAGTCTGAAAGCAAGCAAGCAAGCTGGGTTTTTTGTTAAATGTTCTTTCCAGCCCTGACACCTTCCCCCCCCCCACACCTTTATTCTACTTTTTCTTTTTTGGTATGAAATAGGGTGCTCAGTTAAATTTTCAGATGTTAGAAAACATCATCAAGTCTGAAAATGTTTTAATGTCAGCAGTGAGTGGCCAATAAATTTTTAATTCAAGCTGCAGCAGATGAAAAACAGGTTTTGTTGTCTAGTGCTCTCCCACATCCTGCTAACACGTTAAGTGTGATAACAGAAATTCAAACATGTAACCTTCTGTTCTATTCAAATGAGTTATCTTTAGATACATTGAGAAGCCCTTTTTTGGTGAGTACTTGATAATGGAATACATATTTCATTTTGCTTTTGTTAAAGAGAGACTACAGTAATCCTTCCTAAACAGTGTTCTGGCACACACTCCTAAATTATGCAATTCACCAGGGTCAACTCGGCTGTTACAATCACTATCAAGGAAAGAGGGCATAATACATTATCATTATAGCTATACAATCTGAGCCTAGCTTTTCTTGGCTTCACTTCTAACATTTTCATGCTGAAATTTATCTGATTTTTTTTTTAAAGGAAACACCATCTGAAAGATTTTTGAACAGTATACATGTTCAAGCTCTTCATTTTAAATGGTTTAGAAATGAAATGGTATAAAAAGAAGGAGGAAAAATGCTTCTGTTCTCTAATCTAGCATTAAGTACCATTTTAAGGAACAACAGGAATGTTTCCAAACAAACTATTGCAGTGTACAAATTACCCAGCAGGGACAGAGATAACAATGTCTCTGGTGTGGGTTTAGATCTTCACAAAAGCTAACATTTCATCAAGGTTGTCTAGGAAACCATATCCTTAGATATCTATCTTCAAGTATGAGTGGTATGTATCCAATTTGGGATGCTTCTTGAGATACCACTAGTTTACAATGACAATTTAAGGGTAATTACTATATACTGGGCAAGGGCCACATCCCATCTTTTAATTAGCAGTAGAGAAAAGGCCTTGATCATAATGGACTCTCTCTTAAGGCTGCCCTTGAGTGTATGTCAAGAAGGAACTACCCTGAGCTCACGCCCAGATTCAAGAGGAGATTTACAAATGTCCATTCTACTTGGGAACAGTCCAGTTTCTAGAAACAGAACACTTGCACCTATTCTGGGGAGGGTGGAGGGACAGCTCTGGATTTTTCTGTTGGAACTAGCCCCTAATCAAATAGAAATATATCAAGCAAGTTCATTGTTAGCAGTCGAACATGTGGGTTGGTTTCAAGTAGCCCACTAAGGTCTGAAACATTTTGTGCAAAAACTATTTTGCACATATAGCACAATATCATTCTTTCTGCTCTGGGTATGAGTGTGGATGGCCTATGTGGTCCAAACTGAGCCACCCACACACAAGTGGAAATTATTAGCAGGTTCTACATAACACAGTAGTTTGCAGAAGTAGCAAAAATTAAATTAGAATAAAAATGTTAAAAATCCTAAGCTGAAGGAATCTCAAAACCACCTAATCATGTTCAGTAGTAGGAGAATGTTGACTTAATGGTGGGAGTGAGGACAGAAAGTAAAACTGGGAGGGAGGAGGAATGAAACAAAATGGAGTATAGTGGAGCAATGAATGAGAGTCTGACTGGAACAGTGACCAGGAATTTTATGCTGCATCCTTCTGTTGCAGGTCCTTGTATTAGAGGTTTCAATCTAAGGCTGATTTAGACTGGGCCTGAAGTAGGAGTTAAGAACTATAGTTGTAGCCATGGTGGAAGCAGATGGTATAAGAATATTACATGAGTGACATCTAGGTGTAAGGTTTGCAGATAAAAATAAGGGAGTAAATCAGACATGTAAGAAAGAGCACTCTGTCCGTGTTATGCATACAGCAATCCACTGGCCTCAAATCTGCATTTTGCAAGAACAGCTTTTTAAATACATAGAACTGTGTTATTAAATAGTAGCTATCTGAAGCCAATATCCAATGGTAATCCAGTGCTTTTCATAAAGAACATACCACCCACTGATACTGGGTCAAGCTGCCAGGCAAAGCTTTTCTCTGCTATAATTCTGCAAACTGGTTCTGCTGCTTTGGAGGAAATTTCACATACCTCTCTCTGTACCCTCCTCTCCCCCTCTGCTCTTTGTCAAGAGTGCAGCTAAAAACCTTTAAATCTCAGGGGATGGACCCCTCGTGCTGTAAATATGTGTCTAAATGTGTTTGCCGTGTCCCTTTCTTCTACAGCACAATTTTCCCTGTTTGAAATCCACCAGGTCTGCTTTTTTTCCCAGTAGAGTACCACTCTGAGCTTTTACCAGAGGTCCCGAGAGGAAACCTGACTAATCCTGTAGGGGTTTTGTTCTCATCTTCTCTGACTCTGTGAAGTGTAGAAGGATGGGATGGGAAGGAACAAGGGGAATTAATTTTTTCCCATTCCTTTTCAAAGGCTAAATGAAATTGTCTTGAAGGAGGAGGACAGCCGCTTCCCCGTATTCAGTCATTCAAAGTCACACTATGCTGTCCTGTAACCTGCATTGATAATTTCTCATGAATAAAAATGCCAGCATTATCATCCACAGCTATGTTGTTGACATGCTTTTTTGCTATTTCACTAAAAATACCATTAATTTTCTGGCTTCACAACAGCTGAGCTACTCCCTATTTGAATATACAAAAGAGTATTTTGTGTAAACCAAATTAAAAGCGTTCCAGTAAATGACTTCAATTTTTCTGGCTATACAATTCCAGTGGATACTAGTCTAATCCTGCAACCACCATCCCAACTCCCTCCCTTGTTCCAATCCTTCATTTCCTCCACTTCTCCAAATTCTCCTCTGTTTTAATGCTTAACCCTTGCATACCATGAACACGATTCACCCAGAACAGTGGCCACAGAAACAGCGCAAACCAGAGCCTGAAAAACTACTTATAGAATCTGCCAGCACCATGGCCTTTAGCCAAGCAGGCTTCAGGGATTCTGAGAGCTGTAGTTCAAACAAGTAACTTTTCTAAACTCTGATGGAAAATCCATGAGAAGTGAAACAGACACACAGTGCTAAAGACCATTAGAAGCTTTATTAACACCTCTGCAAACAGCAGCTGAAATTGGTGGGAGGGAGGCACAGTGCAGGAGGGGTAACACAAACATGCTAGGCACCTTCTAGGCACTTTCCCATCCAGATTAAGTGCCGACAGCCCTCGTTTGAGTCAGCCTGTAAACTGCCATGTCTGCCAAGCCCTCCTGGCACCTCACCACTGTATTTGTTCCCATTTGTATCTAATGCTTTTGTCAACAGTTCAACACAAGGCAAAGCAAACAACCCACTACAAACACTGGGGGTAACAGCAAGGAGCAGTGAATCCTTCACAATTATCCAACCCCAGCTGCTCGAGGCCCGTCCAGGCCGCTTTCATTTACAACAATGTCAACAAAAGGCTGAAACCCAATAACTAGGGGTGGGTCAATACTACCACTGTAAAACCCTCTGGAGGAGGAAATGCTCTTCTCCCGCTTTACTGCTTCAGCAAACATGCAGAATAATTCAGCCAGATAGACGAGGGCTTGTCTAATCATTTGTCGTGCATGAATTATTCAAGGCTTGTCACATAAACTGCTTAAAGGACGGCTCCTCAAATATTTCAGAGGAAGTACCAGCTGTCCAATTTGTTAAACGGCAAATCCTGACACAGAGGACAGTAGTGAATCTGGGCCTGTGTTTATTTTCTTTCTTTCCTTCTTTCTTTCTGTCTGTCTGTCTGTCTTTCTTTCTTTAAGCTAATGATATAGCTGTTAATGGATTGATTCAATTTTCCCAGCCCAGCTTCAAATACGTGCAATTTTGATAAATAAGTGTCTGGGTTGCTCGCACCTCTGGGCTGCTTGCACCTTTCTGTGCATCATGATTTGACTCCATTTGACATTGGGCTCCTTCATGCCCAATGACACTCAAAGAGAATGTGGCCAGCAAGAAGTATTGCGATGAAGTTGAATGAGTCGATGCAGAATACTTAGATTCAAACCCCCCCTCAACCAGGAAGCTCACAGGGCAGCCTATCAGTGCCAAGACAAGGACATAGATTAGGGCAAAATGGAAAGAAGTGACAAAACAACACGATAATAGGCAATGCAAGTACTAAATGGCCCTCCAAGTGTCCCGATGTGATGTTGGAAAAGAGACGTGGAAGAAGCACTGCTCCAATCAAGCATTCTCTTTATGCCACCAGCTCCTTTTGCTATGAGAACAGAAGTAGTAGTTAATTCCTGCATGACTCTAACTATAGTTCACTGAGTCACTAAATTTTTCCCTTTGCTCAGCCATAAATTGTAATGCATAGCCATTGATAATCAATGTAAGAAGATAACCAGTCCCCTGTGACCCTAGCAACACCCAGGTCTCTACAAACACACAGAGATGCCTCCCCCTCATTTCTTCTTTTTCCCCTTTCCCTTTTGACCAAGATAGTTCTAAGTCCCAACTCCATATTGCTCCTGTGCCCCAAATTTTCCTAGTTAGTTAGAAGTTCAGAAAATTAAATGTATGTTTAGAATGTATATTTAGATATAACAAGTTAGCTTTTTCAGATACATAGTTTTAATACTTCTTGTTCACCTTTTATTTTGGAAAAGTCTTTCTTAGTAGAGATTCAATACATTTCATGGAATAAACTCAGATGAACAAGTCTGCTTCTAACAGACCTTGTCTCCCTCTTTCTCTAAAAGGAACCAGCATCCCAGGAAGCTACTCCTAATCAACAGGATGAATGCAAATAGCCATTTACTGAACGATAAATTACCATGGTCTATGTGGATGCAATGGATGCAATATATATTGCCAACACACGTACACTTTCTCTCACACACACTCAGAGGCCCACAGCCTACTTCACACAAGAAGGAAAAAAGAGGGGAAATGGCATGTACCCCATTGTACTTCTTTGGAGGGAGGACAATTTTTTAAAAAAATGCTTATATGAGACACCACAGTGCCACAACCTTTTACACTGAAGGAACTTAGAATAATATTTAGGTTTCAGGGAGCCCTTGCACAAACATTTCTATATCCACAGATTAAAAGAGAGGGGACTTTTTTGCCAGTCATGAACTCATGTGGAACCACTGGCAACCTCTCATGGAACCCTTTGGTTCTAAGTAAGACCTGGTTGAGAAACCCTGCTCTAGCAAAGATTTGCCAAATATTCACATTCAGTCAGAAAAGAGGTAAGTAGTAAAATAATGTTCATCGCTCAGAAGGACGTTACAGATTAAAAATCTCCTATGTGGTCATTAGAACATGATTAAAAGCAAACATTTGTAAATTGTCATCTTTACATTAATTTGCCAACTGGTAATTTGTGAGGTAGATGTCTGCACCTTCTACCCTTGCAAAAGAATAATTTTCTCACTTTACTTTCCCAAAATTCAGAAGGGGTACAAAAGTTTGGTAAAATTTTTGGTATCATTTAAGCAGACTATAAATTCCTGTGACCATGTTTGTCATCTACATTGTTTCAAGAAGTGAATAAACATGTGAGGAATGTTAACTCACATGTGTGAATGCTGATTATGCATCAAATATTGACACATGCAGCAATCAATTATTCATTCCACCGTTTTGACATATTCAAGGGTATAATGAACACTGTTTTCCACAGTAGTGTGCAAAACAATATACAAAACTACAGGCAACTCGAAAATTAAAATTAAAAACTGGGTCTAAAAATCCAATCGCTCCAGTAGTAAGAACCAGGAAATGTGGGTTTGTATTTGCTAGACATGTATCAACTTACTGCATCTAATCACTGACACCTCACAATCACTGTCTCTGTTTGTTCCTTGTTTAGGAATGGACACTACTTTAATCATTAATCACTATCATGAAAGCATATTTATGCAGTACCTTTATTTCATATAAGCATTTTATTGAGGGAAAAGCAATAACTATGTATTAGAGTTTGCATTGCAACATACTTTGATGTTGGCCAGCATAGTTTGGGGTGTGAACACAGGACTGAACACGTTTTTTTAATACCTCATGTTGTAAAATCTTCAAGAGACCTCCATCATAGAAGATTTGGCAATGGCAACAAAGGATAATTGGAATTATGGATAGATGCCATTCGTTTTATAGTCTTGCAGCCTTAAAATGTTAATTATGGCCAAAGACAGAATATTTGCACAGAAGATCCAGTGACCTTAGTCCAGTAAAACTATCATACATTTTAGTAATTGCTGTATTGGCTACATACCTTCTGCCACATCCACAGCCCACAGCTGCCCACATTCACTGGATTAAGATATACTCACATTTAGAAGGCTTAAAGAAATCAATATACAGAACCATTGATTGAAGTGGGTCTACTCTGAATAAATCAAGGAACAACCCACAATTGATACCTCAGCTATTCCTCCTGAAAAACCCACTAGAAAGGGAGGTGGGAGAATGATGCCTCCACTTCACCTCAGGACAGTCCCTAGCTATATGCAGAAACTACCCTCAAGCTGATGAACTTTCTTTGCTGAAATCTTATGTACAGGTATTGTGGCCCAGCTTGGGAAGGAGGGAGGGAAAGAGAAGAGAAAACATGGAGCAGAGCATGGTAAGCAGTGCTGTGTCCAGTCAGTCCCTTGGTCCACTGAGATCAGTACTGCTCTCTATAGATCCAGGCAGGAATATTTCCTAGCTGTATCTGGAGACAGCAGAGAATGCACATGCATTGTATGTGCTCTGTCAAGGAGAATGTAGGAAAGTAGGAATGACCACACAAGCAGTTAATATTTCAATGTCCAAACAACCAAAGCAAAATTATTAGAGTTTCAAAAGTCAAATGCAAATGTTAACACACCTTAGTCAAAGTATTTATTTCTAACATTAATCCCTAATCCTAGTAAAAAATTGCCATGGGCTGAGGTGGATACCCTGTCAAAATAGTGAGATGTATACAACTTGGGGCAGGGCCTTTCACACTACACAGTTAAAGCAGTTTGAGTACTTTAACTGCTATGGCTCCACCTCATGGAATTCTATGGTTTGTAGTACTGGGAGGCACTACAGCTCTTTGGCAAAGAATTCTAAATAGCTCATGATGCTACACATCTCAGGATTCCACAGGATGGAACCATGACAATTAAAATGGAATCAAAATGCTATAACTATGTTGTGTGAAAGGGTTATGGTTTTTAATTATACATATGGATTATTTGAGAAATATGGCAAAGATGGAGAACTGGATTATCTGAAACAAATATGTCTTCCAGAAGCTATTATGAAATCCTAAAGCATGGGTATCCCCTAGCAGCTGCCAATTAACAGGCAAATCCTGTCTTGCATTGCTCAGTACTCTCATTCTGGCCAAAATCTGTTGGGGGACTGATAAACATCAAGTAGCCCCAGGACAGATTTAACATCCTCAGTATGTTGCAAATAGTTAGCAAGAGGGTGATTGTGTGATTAATGGTTGTAGCAGGAACAATCTGGGAACAGATCTTATTGTTTCCCAGTCAGTAACAGTAATCTCGTTGCTGCTTACAGAACAGCTTGGTTGCTTTTAACAATATGGTAGTATTTTAAACACCTACTCTATAGTGGTTAAAAATTTTGACGCAAGGAACAGAGAAACTTACATCCTGCACTTCAAAAGCCACCTTTTAAGAGAAAAAGTATGGATTTTCATATTATGTGGACCTTCTATGTATGTCACCAGAGACTCACTATCTCTGTGATGGAGAGTTGTGGAAGCACTGAAAGTTCCCTTGATGGAAGGAAGTTAAGCATAAAACAATGACCATCTCTACCTATTGTCAGGAGTATTCAAAATATATGGGGGTTAGTAAATGCAGAATACCTGCTTCTATTCTGATTTCAGTGTTTGGTTGCTCTGGTTTCAGAGTTTGATGGGGCTGGCAGATGTTCCTTTAAAGAGTGTGGAACCATTACATAATTATTCTAACATGTTCTTAACATATACTCTTACCACTGGGATTTGGAGTAACATGTTAGTAAAGCATTAGCAACCCATTATTTTAAGAAATCTTTTTACACACTAAAAAAATGAAGAAAGAAATGGGAAAAAACCAGTAAACCTCCTCTGCAAATAACCCTTTAAAAAGTTGGGAAATAACTGCTTTTTTTTTAAATGTTATTGCTCCTCACAAACCCATAAAGTAACATTATTAACAATATAATTATTTGTAACACTCTACTTCCAAGCTCTGTTCCATTACTTACAATCCAGGGTATTACTTAACATTCGTCTAATAAAAATCTGAGCTTTTAGAAATAGATCAACTGCAAAATGGGATTTCTCAAAAACATATGGGATTTCTCAAAAACACTCAAGTCAGCAGCAAGTCACCTCTTGGTTACATAAGTACCCTCTTGCTTTCTGTAGTTAAGAATTACCCTTCGATGATGTAGTGATACTTTGGGGGGGTGTTTAGAAAGTAGAGTTGTACAGGAAGCATGTCTATACTTTAAAACTATACACAAAGATATATACAGCAAACGATGTCACATGATAAAAAGCTATTTATTTTTCAAGTTCTTTGGCCAAGGTTCTACCCTATGGAAGAGCCTACCAACATTGCATGGGACTTCAGCGCTGGGAATACAAATTTTTACCCTCATGCAAGTTTTCTCCCTGCTAGATAAGATTGCAAGATTTTTTTTGCATTTTTTTTGCACATTTTCTAAATGGTTCACTTTTTGGTGAAAATTTCACAAAAGAGGTTTTGTTCAAAAATCCTGTTTGTTTTTTTTTGGAATTTATAAAATATTACACTTGATGATACATTGTATTATGAAATCTGCAAAACTATTGTTTAAAAAAGTCCACACACACACGTGTGTGTGTGTGTGTTGATATTTCTTTCGCTGTATCAAAACCTCCTTTTGTCAAGAAGATAAAAGATTTGGGATAATCTTTATATTCCTACTGTACGTCCCACTTAAGGAAGTAGTGAGGCAAAGAAAGATGTAATAGTGGTGGTAGTGGTGATTAGACCCATACACACCAAAACAGGACTAGGAAGCAATGACAGTGGTGTGGCATATGATGGAAGTAATGGTGGGAGGAGGAAGAGAAGAATTGCCACTGGTAATTTTCCAAGTCACCCTAGAAGCCCAAAACTGAAGAAAAAGTAAACTCAGAGCTGGCCCCCAGACGACTGTATGCGGTTCCCTCCTCCCATCACTGTTGCTGCTGCCATCACTCTTCCACTTCTGAAAAATCTTGGATACCTCCCTGAAGGAGTGTCCAGACTGTCAAACTGCTCATGCAGTACTCCGCTATATCAAAGGGCATAGGTATCTGAAAAATGTCTCTCATATCTCGCTTTCTATGTATTGAGCTCATAATCGGAGGCTCTTTTTTTGCCCCCAATCATCTGTTAAATGGGTGACAAACACTGAAAGAGCCTTCTTGATCATGACTTCCTATTTATAGAACCCTCTCCCCAAGGAAGGTCAATTGATGTTCTCCCTGATGTCCCTTTCAGTCTGAGGTGAAATAACTTTATTTTCCCGAGCCTTTTTGGACATCAGTGGCACTTGGTGATATCTCTATGGTGTAGCTCTTGATCTTTTGTTTTTACCGTATTATTTTTTTTAACAGCCTGTTAGTGACCTCACGTGTTACATGAATAAGGAATAAAAAACAGAACAAACAGATTTTGCTGGCAAATTTGGGCAATGCTCCATTTACCTTCAGAGCCTGAAACATTTGTTTATTTTAAATATTTTTTTCCTGCATTTACATGGCTCAAGGTGGCAAAGAGTAAATTAAAAATAAATTAAAATTACTAAAAGTAGAATAAAACAAAACTAAACTAAACTAAAACTCAAGGCAGCCATTTAAAACAAAACAAAACCACTCTTCATCAGTAAAATGATTCAGTGCAGCAAGCAAGCACAGAAGCTTAAAACTCTGTGGTCCAAAAGCTCTTGTTAAACAAGACTCATGAATCATGGGATCAATGCAATTGTCTTAAGTGTCACCGTGGTTAAAACATGAGAAACAAATATGAATGGTGTTACTTTTGAACTATACCAACATGTACTAGGTAACTCCTCCCAGTGGGGACAGCTACTCCCAAGTCTATTATTGCCCTGTCCAGATGTGGCCTCCAGGTGCAGTTAGACTCCAGCTCCCATCATCCTTCCCAAATCTTAGCATTTCATAGAGTGTCAGCTCCACTGACTAGCATGATACATTCTTGAAAGCCAATGCACGTGGCATTATAAACTGCAGTGCAACTGCTCTCTGTCCCCCTTGTTTTTTTTTTAAGCGAATAAGAATATTTGTATGAACATACTTCCCTCTCAACAGAAATGCAGAAAAGCCAGGGAGATATGGCTGCGATCAGTTATTATTTGGATACAAATGCTGACTGGATGTAATATGCATCACTTAAAACCACCTCAGTATTCTTTGATAAGCTCGTAGCTCAAAAGGAAGGGGGAATACGAAGCAATCTGTTGCCCTCTTAATGCAATTAGCAGATTAAAGTAGTATTTCACTTCATTAAGATACCGACTGCACGCAGCATTAACTGATTATATGACGTACACAGTGTTCCCCCTACAGTCCTCTCAGAGACACAGTGGAAAACAACAAGGATAAGCCAAGCAGTTTACAAGTGAGCATCTGGTATTGACATTAGGAGCTGAACACAAAATCTACGTTGTAGTGTGCCCAAGGGGTACAGTGGAAAAAAGCACTACATATCAACACTCAGACTCATCTGAGAAGCTAACTGCTGGCTGATGTTGATACGATGCTTTGCAATTATTAAGTGTTCCACTTCAGTTTCAGCAACACCAAAACAATAACCACAGCTTTTTTGGCTCCTGCACTTAAAAATCTGAGGAAATACTCCAAAATTCTAATAAAATGGGAGTACTGGTCCCTCCTCCTTTTCTGTTTCCACTGGATTTGTTCTAAACCCTTTCCCCTTTCTTCCTAACCCAATAAGAGTCATGCGGAGGAGTGGTAAGTCCAGTAAACTGTAGTCTAAACACAAGCAATTATTTCAATTTTCTCCTCAGATTATTCTTTCGTGGCAGACCAATAAACCCAATAATGCCTAGATTTACTAGAAAATTTTTTATTCATTTCCCCAACGCAGCAGAAAGTAAGCTAATAACATCCCACCGAGAGGGCTGTCAGACTAAATCCCTCAACTACTGAAAGCACTGCCTGGATAAATCTCACTTCACTTTCCATTCTGCCAACCACTTAGGGCAGGGCCCAGGGGAACTCTTCAGCTTATCCCTCCTCACGCAATGTCACAAGCGCAAGCCAGAGTGGCCCAATCAGTGCCAAGAAAAGAACAAACTAAAAAAGATTAATTCACAGATGTTCATGCATTTCACATACACTGTGCCCTATGGCCCGTTGCTAGGGCAACAGGAGACCACCAGCGTGCGCTTTATTGGCTTTATGAAGTGCGTCTCGGGGACCGTAGTCCGAGAAATGCTGCATGATAATAGTGAGGCTTTTCAGAAGCCTTGTTTTGTGTTTATCCACATTTAACCCGCAGAGTATTATCAAGCACATTGCTATGCACAGCCATGGCACCCCCGCCCCGCCCTCCCCACCACACAAACAGGGTGGGAAAGACATTCAGCCTCCAAATCCAAGATACGCAGGCACATCCCCCGAGGGCAGTTTCAGACAGGCCTGTGACAACATTCAGACGCAAGCTTAAAAAGAAAACCAACGGTGTCATGCTTATTCCATTTAGATACCACATACTTTTTCATCGTACGAGAATACACAGACACCTGTTCTAATCCTATAAAAGGAAAAAGAAATAATCCAATCCAAACCGGGTAATAATTAATCCAAAAGCCAGCCGACTTTTTATCAAGCCGCTTCCAACTTTGCCTATCGTGGAGAAACACGTCTGGTTCCTGTAATGCTGAATATTTAAGAGTGTTTCGGAGCACTTGCATGTAATTTATATAAAGCTTCGCCGTAAGTCAACAGGCAACTTGAAGGCACAGACACACACACACACCCTCACACAAACAACCTGGGGGATTGAATCTACCCAGAACCTTTCTATTCCTCCTTAATTTGTTTGTTCGCACTCAACAGGCCAGCAAATGCTTAAGACTAATGAGGTTTTGTTCCGGCCTTTTTCCTTCTTCCTTGAGAAGGCTAGGGGTTAAAATCACAAATGTCAGGACTCTTAGAGAAGCAGCACATATCAAGTGTTAATCCAAAAAAAGTGGGGGGGGGGAGGAGAGCAGACAGAAAGAAAGGAGAGGGCTAGCAGAATAGATCAATAGAAGAAACAGCTTACATTCAGATTCACAGGAGAAATAACATGCAGAGACAATCATTTCCTGGGAAAGCTAAAGCCTAATGAGAATTTACTCTGTCTCTTTTCTTCAGACAACCAGCCCTTTTGTGGCAGGGGCTTCCTGACTGACAGGAACTCAGGGCCCCTTAATAGGATTTCCATATTATTTCCAACACCTGCCTAGAAGTTATTTGTTTACATTGAAGGAGGCAAGATTCTCAAATCAGACATCTGCTTCTAGTTCAGGCATATCTTAGGAAGCCATCTAGAAAGCAGCTTTGTTACCATGGTGACATTTTTATTTTCTTCCCTTAGTTGGCTGGAAAAAAAAAACATTAGCATTTCCAATTTTATTTTGTTTTTCAAAAGGCCAAATGTTGCTTCAGAAAACACAGAACTTCAAAATTTGCTATAAGCAATGGGTCACCCAATATGTATGTGTTTGTTTAGCCTAATTAAAAGAATCAGGCATAAAAAGCTGAAGATGAAGAGAGCTCAAATTTCTTGTCAGATTTTTTTTTTCCAAGTGGCGGCTATCTACCACTTGTCGAATGTTTCTCCTTTGAAAACAAAAATAACACAGGGATTTTACAATGGACATTTTCCAAAATAGAACAAATAAGCTCATGATCTCATAACATTCCCCATTCTTGGGTCCCACCTGTATCCACCAAGTATTAACCAGTTAGCTGTTTGCTTTTTTTTTCCTAAAAGTTCACAACATTTGATATTTATAGTATGATATTTTACAGTACTGTTGCAAAAGCCTCCTAGATTTGTTGAATGGTTTAGTTTCACAGGACTAGATAAGATGAAAGACCACCAAAGGCTCCACCTCTCTCACCTGTCAGGCTCAGAAATGATAAGAATCTCTATCCATCATCTGTTTCAAACATTCTCACAAGGCAGATCACAGTGTAGCATCAATAGACAAGAGACATCTTGTTGCTAAGTAGTACAGCACATGCTCTGAATGCAAGCCTTCCAAGCTCAGTCACCAGCATGTCTGGAAAGAGGTGGGAAGAACCATGCCCGAAGCCTTGGGAAATCAGTACAGTTCATGTAGACAACCCTACGTTATAATGGTCTGACTTGATACAAGACAGTTTCCTGTATTTATCCCTTCTCCAGAAATGAGTTAGAAAACCCAAGCTATTGAGATAAGTCAGACACTTAGCGGAATGCTCTGCCTCTAGGCCTCAACCCACACATTTACAAAGCAGTGGTAACTCCATCCTACTGAACAGATCAAAAGTGCGGTTAAAAAAAATCCAACAAGTCTTCTGAAAGGTGACTGAATTGGAGTACAATTCTCTCAGATGTTGTGGCTCTTATCTGGATTTGTCTGTCATGCTCCTGAGCCAAGTGATAATTCTGTACTGTTTGTAGGAAGACAAACCTTCCTGATGCCAGTGGGCCAAAACTGAGAAACCAAGAGAAAGGTTGGATTCTAGCCTATTTCTCAGTAAGACGGGTAGTTCTACAGGTTTACTATACCCTTCAAAACTGCAGACGCTGGTTGTAGTTTTGTTTCTGTAAGTACCCCCTCTCCTCACAAAAAAAGGAAAACTACCATGACAGAGAGAAGGTTACATCCATATTCTGCTCCCTGACCTATGCTTATCTGTGGACATTTTTTAAAAAAATATTGGATCACTCTGTTCTTTGAGATACTACTTGCAGTTTTAAATGGAACAGCCCAGACATGGGTGTGAAAGGTACCAAGCTGCCTTGAAGGCAAGAGTAGTCTGCCAACTCCCACTTACCCCCCCCCACCTCTCAACTCTTCATAGCTGTTGAGAAAGTTGAACTCTAAGAGCTGCAGGCTAAATTTCCAGCTAGAAGGAGGCAACTGTCATCTACCCCATCACTCACCATGCAGCAAATTCATCCTGCTTTTGCCTTGTCTTATCTTGGTCAAAATGAACAGCATGAAAGAGCTGTTTAGTATATGGGGTTTCCCTCAATTGTCAAAGTACCCTAGTCAAACTAAAGGTTTCAAAATAAGGTGCTTCATTAAGATTAGCTATAAAACAATAATAGATGAGTGAGAAAACATATAAATATCATACACTGTTTACTCCCTAAACCAGTGATTCCCAACCTGGGGCTTTTTCCCCCAGGGATACAAACCAAGACATGTAGGGGTATGTGAAAAAAAGTTTGAATGACAGAAAAAGGCACATACATCAACAGTGTAGGATAAGAGTCAAAAGTCGTGAAATTAATTGAATGTTATGATGAGTAACAGAGCAGGTTTCCTTCATTATTTAACCATGAGAAAAGCCCCATTCCCTTGCTTTGTTATTTTGGCGAATGGTGTGAGTGCCTTGCTAAACAATATGTTGTGAACATGCCACTACAGTGTACGTGCTTGGTAGTGTGCCCGTCACAGGCTTAGCTTTCACTTTCCTCCACTTCGCGAACATTTGAATGCTGCTACGGTAGCTCTGCTATAAATTTGAAATAGCAGTAGCTATATTAACTACAAACATTTTGCTAATCTGAAGGGTACAATTTATGTAAATAGGCTGCCAAGGGTTATGCACGTGAAAAAAGGTTGGGAAACACTTCTCTGTACTAAACAGCCTATACTCCCTGATACTTGACTGATGGCCAAATTGGATACATAATCATCTCCATTTTTAAAACCACAGAATTAGGAGGGGAATGGATTGTAAAGACCTGTGCACTTGGCACAGCTATGGGACAGAGTTTCTGACATGTGTCAGACATCCACAGAGGGAGATGGTCTACTGGCACCTTTCTACAACCCAGGAAGACAGAAAATTCCAACTTGCTTCTGGTTGATGTAACACATTAAAGAGGAAGTCCAGCCTGTTTATCTGTCAAAAATAACACTCAACATACAGATCCCAAAATGTGAAAAATTATTGAAACAATTCTTACTATCTCACTTCGAGGAGAAAATTTCTGATATTTTTCATTCTTGCATGTGACAACAAAATAGGCAAATAGTTATACTACTATCTTTTCCACAATGGGTTTTATGAGGTCCATCATGGTGTAGTGGTTTGACCGTTGGACTATGACCCTGGAAACCAGGGTTCAATTCCTGTTTGGCCACGGAAAACCTCGGGCACATCAGAAAACCCCATGGCAGGGTAACCATTAAGTCAAAAATAACTTGAAGGCACACAACGCACACAACAACAACAACAAGAAACAGACATCTAATGCTAGACAGTTATTTCCAGGGACAATATTTTAGACCTTTATGCCTCTACATAAATCCTCCTTTAAATTAGACAGGTTAACTGTCAACTTCAGTTGACCAATTAAATACTACTGTGTTGCTCTTTTTGACACAGTTTTAGTGTAAATGTATGCCCATTTATTATTTATTTGGCTATAGTTGCCTGGTGTGGTGAGCACTGGAGTAGGAGCAGGAAGGCACCACTTAATACAAACATTCAGACATGAATCAAACTGGTCTGCCTGAAGCATTTCACAATCTCTCACCTAACCTGTCTCAGAGAACTGTTGCAAGCATTTATTTTTAAAGGCAAGGAAACACTACAAATGCCACCCAGGGGTCCTTAGAGGAAGGAACTGATACAGAATATTAGGATAAGACAGTTTGTTTATTTGTTTTAATATCAATCTCCTGAAATCTCTTCTAAGTAGAGTACCACTATATATTAGCGTGATGGGATTTCAAATTGCAGAAAAACTATGCTGTTTTTTAAAGAACATTTGTAACTAACTTTTAGCTGACCAGTTTCTGAGAGAAAATGGAACAGACAATTTTCTTTTACAGTAGATGGAACAGAAGTGACCAAAATTCAGCTTCAATAAAGTTTTGGCATGTCTGAATATGGCAGTTTCACTTTGTCCCACATTCAAGTTATTCTCCTCAAATGTAGAGGCTCTTTCACTCTTCACAAATACAGCATTACGATTCGACTTTACCGCCATGGCCACATCCTACAGAATCCTAGCATTTGTAGTTTGATGAGACACTGGAGCTCTTTGGCTGAGAATGCTAAACGCTCCTCCCTAAACTGCAAATCCCAGGTTTCCATAGGAAGTTGCCACGGCAGTTAAAGTGGAATTACAGTGCTATGACTGTGGAAAGGGACCCAGAAGGAACTGGCCAATTTCAAATAACAAATGAAGACAATTCTCAGACATCTGCACTGGCTATATGGTAGGCACAGTATGGAAATGATCATATTGCACCTGCCTCCCTTATAGCTATTAAAGATATGGAGTCTGTCAGAAAAAGAAAAAAGAGAGAGAGAGAGAGAGAGAGAGAGAGAGAGATGGAAACCCTGATTCAGCACCACAAGCCTTATTGAATACCACAAATTCAAAGCCAGATTTCTAAAACATAAGCACTGAAGACTCTTAACCCAGTTTTGCTTTCTCATCACAAGCATCATCATCATCACCATCAATATCAAATTATTTCTATCAAAGTGATGAAGAGTTTTGGGAATTTGTAAAGTCTTATCAAAATATGAACCAAATGAAATTCTCACAGTTCTGTAATGAATTCTGAGAAGCACTTGTAATAATCTTTAGACTAGAAGTTATCTGAACTTGAAAAATAAGCACGCTATTTCCATACAATTTTTGTTCACTGTTAATAAAATGTAGCACTTCTTAATATCATCACATAAAAGCTAATTGTGATAGTAAAACTATATGACAGCTTCGAAAATCTCAAGGCACCCTGTTCAGTAATTCCTCCTTGCCTTTTTCCCCCCACTCTGAAATATACTAGGGATCAATGCACTGGATTAAATGATTGGGGACCAGACCTCAGACATTTCAAACCAGTACTGCCACTTTATTTTATTCAACAATTCAGATGCCTAGTTCTTACAAAGGTGATACATTTGAGAATGGTCTACACCCCTTCAAACTGAAGATAAGAGCTCATTTGATCGACCGCTTTTCTATACAAAAAAAGACTTCTTGAGCATGGAAAGCCAGCATAAGAGGGAAGAGATTATTCCAGATCAATGCCATCTGACGTCTAGTCTTCTCCTAACAGGACTTCTGAATGATGTGAAGCCAAATGGTTTAAAGGAGGGGTGAGCAAACACTGGACTGCAATTCTTAGCACTTCTTATCATTAGTTAGGGATGATGGGAATTGCAGTCCAACAGGAGGGACACACTCTGCTCACCCCTGGTTTAAAGTGATACCACTCAGACACTAGTTTACTTCATACCTCAGTCCCTCATGGCAGACATCACATTCTGTTCTCATTGAATACATCTGACAGGCCTGTTCAACATTGGAACTTATAACCATGTAAAAATTTTGCCTCCTGGGTAACTAGAACATCTGGAGAACGAAGATTCAAGTTTCTCTAAATCATTAAACAGCCAAAGATCTCGTAAACTAAGCATTTGAGGATAGACAGAAAGATTTTTTTTTCTGAAACAAGAATGCATGCTTGTTATTTTTAAATGCGTGTTCCACGATGAATTAAAATATACAAAATGGCTACATTAGAAAGGAAATACAGTAAGCGTGGGCCAATTATAGAAATATAGAAGTCGACTGAGGGCACAAACTGGAATGGGAGAGGAAATTACATCAGAAGGCCTTTATCATTGCGTAAGGTTCATTTCACAATTTAAATATGCAACTGAATACGCATAAAATGTTCACAACCCAAGAAGAAGAAACGGTATGACAGAGAAAGGAAAAAAAATCTAAATCAACCACTTAAGACAAACCATGACAAGAAGTATGGCCCTGCTAATTAATATTTGTTTCACCTCAGCAATTACTAAAAGTGATTGCAAACAAGCACGTCTGTCTTATCCAGTCGCACCAGTCTACTCATGTTCCACCACCTGAGGACCAAGTCTGCCCCAAAGATATTTTATTCATTTGCTTCACAATCCAATATAACACATTTACTAGAATTTGAGCACCTGTTACTTTCTCCCATAGTTTCCAAGCCTACCGGCAGATAACCATAAACATTTCTAATAAGCACTATAGTGAGGTCACCTCACTTCCCTTCCTCATGCCACCAAATAAACTAAGACTAAAACAGAGAACTCTGTAGAAATGTACCCTTGTGAAACAAATGATAAGTCCCACAGGTGTCTTTATGAAATGTGATCCTGGGAAAGCTACTCTGAAAGCTGGTCAGTTTCCAAGTTGAGGTGGAAATAGCCATTTGCTGCTTTCAAGTTCCATCAGTTGGAATTATGGGAGGGTCAAAGTAGACATCATTTTAAATACATATCTAAATTTCCCCTACATTTTACTTTAGAGTAAATATAGGAAATCTAATCCAGATAATCCAGAAATCTAAACCCAGCACAGGGTAAGCTCCTTGAGCCCCAGTTTTAGGGAAAAGGTGGTATATAAATGAGTATCATCAGGAGATGATGGGATCCTCAAGAGAGGCCTTTCTCTTGGTTCCTCTACCTTCACAAGCATGGTTGGTAGGGTCACCTTTTCAGTGGCTGCCCCTAAACTCTGGAACTAACTTCCTTGCCAGAGAGGCCAGAATAGCCCTCTCCCTGCTATCCTGCTGTCAGCAGGCAAAAGAATTTTTTATTCTGGCAGGCTTTTAACACAAAAAGTGTTTAAACAACGGACTAGGAGGGACGTATTGTTTTAGATTGAACTGTTTTAAATAACTTATTAATCTTTTTAATTGCACTTTTTTCTTTTAACTAAAAGTTCAAAGTGCTTTAATACTGTGGCTAGTTTAATTCTATTTTAATGTTCTATATTTTTAACTATAGCTCCTTCAAACTGTAAGCTGTCTTAAGTCCCAATTCTGAGAGGAAGTTGGGATATAAATAAATAAATAAATCATAAATAACCCATCCTTATTACAGTCTCTAGACCAGGCCTGCACAACATATAGCCCACAGGGTGCCTGAGAGCCACCAAAGAATTTCATGCAGTCCGCATTGCTCATGAGTGCAAGGGCTGAAAAAGGTTGGAGCGATTAGATTGCTGATGGTTTTGAAAGAACTTGGCTGAGCTGTTCCCTCCTCCTTCCCTCCAGGAGGCAACAGAGAGCTGAGGTGATGCTACCTTTTGCCCTTGCACAAGATGATGGCAGTTGCTTCTTCTCCTTCCGTTTCCCTTGCATGGGTAGTGAGGGCGGAAGTGCCTGGGAAAAGGAGAAGACCAGCTGGGGCTGGAGGGGGCAAGAAAGGAGGTGGTCTCCTCTTCCCTAAGTCAATACGGACTCTTACACAGTGAACTGGGACCCTCTGGGGGAAGCAGCTTATTACAGGTCAGTGTCCTCATTCACCTCCATCCCTCCTAAATTGCATTGGGAAAAAAAGGAATTGCATTCAAAGATTGTGTTTTAAAATGCAATTTAGGTCTATCCTTGCGTGCACTCTCATAAATTGCACCCTCCCCACCATCTGGAATTCCCCTTGTTTATCCTCCAAATATATTTTCTTCCTCCTTCCTCATAAATAATTTTTCCTGCCACCCCAAATTATTCCCCTCCCCTTTGATCCTTTGCAAATCTTTTCCAAATTAAACACTGCTACATTTCTCAAGGCATAGCTCTTTTGTCTTTCCAATAATCCTATTTACTGGTTTTGTGTAATCACAACTTGCCACATCTGCATTATCTCAGTCATCCTAACAACAGATCAAGAGGGTAGAACAGTGGCCATTTCGGCACTACACTATTACAGTGCTCTGGAATCCTGGGGTTTGCAGTTTAAGGAGGGGCCTTTAGAATTCTCAGCCAGAGAACTCTTTGACCTCAGGAAACTACAATCCCAAAATTCCACAGGATACTGAAAGTGGAATAATAGCATTTTAACAGTGTAGTGTTGAAAGGCCCTAGGACCTAGAGAAGGCTTCAAACTGCAGGAAAAAAGTTCTACCTAAACATTAGGAAAAACTTCCCTAATTTCTCTTTTTCATAATATGGTTTATTTTATTTGCAAAATAGTTTAATCATGGATTATACTATAATTATAATTAATGATTAAACTATTTTGCAAATAAAAAACATTATTATACCATTATTATAACTTTACCCGGAAAGTGAGGCACTAAAAACCTATCTGCGACCTGAAGAAGTTTAGCCTGTTTAATTTCGGCCCTTATCTATAGCCAAGTTGTGCTGATCTGCTCTCGACTGATACCATTCCATCTATAATTTATATTGCAAGACAGTCTTTCATTAAAGAAAGAGTTATTCCTTCCTTATCACTATGTCATGGAAGCAGGACGGGAAGCTTTAAAAACAAAATTTCCCAATTTTAGCAGCCATACACCAGAAGTTTGCCTGGGTCTCTCTGCTAGCACAAACCTCATCATTTCACTTTCACAGACACAAACAATTGATTTACACAGTTGCCATTAAAAATAACTGGGAAGAATAGGTTGAAAGTATCAAAACAAAAACTAAATGTGTTACTGGGAATGACACTGCCACAATGTTTTTTTTTCTTCATTTTTTTCCCTTTTATTATGAACACTGCCAGTGTTGATACCTTACTATCTACGTTACTTACTTAGAACAACTGGAGCCAAAGTTTGCAACAATTCACATACTGTCACCTGTAATTTCATCTGCTTTAGTCTCATGCATGTGCCAGTTACACACTACCCACACGTTAGGGGTGGATTCCAAACCTAAGAAGTCAATTTTTCCACCCACCCAGCCTTCCACAGGACGCCAGAATTCATAAAGATCTAATGGTATAGCATTCCTTACTGCAAATGTGGATGTTGAGGACACAGGAAGTTACACAACCAGGCTAGCAGTGAGTCTGTGATACTGTTGTTCCTGTGATGTACCTTTGAGCAACTGACCCATGTAGGAACTACTTTTACCATGTAATCTTGCCTATCTCTATTTAAAAGTAAAGCCCACTGATGTTTGCTCTCTGGCAAGTGCCTTAGGATTCCAGCCTGAATTACTCTCATCCATTTCATCAGATTCCACCTTGGAAGAAACATATAATTTCAGCAAGCAACCTAAAACAGATTACCCAAGAGCTATTTAAGTGTAAAAAAAGCTAACTCTTGAAATCAGCCCATTTGAAGTTTCAAAAGTTGAGGTGGGGGGGGAGAGAGTGTAAATGTATCATCTTCCACACAATTACACAAAGAAATACTGTACCACTTTCTCACTGATGCTCACCACTTTTGGCCTGAGGATACATTTTCCTGCACTGATCCAGCTCTCTAGGTCTACTGAATACTTTACACCAGGGAGAGTTATTGGGCAAGGAGCTGGATCATGGTTCAGGACCACAGTAAATATGAAGGAAGAGACAAAAAGACTGAATGACAACATCGACGACACATAAAATGATTGCAGTGCACCTTTTCAAAAATATAAGAATCAAAAATGCAATTGGACACATTTCTTTCCTCCTCATGCCACTAAAGAAGGTTACCTTAATTATCTCATTCGTACAGCAACACCTAAATTTACATTTTATGAGCTGTTCTAAAATCTGCCCTGCTTAATAATCTGTATCGTCAAGAAAACACTTGAAAGCGTCTCTCACAATTAAACCCAGCCACAACCTCGTATAAATCAAACTTTTGCTACCATATCAAAATGTTACACTGGGGCTGCATAATGTTGCCCACATCCTCATTACATGCTACACTAATTACTACCAGCAGATACAGAATTTTCTGCACATTAGAGGCTTTTAGAGGAGCTATAAAAAATTTCAGGCACCATTAATTTAAATTTGTATTGAAATTTCCTTTTGACAGATGGCCAAAAATTACTTATTATTTAGAGCACCAGAGCTGCCTGTTTGCACATTAGAAGAGGAAAGGGAAAAATTAAAAGCAAGGAGGAAATTTATGTCACGTTCATTACCTGTTAAATGTTAAGGAGCACTATCTTGCATGAATAAATTATTTCATACAAGCACACAGTCTCCAGCTGCTGGCAACGGGCACATTGTGGCTGATAAAAAACCATCTCGAGTCACACAGCAGACAATCATAAAAAGCCTTTCTTAACCAGGAGCCACTTAAGAGAGGGCAGATCAATAGAACAGGCAACTAACTGCTACTCTGGGCACCACGGATAACATTTAAGGAAATTAGCAAACTATTTCACCTTGCAAAGCTGGCAACAAGCCCTAGGTGCTGACACAATCCCACTGGCAACTTGAGGGCTGGACAAGACAAACATTTATTTATAGCCATTACATCTAATAAATCAGGACAAAAAAGAGTTGCCCCTTGCACGCTGTTGATCCAGATGCCCACCTAATGACTCAGAAAAAAAGAGCAACCCAAAATAATTGCAGGTGAATTAGTCTCCTCTACTGAACAATGATACACCTCATTGGTTAATCTCTATTGCCCTTTCTTCTCTCTCTCTCTCTCTCTCTCTCTCTCTCTGTGTGTGTGTGTGTGTGTGTGTGTGTTTTAAAGTAATACTGGCCAGCAGACAAGATGGTTTATACACACAGTTCACACTGAGGTTTGTTAACATGCCATTCTCAGGTTGATGAGGAGATCCCAAAGCATGTCTAACTGTAAATTATCAGTGATGGCTCACTAAAGCAAGCAGCAATTGATAGTAGTTTATTTTAAGCTGAGAGGTTTGGTACTTTACTAATGCACTCTAGTAGATATTGCTATGAAAAAGCACACAGATAGGCAGAATTATCTCCACAATAAACCACTCCCTGCCGCAGGCCCACACACCTCATGATTCACTTAAGCCATAGTCAGCCATGCTTCCTAAGCTCCTGTTGCTCAATAATTTTGCAGTTTAAACCATGAAGAAAATACAGTTTAAGCCTCTGTAGCACCAGTGTGGTGCAGTGGTTTGGGCATTGGACTACAACCCTGGAGACCACGGTTTGATTCCCTGCTCGGCCATGGAAACCTAGTGAGTGACTCTCAGCCTCAGAAAACTCCATGACAGGGTCACCTTAAGGATCATCATAAGTCATAAATAACTTGAAGGCACACAGCAAGAAAAATTAGAAACATTAATACTAAGTACACAGTTCTAACAAGGTAAAAGTGACTACATTTACGGAAAGTTGAAGAGGACAGCATACAATTTTCACTAGGTAATTTTTAAAAATTTGTATCCCACCTTTTGGCTTACAATGTTACAATCACTTCACAAGATGTATGAAAGCCTGTTTAATGCACAAGGAATGTAAATGATTTGCAACAGACACATGGCAAGGACAGAAGCAGAACAGGTTAATTCATCATCCCAAATTTTCCTTCTTCTTCTTTTTTTTTTTTAAAAAAAAGGCATTTTACAGCTTCCTAAATCCTAGAACAGAGGAATCCTGGCAGGTTTCCCTAGATGTCCTTAATAAGGGGACCACCACAGAAAAAGCCCTGCTTTTTATTACCTTTGGACTCTATTCAAAGCAGAATCTCAGTAGCTCAACTGAGCACATATGGAAAGAAATGATCCCTAACATTAATTAACATTAAATCTACCATCTTGGTACTGAAAATGGAAAATGGAATGAAAATGGAAAAACTAAGTCAGAAAATTGACATTAATTTTCAGAGATTGAAAATGTTAAAATATATTTGCCTCTGTTGCTGTTGTTGTGTTTGCTATTTTGGGATATACTTGTTAGTTGACTCGAGTACCTTTAAACCAAAAGACAGAATGTCATCTTTGTAAAGTTAATTGGTCTTCCTTCCTTCCTTCCTTCCTTCCTTCCTTCCTTCCTTCCTTCCTTCCTTCCGGTAGGATTCTAGACCTCAATATCGGAATCATGTGTAGTGCCAATTTCTTTAATCTACAGAAGGGTAGTACTATTACCAACACGGTGCTCACTGAAAATTACTGCATATGGAAAACTGACAGCTCTTGTCAGTTCACAGATGCTAAGAACCCTGAAGGTAGCTGCAAAACTGATGAGAACAAGGTCAATTTCACTCTGTTGCAGCATGACAAAGCTGTGAACAGTATCAACAGAGGGCTGAGATAAGGATCCAGCTGGAGGTCCTTTCCTTTTTGTGACAGAGTTACCAAAAGCTTTAAAACATGGTACTAATTCTCTGTTCACCAACATGGGCTTGTTATTTGCAGCCACCACATTAGCCAAAAAAGATTCTGAGATGAAAATGACACACTATTGAACATGTTACTGGGAGTAGATGTTTCTACTGCTCAGACCAGGAAGACTCCTCACCATATTTATTAACTTTTCGGACTTAGCAAACACCATACACAATGTAAAGTGCAGTGTTCTCTATGTGGAAGTCTGCGCAAGGCCTGCCAACACAGGATATGGAAGTTCCCCCATGACAGCTGCGACCCCACTGTTCAAACAACACTGGTGTTCTAGCTGCACTCTGAACACAATTCACATCAAATATGTGAGCCTTTGCTTACATATTTATTATTACAAGAAGATATAAGCTACTATTCATCCCTATGGACATTAGGGTAGTGTACTGTAGGTGTGACAAACGGATATTTCAAAACAGTTCAGAGATATAGGAAATAAAATAGCACAAAGAACCTCTATTAAGAGGGGAAAAATCCTTTCAGGTCGGCATCAAAAGACTGCAGCCATTCGGAGTGCTAGAGACATACACATGTGACCTCCTTGAAGGATATCTGTGAAGCTTGCTTGGGCATTGGAGGTAACTTATGTATACCCATATCTTGGCTGCAGTCCAACTAAATTTAACCAAGAATTAGTTGGCCCATGATAACTGGATCACAAACAACAGCAAAAACTCTGTTCCAAATCATTTCCCCAAACTTTCACTAAAGTTGAGAACATGTGGTCAAAAGTAGGTTGTCTCACGGTTGTCAATGTAGCTATGAGCTGATCCTTCTGAACTGAACTTCCCTAGGGTAGATGTTAAAATTGCCCAGAACTACTGTTTAAGCATTTTCTAAAACCATACCAGAACCTGCTGAGCAACTTGGACTAAAAGACTGGTGTGGAATGGGATGGTCAGAACACCCACAGAATCCCTAATCTGTTTCTAGCACAAAAAGAATGTACAAACATTCAAATCCAGCACCTGAGCCAACTGGTTTCCTTGTGAGAAAAATGGACTTCTTACAGATGACAGCAATCCCCCCCCCCACGCCCCTGTTTATCTTGCCAGTGAATGGATCAAGCTGGCAAGGATCTATTTTAGTTTGGATGTCCACCTAGTTTCAAAATAACACATCAGAACAGTCACTTTGTTCACTGTTAAATCATGGATGAGAGGTATTCTATAATAGAGTAACCTTGCATTATTAAATAGCAACCCCAGACCAGAGGGCAGATTAATAGCCCAAATCCTGCTTGTTGGATCAGCAGAGGTGATGGTTCTTAGATATTTTATTGCACTTTTCCTGAACTGGTTGGTGGATCTGACAGTGTCTTATCTCTGTCTGCCTGTAGCACATTGTCACATTTTCCATAGTAAACTGAAAATGACCCTATTATGGTACACACTATACATGAGCTGCATACAATGAGTAAACAAGCACTATAAATGGCTGCCCTTAGGAAGAGCTATATCTTCCCTAAGGTCTAGCAAAACCTGAGCATCTCCTGAAAGCAATAACTGGATGATGTGTTGTGTCAATAATGCCTTGGGATCAGGCTTGCTTTCTCCTTTCTTCCTTTGTTGATTTTAGCATTCTGTCCCTGGATTTGGCAAAAATGCAAAAAAGTCTTTTGCCTTTGTTACTGCTAATCTCAGGGAAGATCCGGCCATTATTTCTAGGCAAGCCTGCAGTCGTGCCTAGCTCAGCCTTACATGTCTGCAGTTTCCTACCTTCAAATGTAGAGGTCTAGCAGATTGAAGATTGAATTCCTTCTATATGCCAAGGTCTTTGAAAAATGTTTGGAGCTTCATATAATCCCAAATAAAGCAGTCTGATCTCACCTTGGCCCAAGATGATGTTGCCAGGTTTTCCAAACAACAATTAAGTTGAATAGCAGTTGAATAGCAATAAGACAGCAATGAGCAATAAAACACCAGTAAGAAACAGTTCATGACATGTAAGGTTGGTAATCAGGAAGTTGCTATTAACAAGTTCGTATTCTTCTGGGATACCAGACGAAAGTATTGATTTCACTTAACTTAGCTGTGTGTTTCTCCATAAAATTAACGTATTGCCCACATCCATAAATTACATACATTTCTGTCCTTATGAAAAGCCCATAGCCCCAAATGTGGAATTTTTGGAATCTTGTTCTATATAGAAGGAAAAGCTTTCCAATCTTCAAATAGGGGCATCTTTTACAATAAAGGACACCTGCCGGCCCTACAAGGGACAAGCTTTCCAACACCCAAATAAAGAGTATCCCTTAATAATAAGGGACACCTGGTAAACCTAGTCCAAGAGAACACATGATTCTTCTATTTAGAGAACTATCCTGGCTCTGAATTAAATTCCAGGCACAACTGAATGTTAGGGGTTTTCTCAACATGTTATTTTTATTTACATTTTATTTCTGTTTTAATTTTATTCTTAGCTGGTTTGAACTCTGTCTGGGACAGAAAGAATATAAATGTTTTAAAAAAGCAAAGCACAGGCCTGTAGTTGTTAAGAGTGTAATTCCTACCAGGCCTGATCAGCATAGTTATCAGCGGAGAATAGTGAGAACTGCAATCAAAATAAATAAATAAAATAAAAATAAAAAATAAAATCTGGACAACCACAGGTTATCCTTCTTTTTGTAATAAATAATTTAAAAATATTGTTATTGTCTTTTAAAGGCAGAAATCATTTTGACCAGATTACCTTAAGGATACCATATGTCAGCATTCCTTAATTTGGTGCCTTCCAGATGTTTTGGACTTCCACTTCCTTGTTATTGGCTATGTTAGCTGGGGCTCAACACAGATGTTGTTCAAAACGTCTGGGAGCCACCAACAATTAGGAGAAGGCAGTGATAAATTTTTTCCTTTCCCAGGTACTGAGAACTACAGGGCTATGTTTGCCGTCCTGCTACTAACTGTGATGAGAGCTTGACTTTCTCGTTTTGGTAGAACTCCTTGCTAAAGTAGGGCTAAGGAAGAGTTAACACAGTAACCAGAATACAGAATGGAATTAAAGCTTCCATAGTTGAAGTCAATGTATCCTAGGATGAGACCGGTTCTAATTCATCCTAACATGCTTTGGGCTTGGGTTCAACTAGTCCTTGATGCCTAACCAAACGTTATGGTTGCCAGAATTTTTCCTTGCCCTGAGAGCGTAAAAGATCAATGACAAATTGATGAGCTGGTGCTGCCTTTCTCCACCTTGGAGCTGTGAGGGGTTTTGGAGGCATTCTATTTTTCTCTGCCCTGGCAATTCCAGGCATTTGACATTCTAACTACCACAGAGGTAAAGAGAGCAGCTAATGTGATTCCAGTTTAATTGTTCTATTTGGAACCCAGAAAGGGTTGGGCACATGTTTGTTCTGGCTCTCTGCATGGCAAATGTAGCAGTTAAATTAGTCAGAGGGGTCTACTCATTTTTCGAACTCGAGAAAGGTTGGAATCATATCTCTCTCTCCTATGTGGCTCCAGTGCTTAGAGGAATTCTCAGGCTTGTCTTACTCACCAGAGAATCACCAAGCAACTGTTATTGTGAGAAGTGCTAATATAGACCCATTCTGGGGCTAATCCAACTGTACAAGAGGAGTCTAGTTTGGGACTCCCTTGCCACAGATCTCTCATGGTAGACATCCTCTACATCACACACAGATCCAAGATGCCCGAGGCAGAAATACTGCTGCTTCACTGATAGGTCAGAGGCTTTTAAAAGGGCTCCAGAGGTGATTGCAGAATCCATCCTGGATGTGCAATCTATTTCAAAGTTTTGCCAGAGTGGAATTAATTCATTCTATACTCTCCCCAACCATTCTGGAGTCGGAATCATTAGGTTTTCATTTTATTTATACCTCAGGAGTTTGACTGGTACACTGGTGACTTCTGTAAACTTAATAAAAATCATGACTTCTTGTTTTCCACAAAAGAGCTGTTGCTGCTGCTATTGTTGTTGTGTTCCTTCAAGCCATTTCCTTAAGATGAACCTATCATATGGTTTTTTTGAGGGATGAGTGTGTGTATGAAGTGCCCAAGGTCACCCAGTAGGATTCCACGGCTCAGTGGGAAACTGAACCTTGGTCTCCAGAGTGATAGTCCAATGCTCAAAACATTACATCATGCTGGCTGCTGCTATTATTATTGCTGCTGTTGTTATATTATTATCATCATCATTATTACTATTATTACTATTATTATTTAACATCAAGTTATTGCATTGTGGACAGGCTAAGTCTGCTATTCTTGTTTCTATCCTTAATGCTGTTTTGTCATATTAGATGCCAGTATAGCTATACCCTTTCTTGCTAATTAGGAGAAACCTTTTTTTTTTAAATAAAAACAACACAACTGAATCTTCAGGCCTTTTACAAAATACACCAGCCCAGAAATCTGTCTTAGCTCCTGCTTGACAATAGATTAATGCTCACATTTAGGATGCTCTTCATACCCAAAGAGCTGAAAGGCCATGTTTCAGTACAGCTAATTTGTGTTAAAATATCAAAAAGCCTCTAGACACTAACACTAATTCCAGTGAAAATATTCATTACTAGGGCTCAAATTATGGGACCAACTCCAGACGACCATTTAACAGATGGGAGACAAGCCCATGGTGTATATTCTCTGTTACATCAGTCTCTACAGAGCTGCTAGCTGGGATGAAGGTCTGATTGGGTTTTAGGAGAGACAGAAGCAGGGAAAATCCCACGACTGCTATTTCCCTTGAAAAACAGAACTCCTTTTGAAAACCTGAGCATATCAATTCATCTCCATATTTTTTAAAACTTTCCTTCTCAGTTTTGGCTGAGAACAGCATGTTTACTGGCAAAAATCATCCAACAAGAAAATGTACCTAAACATTAATCACCGACAAACAGATTATCCAGCATCTGTTGATATTTTATTAGTGTAAGTAGTGTTGACAAAGTATAGTATCTTCCACTTTTCCTCCAGTGAACTCAAGGTGGTGTGCATGACTCTCCTCTATCATCACAACCACCTGTCGAGTAGGCCATGCTGTGGGAGACTGGGTGGACCAAGCCAATGAGTTTCATGGCTCAGTGGGAAATTCAACCTGGATCATTCAAGACTCAGTAGGAAGATTCCATTCCACTAAAAGAACGCATTGGGAGCTGTGGAGTTTGTATATGCCATTCCTGTCCTCTGTTGCAGAAGCATCACCTGGCCATACTTTCATGGAAATTATTCCTCATTTACTGCAATGTGCAAAACTGAATTGGTCCACAGTACTCAGTTTTCCTTGCCTTTGATGACAAAGAGTATCTTTTGACAGACATCCCACCATGGAAAAAACAAAACAAAAACAAACTTGTGACTTTTCACCCCTGCCAGAGAGGGAGAAGAACACAGATTCATCCTGTATTTTCATTTTTATTGTTTGTGGCGCAAAAAATGGAGTTGGGCACAAAATACCTTCATGAAATTTTCATCAAAAGGAAAATTCTTCCTTCCTGGGAGGAGCTCTATGTGTCTATCAACATATCTAAGAGCTTTTATGAATGCCACCCAACAGTGGGGATCCATATCCTTTTGAGCAACAGCACTGGATACATGGCTACAGCATTTGCCAACTATACAGTGTTAACTCAGGACAGTCCACCTGAGACTCTACTAATCAATACCATCTAGTTATATCTGCCACGTCTCAGTTCACTATAATACAATGCATTGCAATTCTTTTAAAGCTGTTCCTTCCATCTGTGAAATGAAGTCTTACCTTTATGGAGTCCCTGTCTTCATGCAGAACAGAAGCAGCAACATGACAGAAGGAAGAAAAAGAGAGAGAGAGAGAGAGAGAGAGATGTTATTTTATAAATTTAGAGCAGAATTTCCCAGGCTATCTGATACAGGGGTTCAGCATATTTTTTCCTGATGTGCCAGAGACCAGTGCCACATTTGTGCCTATTGGCTTCAACAGTTTCCTTATTTCCAGAAAACTCCACAGACTACCAGCCAATAGGTCACAGACTGGACCAGTCTAGGGACCACCACTTTCAATAGAACTTGTTTAGTGTATGAATGGGGGTGAGTGGGTGGGAGGTGAGGGAGAGAGGGAAGACAAAAGTAAGGAGGGAAGAAGTGCTTCAAGCTTGTTTACTTTTAGGGCTTAGATGAGAGAGATCAGCCAGAAGCACAAGGGCAAAGGTAAAAACCACACAGGTCTGGGAAAGAAAGGATCCAGAGAAAGAGAGGTGGTACGGCATTATATATTCAAGGAGAGAGAACCATAAAGGAGAACTGGTGGGAAGTTTACAAAAGTCTTTCAGTGAATTATGTGTGGCCCATGAATTTGCAGCTACCTGCCTCACCTTCTCACGAAGGGACAGGTCATGTACTTGTAAAGCAAGACTTGTAAAGCAAGCACCTCCTACCTCTTTGGTGATCGTTATCATGATGTTTCTTTTCATCTTTGATTGGAAGATGGGACTGTCCCCCAAGGGCGCTCGACAAGGCTAAAAGGCCAGCACTGCTGCCAATGGGTGGGATGGCTGGTGGCTGCAATCCTGAAGGGTGTGGAGTGAGAGGCACTGGGAGACCATGTCCATGTGATAAATGCTGGGCCTGGAGTTGCTGCTGCTGTGAAAAATTAAGACATAGATATTGAATTTGTTCCAAGAAAGAGAGCTTCAAAGCATGGTTAGCTGCGCACTGCTTTGTGTCTGTGTACTTTCAAGGGCTGTCAACCAATCAATGGCCCCGCTTTGCTACAAATTAATCCTCCATTTAAAAAAAAAAAAAAAGGACAGTGCCTCCTCAGTAAAAGTAAGGAGAACATATGATGAATACAAGGACTTTTCACGGCTGAAGAGCACAATCTTTTATTGTTTGGAAAAACACCCGAACAGAAGAGTTTTGCTTTGGGTCAAAACTGGAGGTGGGGGGAAGGAGCTGCAGCATTAGTAAGCTTCATTAAGCTATTTTTCAAGAGCAGTTTCGAAAGGAACCTGCTCCACACACTCCCAAACCCAAACGCTGATGTTTCAAGTACAACTCTGACATTGTACTTGCAGGAGCAGTTACACAGAGATATGCACATCTAATCAAAACATGTGAGTTAAATATAAAAACAGTAATAAAGTTTTGTTTGTTTCTTTTTTTTAAAAAACGAAAGCTGAAAATTGAGAAAATTAGCGTTAAACAGTTCTCCCAGAGCTGCCACACAGCATGCAGTGAGAGTTAATTTGAAAGAGGAAAACCTGAATTAACAACCCAGAAAAGGAAACTGGTTGCAGCCACCGTTTTAAGTCCTTTAAGTGTCCTCAGCGGTACTTGAGCAAATTACTAAAGAAAATCTAATGTAGCAAAGCTTGGGTCCTCCTGTAGGCTTGCTCAATAATGCTGAAATAATTGGGCACTCTGTGCACGTTTAGTGATGCTCGAATGAAAAGCTAGAGGCCTGCCCTTGTACTCTTCTCTAGCTGCTGACTCTGTGTTGTGACAGGTTTATTTGAGTGGGACTGTGATGCATGCACCAGTAACTGCGCTGACAAGAGTTTAAAGTCATTTTTACCAGTACGCTGGCAACACATAGAGAAAAGCCCTTGAGAGGTTAGAATTGGAGTGCTTGACCTCAGCCAAGACTGCATCAAGCTCTCTACTATACTAACCATTGCGGGGCGGATAGTTTGTTGATGCTGTTGAATGAGAAGGTGTGTGTGCATGTGTGTGTATGTATGTGTGTGTGTGTGTTGAGGGGATATGCTAGAAAAGAAGGAAAAGTGTCATGCTCAATCTATCCCAACAGTAAACTGTTTCACTTCACATTTGTGCCAACAGACCACTTTCCTCCTCTCCTCCTCCCTCCCCATACACAGAATCCAGAGAATGATTCTGAAACCTTCCACTTTCACAAATGATGTTATTTAAGCAAACTGAAGGTCTTTCTGTACCACACTGTTATAGTGCTGTTATTCCACTTTCAACACCCTGTGGAATTCTGGGGTTTGTAGTTTACTGAGGCCCAAGAGCTCTCTGGCTGAGAATTCTAAGTGCCCCTCCCTCAACTGCAAACCCCAGGATTCCATAGGATGTTGCAAGCGGAATAACAGTACTGTAACAATGTAGTGTGGAAAGGCCCTGAGTGTTTCAGTTTACTCTCTCCCATCTTTTCTCACATTTAAGAATGTTTTTGAAGGGACAAGGCAACTAATTGCATTGCTGAGGCCATTTCCGCAGTAGACTGTTATAGCTTGCAACATCCTATGGAATCCTGGGGTTTGCAGTTTCGGGAGGGGTTTGCCCAGCACTATAACAGTCTAGTGCGGAAATGGCCTAAGTGGTCAAAACACCCTCTTCACACACTTTCCTAGACTATCCCCTGCCTGTTACTTGACTGAAACCCTGTAATATTTGTGAATCCTGCTTTTCAATCACATACATTTTCAAAAAAAAAAAAAAAAAAGCATATTCAGACGCATATTCGGACAGACAGACATGGGTAGACAGAACTTATTAGCTCTCACTTTCACTCTGGATACACAACTGACTAGATCTACAATACAAGCAATTCTGCACTTTCAGAAAGATAAGTCAGTGTTTTGCTTCTGTTTAAACTAAAACTATTACTTAGCTACAGTATAGGAAGTGTGAGAGATTAAAATTTCAGAAGGTTATTAAAAGTTAACATTAACTTCTAAACCAAAAGCCAGTGTTACCACGAGAAAATTTCAAATACAGAAATATTGCTCTGTGTGTATGTTCTATAAATCTAGGAATGTCCTCTTTCTCTCTCTCTCTCTCACACACACACGTATGTACAAACAATGAACGAATAATCTGTCCCATTCTTAATCAAGCCCCATCTTCATAAGGCTCAAGGGCTCTCTATGGAACAGACTCAAACACCAAAGGTTAAGACATCCCTAACCTGCAATAGCTCCGTATTTTCAGTGTCTATTGTCCAGGCCAGGCATGGACTACACAACTCTTTTTAACAATTTAACCAATTGTGCCTCTGTGATGATTAGGAGGGGCAAGGCTGGGAGAAAAATTCCATGTTATTTTTCAGGGCTATCTTGATTATCTCGTCACTCCCTTTCCCATCATAGCCTCTGGAAGCATGCCAGAAGAAAATTCCACACTTGCTAATCTATGAACAAGTTCACAGATAAAATCTGAGAGTTACACTCTCAGTTATACCTTGGATCCCATTCTGGGAGAAAGGTGGGGTATAAATTGAATAAACAAATAAAATAACAGTACACTTGCCATAATTCCCAGCTGCCTCAGGTGGATCCCATATGTAAAGAGGTATCTCTGCAGTCTGCAGCTCTCCCAACCAGGACATGATCTTCTCTGGTCTTCTCCCTTCTTGTGTGTAGCATGTAATACACGAGGCAGCAGACAGAGGTTGTACTGCAGCCAAGGTGGATGAAAGGAGGTTGGGTTTCTGCTTATCCACAGCAGTCACTGATCAACTTCTTAAAATATGTAATACTGCCTGGAGCTAATGCAACCATTCCCACCCAACCTTCCAGTTATCCTGTTTTTGTTTTTTTGCAAGTTATACAAATAGTGCCATCAAAACCAGAAAAACTTTGTGCACTAGAATAACTTGTGTGCACCTCTGCTCCTCTGCAGTCCTATGCCAACATCATGTTAAAATTTCAGGTGTTAAAAAAAAAAATTCAGCTGATCAGCAAGTGGGACCTCTTGGACTCTGTTTTAAGAGCACAGGCACAGCACACCAATATATCATCTCAATAAAGCATTTAATTATCTTTCAAGAGGCAGGTGATATTAAGGCAACCATTTATGAATTAATCTTGTGGAATCCAACACTCTAATCAAGATTTTCTGGACTAAGGCCCATGTCTCACTTTACATTTTGTACTCTGATATGGATACCCAAGCCTCACTTGAAGCAGAAGCACATGCATGAAGAACTTGGCATGTCTCCCTTTAAAAAACTTGGAAGAGGGGCTCCAATCCTCCCAAATAGCTTAAAGGTCTGCCTCAGTCTCTTTTTTTCACATGTGCAAACTTCACACTTTATAAGACTTGTGTAATTCGTATCCATCCATAAATATCTCATTATCTACATATTCAGTGTAATTTGTACCCATTCCTAGTACAAAACACAAAGAGAAAGATAAGGATGGAGGGCATCAGCCTGTCTTCTGACATATTTTGAAGGAAATAAGAGGGAAGAGAT
The DNA here is from genome assembly GCA_030412105.1 of Cyclura pinguis. NCBI lineage: Eukaryota > Metazoa > Chordata > Lepidosauria > Squamata > Iguanidae > Cyclura > Cyclura pinguis. The sequence continues at coordinate 269,235,401 of CM059600.1, read as the reverse complement.
ATGGAAAAGTTTTAGCCTTAACACTGATCTCACTACCTTTTCCTAACAGTGAGATCAGAAATATTGATGGCAAGCTTAAACCCTTTCCTCACATATCTAAAAAGGATCAAATTAAAAGCACAATGTGCTTATAAACCATGGACAAATTAGCTTCTAATGTTCTCTCGTTAGAGTCAGCACATTCAGAAGCCTACTTTCCTGGAAAGGATTCAGGTTTCTCCTGGATATCTTCCAAGTAGCGCCATGCCAGAGTAATCTAGTGCTTTTCCCCTTATAGACCCTGAAAGCTCATTGCTATTATCCAAACAGCCCTAACATCCTCCTCCAACCCAAAGACATTTCTAACGTTAAATGACAAATTAATCTCCCAAAGACCTCACTTTATATCTCTACCTACATACAGGCTGTATGCACATCCTTTCCACGCCGCCTGGAAAATGCAGTCAACATCCAATTAAAATAGCCTCATTAGTATTATTATTCAAGTCAAACTGCATACAAACAAACAAACAAACAAAAAAAATAGCTACCAGGTTATGGAAAGAAAATAGAGGTAGGTGGAAGGTAAACAAGTAGTCCTTGAAGGTTATATTGGAACAGCTTTAGAAAAGACAATTGGACTCTAATATTAAATCAAGAGTATATCAGTACTGAGGCCCATTTCACAAACTCAAATTTACTCTCCTTGACCCCCATCCCATCCCTAATAAAGGGCAGGGACATAAATTCCAGCATGGTGTAGCGCTTTGAGCACTGGACTACCGCCCTGGAGACCACAGTTTGATTTCCTGCTCAGCCATGGAAACCCACTGGCTGACCTTTGGCATGTCACACACTCTCAGCCTCAGAAAGCCTTGTGATAGGGTCACCATAAGTCAGAAACAACTTGAAAGCACACCACAACAACATAAATGCAACCTTGGACCACCCTGCACACCATTCCTGAACCTTAAAAACTTTAAAACTTTAAGGCTGTGGCAACCATAAACAGCAAATAATGCTGTGGTATCTTAGAGACTAAGGCCATTTCCACACTAGACTGTTATAGTGCTATTATTCCACTTTCAACATCCTATGGAGTCCTGGGGTTTACAGTTTAGGGAGGGGCTTGAGTGGAATAATATCACTATAACAGTCTAGTGAGGAAATGGCCTAACTTCAGATGAAGTTCATGAAAGCTTACGCAAAATGAAATTTGTTAGTCTTCAGGTATGTAAATAGTTCTTATTCAGGATGAGACTGTTGAGAAATCATTGAAACCCCCCCCCCCTTTATAGCTTCCAGTGAGAGAAGGAAAAAAGGATGGGTTGTTGCTGTTATTTGTTGAGGTTTCTGCAATTTGTGCAAAAGATCTCTGCTCAAAACTGTTATCTTTCCCCTTTGTAATGCTAAGTACATACAGACACACAGCAAGCACAGAAGGATGATCTGACTGATCAAACAGATGCAAACAAACTATTCAGCACTCCCAAAGTTTAAAGAGTCTACACAATATGGTGGCAGCTATCTATTTGGTGCACTGTGAGCAAAAGTTATTCTAGCAAATACAAAAACTCTCCCCAATACCAGCAGGAAATAAGTTGGCTGTCTCTCAGGAGAGAAAAAATTGTGGTTTCTCATTCTCATGACAAGTGATGCTTTACATCTCTCTCTCTCTGTCTTTAGGGTGCTAAAAGACTCTTTGCTGTTTTTAAAACACAGCATCATTCAGCTGATGCTCTACTCATCCAAGCCATTACTCTCTTTGGGAGTATGGCTCTGTAATTTCTCTAAACCCTATCCAGGCTTCCTTTTCCTGAGATTAAAATGAAGAAGGGAGTAAAGACAAGGATGCTAGTTCCACCTCCTTCCACTGCAGTTCTTGTTGTCTTCACATGAAAATGGAAAGAAAAGCCTCCCTTTTCCACAAGTTGTTATATAAATAGTGAAGAGAACAGAGGCAAGGCTGAGCCAGAATGCTCATCATCAGTCCCTACCCCCTGCAGTATAATTAACCTCAAAAACAGAACACTCTTTTTAGCTAATGGACTGGTTAAGAAGAACTCTGTTGCACTTGTGTGTAGGAATGCTTTAACTCACTTCTTTTCTAGCATGAACCTTTGAGAGCCATCTTGGCCATCTGATTCTGTCATCTGATTTAATTTCTTGTCCTGTTTCTTCTCCTTGGCTGATATTACTCCAGCACTTGAATTTTAGGGGACCAGAGATAGCCCAGACCGCTTACTTTTTCTTCCAGCTCCTTTAGTTACAATTTTTAGACAGCTACAGGAAGGGACATAATTTTGCTAAAAGTGAGTGGAGTTCACAGACAATATTAGTGGAATTTTATTAACAGTCCCCTTAAGAAATCAAGTACCGCATGGCACAGCTTGGTCTAAAATGACCTCTGTTTCCTATCAGACTAAAATAAACTTCAAGAATCTTTATTATGTGAGCTGACATGTTAAATATGTAGAATTAGCAAAACACATCTCTCCCTGGTTTTTGGTATACATCTCTTGCTCAAGCCCTCTGACTTTAATTCTGGGATCTTATCCTCTGTTAACACATTGCTAGATCAATTACAGAAAATATATTCACAGCAAAGGAAGACGGTAGTGGTTCTTTACAAAGGTGATATGCGAGATACTTGGAAGTACACAAAGCTAGACAGGAAATGGTGGGGGCTGTTGGTAGCCCCGAAAGTGAGATTTTTCTTTTCTTTTTTTTAAAAAAATAGAAAGTTCAGAACAGGGCCAGGTAGAAGGCAATTCAGAAGGAAACTTTCCCCCATTCAGCCACTAAAACTTATGGCAAGCAAAATGTATCATGGGCTTTTTATAGTGCTCCTCATAAATCCTTTCCCCATGCTGCATCATCTGTCTCTGTCAATTAATATTTTGTATTCTTAAATTCATCACACATTTTGGTAGACAGTGCCAAAACCCAATGTTCAGGGTAGGACTTGCTGGGAAACGGGTATGCCTTCATTTTAATGCCAATGGTTGTCCAACTGTGGGGTCATCAAGAGCATGTGCAAGATGAAACCTGTGCTTTTCTCCCAAAAATCCCTAACACCTTCACAGTATAGTTTGTATTTGACTCAGAAAGGAAATCAGTTTCTCTGATACATGGCCCCTCCGCCTATAGCTGTCTTTCTTTCATCTCTTGTCTGGGTTTATGGTGATATAGGCCATTTTCTCCTGAAAGAGCGTTTTTCCCTTCCTGTGACTTCCTTGCATGAAGCAAAATAACCATGTGTTCATCTTTAATGTGTATTCCTTTTAATATTTTTAACAAAGTTTTCGCAGAGTCTTCTATCTTACTACTGTTTTAGTTTCACAGAATGACACAGAGACGCTTTGCCTCAACATGGCTCACTGAGGCAAAATATAAAATCCTGTTGAAGGCAGAACACAAATTTTCAGCATTTTAAAGCCTTCTTTTTCCATTCCGTAGTAAGTTTTCAAGAATGTTTCCAACAGGAATAAACTGGGATAAAGTATAATGAGGGGCCACAGAGAGAAAAAGAGAGAGACAGAGAGAGAGACAGAGAGAGAGACAGAGAGAGACCGAGACTGATTTTATAGAAACAGTGGCAAGCAAACATGAGATAGAAAGGATTGAAAAAATAAAATTGTATTTGCCTTGTGATGCAATAATATCAGAGTAGGTATCATTTTGTTCTTTCGTCTACCCAAAAAAGACAGAAATAACAAGACCCAGGTTTTATTCACACTGTACCATTACAGCTCTTTGATGTGACCTTTCACTGCCATGGTTTCCTCCTATGGAATCCCAGAACTGGTAGATGGGGAAGGGACCTAAAATTCACTGCTGAACTAAGGCACCAGAGCTTTCTAACAGATGATGCTACGTAACTCACCAAACTGCAAGTTCCAGAATGCCACAGCATGGAGCCACAGCAGTTAAACTGGCATCCACATTCTATAATTATGTAATGTGGATATACTTTTGCACTCTTACCTGTGAGCAAGTTTTCGTCTGTTGATGGTATCGCTACAACCATACACAGAGCAGAATCACAAAACCATCTTAACACTGAACATGGGGTAGGAGTAGGGGTAGGTGGGTAAAGCTATCTCACAAGAAACACTGCAATCCAACAAGAATATATTAGTCCTTGTTAGGCATTGTACTAACCTACAATTCTACCATATGTAGATAGATAGATAGATAGATAGATAGATAGATAGATAGATAGATAGATAATTTAATTTAAACTCTCCGACCAAAAGTAATATCAAAGTATATCCACAAGTTGAGGCAAGCCATTGTTCTGCCTGTTCCATTCACAAATAAATACTATGATTAAATAAGGCACAGCCTATCGCCCACAATGTGGACACAAAGAAAACATGAAACAGATACACCATTAAGCCAGCCTCCTCTTCTGCCTTCCTGCCATAACAATCTGTGTACAGTGTACAGCAGGTGGCCAATTTGTTTTACAGCCTTTAAGCCCCAAGCACAGCTTAATATAGGCAGAGCCTTTGATCAAACAATAAGAAGCCAGAAAAATAAGTGATTGCTACACAGAGGTCACAGTCTATTACTAATTTATACAACACCCTCCCTGGCTCTCAGAGGTTTGCAGCTTTGTACACACACACGTTTGGTGGGAATGACTTTACTAAGCAAGCTGAAATTGTTGCTATCTATAATGCACAGAGAAAATGTGGCTTTCTCCCTCTCCCCATGCATTAATTTTTTTAAAAAAAAATGTTCCAGATAAACAGGGACAGCAAAATCCTCTCCCCTAGTATAGATTCAGAAGCAGACACTCTTGGCTGGCATAAATCAAGGTATGCCAACCGAAATCAGTGGAGCTGCGCCAAATTATGCCAGCCAAAAGCCTAGCCCTTACTTCTTAACCTTTGTTTCAGATCAAAGACCCAAAGAGTAAACTCATTTGAAAGGCAAAAAGCAGCCCCTTCACACATAGAAATTCCCTCCCTGCGTTAAGCACCAGTGCAAAAATGCATTAGCATTTAGCAGCATGAGCCATGGACCAGTGGCGCCATGGGGATAATAGGATGCACTGATGCTAAGTTTTTATTAGAACTTGTATGCACTTATCTGTACCACATGGCTATCCAGAGATTTCCACCTCCTTTTCAAACCCCATGTCAAATACGTACACACACCCCCCACACACACACGCACACACCCACACACACAGAGGGAGGGAGGGAAGATTGGCACTCTAACATTATCTTACAAAAGGTTTTGACCAATGAACAATTCACGGGGGTGAGGGAAGAGACATTTCAAAACAGTGTGGATGAGTGTGAGGCAGGCTCTTTTCGTCTCTAATGCAAAATGGAAAGGTTTACAACCAGTATATTAATAAGAAGAAAATAAAGCCAGCTAATTATATGCTATACAGAGGGTCAATTATTCTAAAGCCTACCATTTGCTTTTAACATTTTTTTTGTAAGTAAGCAAGTAAGAATAATAAAGTAAGCAAGTAAGATAATCATATTAATAAAGCAAAATGCATACAAATAACCCAGCTTCTTCAAAAATTACACACCCCTCTTTCTCACATACTCTCCTGCTCTCCTTCCCTCTCACACTATGTATATATTCATATATGAATGAGAAACAGTACAGGCAAAATCATTTAAATCATTTCCTTAGTAATACAAGTAATATTTAAATAGATTTAATAGTACTGCTCCAAACCAGTGAATTATGAGTTTAAAACCTATTAAAATGTAATGTTTTTTTTTTCCCTGAGCTGAGGGGAGAGAGATTTAAATCCACTGAATTTTAATATTTCAGCTTGAGCTGCAGGAGGTAGAGAAAGTCCAAATGAACTATTCCATCAGCACCATTCAAGCATGAACATTTTAATCAGTTTTACTTCCTTGGAGTTCTCTAACACAGTTTACGCTGTCATTCTGAAAGCACTTAACACAGAGAGTGTGAAAAACCACCAAGGCTTGTTATTGCCTTCACAATTGATAGCAAATAATTTTGCAGGCTTCCTATCATTAAAGTGTCACTGCTAAAAATTGAGGTTCAGCACTTCTTGTGCTAAATTGTATTTTTTGGAACATCATTGCATACCTGGTTCTTACATTTTTGCTACATTTCTCTCAGTGATAAACAGGAATGGAAATGCCAGCCTCTATTTGGATGCTGCAGGATATAGAACAGTATGTGGTAGTGGTGCATGATGCAAACACACACATGTGAACATGTATACACAAAAGGGGGAGGGAATAAGAACAGCCAAAGCAGAGTGTATTTGTGTGTACATGCTAATACATGTGTGTGAAGGGGGAGACTGCACATCACACACATATTTGTGAAATTACTAGTCCTCTTTTGAAAAATTCAGTAAGGTCTGGTTCAGGACATTTTGCTCCTCCCTGATGCATTTCTCCCCAAGGAAAACTTTATATTTAGTATCTTTTTTGTTCTTATTTTATTACAACATTCTACCCATTAACTCTGGGTAGTTTTTTAAGTTTAAGATAGAAGCAATCAAGAACATATAATAGATTAATAAAATAAAGCCTAAAACATTGTAAAAAATGATAACAGGGAACTGGGAAGCCTCACTGAGAAAAGACTCTTCACTAACAGTGTGCCACCACCGAGAAAGCCCTCCCACTCATAGCTACCTATAAGACCTCCTTTAGCAGGGGTAGACAGACATAACAATGAATAAAAATGAAACCGCAATGTTAAGGGAGTAATTATTCATTAGAAAAAAACAGCTTGTGTCCTAACTTGCTAGCAATTTTACTCAGCGTCTGTACCAGGGGTTGGAATCATGCAGCCCTCCAGATGTCACTGGAATGCAACTGCCAGTGTTCCTCAACGCTGGCTCAGCTGGCTAGGACTGATTTGAGTTGCAGTCCTGCAAGAAAGCAAAGGCAAACCCACTTTGAACAAATCTTGCTAAGAAAACCCCGTGGTAAGATCGCCTTAGGGTCACCAGAAGTTGGAAATGATTTGAAGGTAAATAACAACAATCTGATTTCCACCCTGGATCTACACTGATTTGTGGCAAAGTAAGGTGGGTAACTTGTGCCCTGATTTACATTTTTGAATTTGCAACTCTTATCCTCTTTCTCTTTTTAATAGGCTGGTTAGTTCTGATGGGAGCTGGACTTTAGAAACAACCGAAAGGCCACAAGGAGTTCACACCTAGTCTATGGCAGCAGCATAACTAGGATCTGTGTTACATGTATTTCAGCATCTGAATAAAATCACACGTCAAGTGCTGTTTATGCTGAACATTATCCTGTACCTAGCTTGGAAGTAACTTATTTATATATAATCAGTTACTTTTTGCACGGAATTCTACAAATGCAAGTAATTTTGTTCTATAAGTCCAGATGTTTTTACTTACTGCTAATATTAACAGGAGAAGTGGCTACACTAATTAAGATGAGCCTGTGGCACTCTAACTTTTTTTCTCTAAAGAAGAATTGTAGTTACTCTTGAACAACAATAATAAAACAAGTGGAGTTAAATTTTAAAAACTGCAACCCAAAGAAGATCATGTAACAGCAACCAATTACTTTAAAAATTCTTTTTTAAGCTCTGATTCTGACGGCAAACCACACTTACTTAATTACTATTGGGGGGTCACCTATACTTACCCCTGAACACAGAAGCTGGATCCTGTGTGCCTTTTTAAAATTCAGAATGCTGACATAATAATTTTTATCTATATTTCTAAGTTAAACAAAAATATAGACAAACCTACATGCTATATAGATGGAAGACAAACAGAAATACATAATTAAAATAAATAAATAAATGTCATTAAAAAAAAGAAAATTTAAATATATATGCTGGTAAAAACATTTCTAAATGTTTGCCTAAGGATGGTTTGGCTTGATAGGTAAAAAACAGTAAGCCTGTTGCCACATATATCTTCCTGGGTGTCTCCTTGCTTCTTCCTCAAATCTGCTGCTGCTGGAGCATCCCTTATGTTTCCTCTCCTTGGCTACAATCTGTGCATGCTGCCTATTTCAACCATCATTTCTGCTGCTCTCACTTCTTCTCTTTCTTCTGCAGTGGCAAGTATCTATCCTCCCATGACCACTCTATCAGGCTATTTCAGGGATGATTGTGCCCGCTTCCTCTGGTCATATGTAAAATCAGCAGTGGATGCCAAGCATCATAGCCCCTGAGGTGCAACCACTAAAGCATCAAGAGGTGCAATAACTCCTGAACCTTACAGAATCCTTACAAGGTCTTGGTACCATTCAGATATGCACACTTGTAGGCTGCCAGGGTACTGTGTCTTTGTAGCCTGTTCATCTCCATGTCTTCCATCCCCAAGAAATGCAGTACCCCCTCCTCTCCCCAAAAAAAAAGAAAAAAAGAAAGAAAGGTCACCAAATCCAGAGGCATAGCTGGGAACAAGGCGGAAAAAAACAACCTTCCCCTTGGCTGTCAGGTGTCTGAGAATAAAAAAAGTCCCCCTCGAATTTATAGCAATAAAGGAAACCCATAATAAAATTTGTACTGCACATATGATTTGCTCCAGTGATGTGTTCTCACATTAAGTACTCCATGTAACCAAGGCGATACACCCTCATAACACCAACTAATAAGGTCTTTCTTGTACATGGACATTGCTCAGAAAGCTTATTTTTGATCCTAAAACTCCCACAATCGCCGTCTAGAGAACTCTGGCAATTGTAGCACCAAAAATAAACTTTTTCAGACTCTGAATATGGATATGGAATATGACAGCGATTCCAAGTAAAACAAACGGTACTCGAGCCACTGCAACTTCTGTAGAATTTGGTCTGAAAGTATTCTGGATTTACTAATTTTTGACAGGTTGACAGCCATTTTTAATCTTCTGCAAGAGAGCTGCTATACTTTTAAGACGGGGTGGGGAATTTATGGCTCCCAGATGTTGCTGGGCTCTAATACCTCCCTCCACCAACACAACCAATGATTAGTGATGTTGTAAGAGCAATTTTTCTCTTTCACCCAAGGAATAGGTTTCACTTACTGGATTTCCACTTGTCACAACAGTTATTAAAGGCACAGGAATCCTCTTAGTGGAAAAAGCTAAAAACCCATCTCTAGACAATACAAGTGACTTTTTAAGATTCTAGCCATTACACATGCACTATTATAAAGTACCCTAACTACTTCCCTGCTGCCTCTTTCCTACATAAGTGTCACTCTGACAGCAAGACAGGAAGACTCTGAGAGGAAGTGCCAGGATGGAGACTGAATTCTGCAGGAGGAGGGCACTGAAAAATAACATGCAATAGCAAAAATAAAAATAAAGCATACGCAGTCAAAATATAGTGGGGTTTTCTCACAGTCAGTCCTGACACTCCAGAAAATGCTTTCTCTTGACTCCATTTTTATTGCCATCAATGCTATCCTTTCTAAACCTGGCGAGAAGTAAAATAAGGGAACAGATTGGCCAAAGGTGGCCAAAGAATCTAAAAAGATTGCCTTCTCTTCCCCACCCCCATGACATCTTAGGCCATTTCAGCACTGTACTGTTATAATGCTATTATTCCACTTTCAACATCCAGTGGAATTCTGTGGTTTGTAGTTTACTGAGGCCAAGGAGCTCTCTGGCTGAGAAGTCTAGACGCCCCTCCCTAAACAGCAAACCCCAGGATTCCATAGGATGTTAAAAGTGGAATAATAGCACTATAACAGTGTAGTGTGGAAACGGCCTTACTTGCACTTCTGCTATTTCAAAAGGTAAAAGCACCTCATGTTCAGCCATCATATCACTCTTCATAGAGAAACAGGATTGGTTCTGCTATTCTACCTCAAACATCCAGCGATCTGAAAACCACTTAAACCAATCCTTACCCATTTTTCCAGAAAATTTCAAATTAAAAAAAAAAGCTGGAAAAATTCCAGGAAACCTTCCACTGCCCCAACAGAATATGTTTCAGCATGTTTATTTAACTTGCCCAACTTATATTTACTGAGCAAAACTGTTTAATATCCCAACAGCTAATTTCAGTTGTATTTGTACTGCTTCAACAGTATTTGAGCTGAACTACAGTGTTTGATTAGGAAGAAAATGAAGCACACTTCATGTGGCTGAAATATTCTGTTCATATATTCAAACAAATTCAAAGCATTATTGGAATACTTGTCTTTCTTTTACACAACATGGACTTGGCTTAAATCCTTTGTTTATTATACTGCATTGGCACTAAAAATTACTGCAATACTAGTTCCAGTATCAACAAAATGCACATGATACTTTGTGGCTTAGCTATCTGCTACTGAGGCCATGGGGCACCTCTAGTGTTGAATCATTTGCACTGCTTAGGTCAAATTCAGATTAATTACAATGTTGAATCTCTCAAGCTTGCCTAATATAGCACCGGCATCAATTCATTGTTACAAATCATTTTTACGAAGCAATGGCATAAAAGATGACAAATTCTCAATGGAAAAATTAAACACTGGGAAATTTTCCAGAAAATTTTCTATCTTACATACCACATCTGTTCTAATTTAAATTTTGCTGCCCCACATCAGTTTTACCCTTATCTTAGACATGCCACTGAAAGCAATCTGTTGTGACTGAACCATTTTCCAAGTGTAGCCATTTTCCATGATGAGTATACAGAAAAGGTCAATAATTTTGATCACATTTTTCAAATTTATGCCAATAAACTCCAGCAATATGACCTTGAAGTTATAACTAGCTAATGATACTCTGAATGCTTCCCCCTAGTTTTTGAACTGTAGTAGGGTACTACACCAGGGATTCATAGTTCCCATGAAGCAATTTCTTCTGCTTGTCCTGTGTTCTCTGACCAAAATAAAAACAAAAAAGATGCCGGAAAAAATATTTTTTTTTGGATTACACTTTCTAGAATCCTTCTCCATGCTGGCTCTGTGAACTATGGGAGTTGTGGTATAAAAAAGGAACTTTTCCAAGGTCAGCCCCAGGTGTTTCAGATACCATCTTGAACAGTATGGATGATAATTCATTAAAAATGGGGGGAAAACCATCTTCCATCCTTTTCCCCGGTGGAGACTCTATAGAATTGTGATCCCTTCCCAAGAAAGGAGGGCACTCTTTCCATTTGCAGAAGGACAATGCCGGATTTCTATAACAACTGTATAGAAAGAGGGGACATGATAGCCATGTTTAAATATTTGAAGGGATGTCATGTCAAGGAGGGAGTGGGCTTGTTTTTTGCTGCTCAAGAGACTAGGACAAGGAGCAATGGATTCAGGTTGCAGGAAAGAAGATTCCACCTGAACCTCAGGAAGAACTTCCTGACAGTCAGAGCTGTCCGGCCGTGGAATATGCTGCATCGGAGTGTGGTGGAGTCTACTTCTTTGGAGGCTTTTAAACAGAGGCCAGATGGCCATCTGTTGGGAGTGCTTTGATGTGTGTTCCTGTGTAGCAGGGGGTTGAACTGGATGGCCCCTGTGGTCTCTTCCAACTCTGTGATTCCATAAAAACACACACGTACACACATTCACTTGACTCTGACATGGAGATGCAGAAGAGGAACGGGGAAGATCACTATCATCATACTGTTAACCAGGAAGAGTAACCCTTGAAGGGATTATTACGTGAAGCAACACCAGTAGTACAGAACAAAGAAAAAAAAAACCTATGGGATACGAACATCAAATTATTTTCACATCAGATGTTCTTAGTTGTAATTGTAATGGTTAGGTTTTATTTCCCAGCAAGCCTTTCACTGCTCCACTCTAGTCCCCTCACCACATGTTCCTTCCATCATGTTTTTTTTCATAAAAATCCATTTTTTTACAAAAATGAATGGCTAATATTTAACGTGTGTCAATCTGTCAGTAATTTTCAACAGAACATGACCTGTGAAAGAAGTCATTATAAGTGTTTCATTCCATTAAACACAACTAGTTTACTGTCAAGAGAACAACCCGTCTCTCCATGTTTCAAGTTCCCTTCAGCATCCCCACATTTAAATGGCATGGATCAGTGGTTTGGTTCATTTACCAATGAAGGCAGAATATTGCAAAGTTAACAAGGTGTTTCATTAGGTTTCATGAAATCCTTGCATCAGGCTATGAAGGATCTACAGCTTACTATAAAGACATGTTCACAGAGTAGAACCACACAGTAGAATTCCTTTCAATCAGCCCTCAATTACTCTCTCCCATGTACGTATTATTGTACAAAGGTCTGCACCCTTTCACCCACACTTCTGATTATTTATTGATGTCATTTGCAGCCCACCTTTCAATATTAAAAATATACTCAAGGCAGCACACCCCTTGAGCAATCCCAGGTTGTCCATATAAATGAATTAGTTTGCTTTGTTGACACAGATTTTAAAAGGTGATGAAAATGACTGGAAAGAGCTACTTTGTGGTCTTAAACTAAAATTTGGTGAAAACAGCCACCTACTGATAAGAAGCCCTCCTGCCTCCTTAAGAAAATCGTATGCCTCTTGTGAAATTATTTTATTTTTCACATTTCTTCTACACACTGCTGTAGGTATTTAAGCTGCTTTGCAGGACTGAAACCCAAGCATATCCAAAAACATTTCTGAGCTACCAGCTAACATGGCTATATTTATTTGCTGCAATTTACAGCTTCTGCTGGCTAGTGAGGTTAAATGGAAATATTTTAGGTGAAAACATTCTAGTTCAGAAGCAAAATTGCACATTCTGGATCAAGAGAGTGAGTCCTTCAGTTTAAAATAATGAAGAGTGACCTTTTTTAAAAAAAAATGCCTAAAAATCAGATTAAAAGCTAAGTTTGCACTTTCATGAATTATACAGAAAGAACTTAAGTTTTTTTTAAACTGACCTTTTGCAATTTATTTCATTCAAAGAATATTTAGATAGCAGTAGTTTTATTAGGTAATGAAAACTAATTGGGAAATTATTCATCTTCTAGTCTCCCCACTGGAGCGTAAAAGACATACAACAAATGTTATTCATGATTCTGCACAAACCACTCTGTCTGATTCATCTCCTTCTTTCTAAGGGGCACTTCAGAGGAAATAAAGGTTACTCTTTCCCATTTATATTTTTTAATTGACTGCTGGTATTTTCTTGTGGTCAGAAGGAAAGGAAAGAGCGCTCAAAATAGCCTATTAAGAAAAACAAGTTACAATCAGACCTCCCTCTACAGTACTGTCAGCAATGATCAGAGTGCCCCTATTTCCTTGTTAAAAGACAGAAGCATAAATGAAGGAATATCTTCACCACAGATTGATTATTCGGCAACCCTTATCCACATCTTCACTCGGCAATTTGAATTTTAATGAAAGTAAATGGAATAATTAGCTTTTCAAAGCGGGTTTGATACACTAGATTCTTTTTTTTAAAGGAGACTTTTATGTATATTCTGTACACAAAAGGAAAAGGAGCATTTGCGATTGGGCAGAAAAAGGGAAGGCACAGTGGTAGGGTTTTCATTAGAATAACTTAAATAATTGCCTGCACTAACTGAATAATCACAGATGTGAATCACAAGCCATTAGCAATTTCTCTCACTTTTGTTTCATATACCCCTTCTGAACAAATCATTTTTATCAATTTTGGAAAGTGAGTCATAATAAATACATTTTTTTCTTTTTTAAACGAAGCCCATTACATGTTGCTACTGTGTTTCTTAAGTACTGCTTCCCCTGTCCAACATGCAGGCAGATTTTAAATAAGAAAATTAACACTTCTTTAAAATAAAACTAAACAATCTTATCTTAGTGGATGCCAATACTGAATGAATCTACAAGTTCTTAAAACAACTGAAATGTGATGATATGTGAGCCAGAAGCCTCTTTCCTTAAAAAAAAATCTACTTGGCAATAAGATTTGGAGCTTTCTTTTAAACATCTCAATGCATGGACTTAAGACGGCAAGTTCAGGCAATCTTCAAGCAAAGCCCTGGAAAGTTCCTATTCTCACTTCTGCCACATTCAGTACTGCTCCAGAAGATTCACTGAACATGTTGAAGGAGCTTTCAGAGATACAAGCACCTAAAGGTGGAAACTAAAATTCCTCTAGAGACCTTTGGATCCCGGCAGCGGAGTGTGGCAAACAGCAAATTTCAAATGGTATGACATGATGAAGCATAAGAGAAGACTATCAAGGCAGAAAACGTAAGGAGAAGATACAAAATTATACAGTCCACTTATGGGACTAAATCCAATGGTATTTTCTTAGTTCAGTGCCAGTATGACAGAATTTTTTTTCCTGCCTCACTTTAACCATCTGTACTGCCAGAATATGAGATAGGGAGTTTTTGCAACCCCTGAAAATCAGGCTCTTGGGCTTGATGGGAGGCTGCAGCGGGAAGGGAAATCTCTTTGTCTCCCACTTCTGCTGGATCCTGCTGTTCTGTCAGTGGAAGGTCAGTGCTGAATCTTGTCTACAGCTAACTATATGTCCTCAAACTGTGCAAAGTGCTTCCCACGACAAGCCAGGCCAGGTCAGAACAGCCCACTGGTGGCATACATTGCCTTATGGGGCACCCAAGGGCATCAATTCTTTGTTTCTATAGTCTACATTCCAGTGATTTTCCCTCTCTACAGATGTTCTTTATATAGGCACAAAGCAGAAAGGACAAAAAAGAAGAAATTCATCTCATGCATTCGGGCACAACTGATGTACAGCTTACCGAGTATTTGGAGGGCTGTTTGCCTTAAACACACCTCTGGGCTCAGCACAATATTTGGCCCCTTTCTTCACTCAGAGAAAGCACATTCTACTGTAAGCAATATGTGATTGCAGAAAACTATCAGATCTGAGAGCCAACATATATGGATCAATTTTCTCCTGCTGACTGCTGTTTTTAGGACATGTTTTTTATTTTTGTTTTTTAAATCATATTTTGAAATTAATTGTTCAAACAACCCTGAGGGCTTCAACTTGAGAAGTGGCTTAACATTTTGAAAAATCAAGAAAGCACCAAGCAAAGGGCTTGGAAAAGTAATGTCTGCAAATCTTGCATCATATACACTGTCTTACCTGGTCCTCTGCAGCAATAGCTTCCATCTTCTCAAAAGTTTTGTTTCAGACTGCCATGATGGCTATATCTGATATCTCAGCTCACTATTTGCTTACTCATGAAGGTGACTAACCTCTGGTATGGAAGCAGCTGAATGTAGTATCTCTCTAAAATCTTAGATATATGTTTAGCAAAATTCCCCAAAGATGAGCTTCTTCTGCCAAATTAAGAGCCATTTTCTAAGCTCGTGTTTATTTTTAAGAATGCAAAGTGAGAAATGATCAATGGCCATTATGTGTTTGTGAGTTGAAGTTAAGAAAGTTTCAACTGCCCACTCTATGGCCATTTCCGCACTCGACTGTTATAACGCTATTATCCCGTCCAGCCCCTCCCGAAACTGCAAACCCCAGGATTCCATAGGATGTTGAAAGTGGGATAATAGCACTAAAACAGTCGTGTGCGGAAATGGCCAAAATTCTAGGTAAGAGACTACAACAAAGCGCTACTATGACCAATCTGCAGCAGCCCAGTTGAACTGAACTGCTAGTTCCATTGGTATCTAATGCATTTCTAACCAGCTGACAGAACTAAGCTTAACAGGAAAAAAAAAACATAATGTTTAGAGGGGGAAAAAGAAAGAAAATGAACTATTTTTAAAAAAGACTATTAAAGCTAAAATGGAAAGACCACATACCCCAATGATTGCGTTCAGTTCTGCCATGGTCACTTGCTTGGCACGTTCCACAGCCTGCACCACTTGTTGCTGGTGCTATAAATAAAGATCAGAAACAAGAGTAAAATTATTTGTTTTCTAGTGAATAAAGCATAGAATTTCCTATCTACTTTTTCTCTCCTCTAAACATAAGCTTAAAAAAACCCCAAAAACTCTCAAGATTACATGCTGGCCTGAAATAATAAGTGTCTTTTAAAAGAGCAAGAATTCTCAGAAGATTTTTTTAAAGCACCTCAGAGCGAGAGTTAATTTTATCCAAACTGAAGAGTTAAGCGGAATTCAACTTTCATTTCTCTTCTGGGACAAAAGGAAGAAAAGCAACAGCAGCATAGTAATCTTTCACTTAAGAGGACAGTGCTGTCCTGCACCAGAAGGGCTATGCTCCAGGTTTAAACCAACAGATTATTGTGAACAAAGTGATGCACCTGGAAAACAAGGTGTGCATTTAGGCAATCACCCACCACCATGCTATCTCCTCATCAGAAAAGCAAAGGTTAATTCTCATCTCTATGACTTGTGGACTTGATTGCTTATTTTCAGTATAAATATCTCTAAGCTTGCTCCACCTCCTAATTTGCCTATGCCAATAAAGGGCTAATCTAGTGTTGAAGCAATGAAATGCAAGGTAAACAGAGAGAAAGGGAAGAGCAAGAGAATGTACCTTCAACACACTGGCCCTTTGTCTACATCTAAACAACCCTAAGAAAATCTTGTTTAATTCAGGGTTACTACAACCCAGGTTACGGAAGACAGACATTGGCACATTTCAAAGAAGTTCAGCTACAGGAAGACATACGTAGAATCTTTATTCATCTTTCATTCAAAATGGGAAACAGTTTTGTGCGCCAAAGCCATGGGGGATAAACCTTTCATCCTATACATGCTTAATGGGATGTTAGCATGAGGGGATCAACACTGAGATTTTTGGCCTGAGGTGGATTGATCCGCACTACACATAATACTACTGCTTTAATTGTCATGGTTCTTCTCCCCAGCCCAATATATCCAGACACTTTAGTGGGGGCAATAAGAACTTTGTTTGTTTGTTGGAGGGGACAAGGTTTGATTCCTCTGAAGAGCGACATTAACTGAGGTGCCTTGCTTAGAAGCTATGACAGTTAAATGAATTTTTTCCCATAGTAATAGAGACAACATATTGTGAAGATGAAATACTGGGCACTTTAACACCTTGAAACTAATTCACTTGGCTAATGTTTCACTCTACTATTAAGCAGAATTATGCACAAAATAGAACCAAAGGTTTCCTAGACAGAAACATCACAAGGATTTCTAATTCATGAAGACTGATTCTCAGAACATGCTGGATCTCTTTCCACAGAAGGAAGATATCAACTGTGTGCTATCATTCCCTTCCCTCTCAGGCAAAAAAAAAAAAAAAAAGCTTTAACCTGGTCAAAAAATACAATGCAGAAGGATGTCCCATTGTCTTTTAACAAGAAAAAAGAATGCTAACAGATGCAGAAAATTCTTACTAAGCCTGCAGAGCAAAGGAAGGGAGAGCTGTTACAATTGTTAATAACTACATGGGTTATAGAAAGGCAGGTACATCACAGTTCCAAGAACTTAAAAAACAATCAGGCCTAGAAGAGGCCAGAATACACACTTCTCCTCGCAACTATGCTGTTGAAGAACCTAGGTAGCATTCTTCCATCTGATGGCACTTACAATGTTCCCCCTGTATATGTGAGGGTTCTGTTCCAAGAACCCCTGCATAAAACAAAAAATGTGAAGTGCCATGTCCCATTATAGTCAATGAACATGACATTGTGTATCCACAGCAGTACGAACACGTGCCTGCTGTCTCCACCTACTACAATGGGATGCAACAGTTCACATAACTTTACATTCATGACTGTGGAGATTGCATGAGAGGAGGGCGCACTGTATTTCACTCCTTTCCCAGGCACTCCAAGTTTTCAGTTTCTGTCCTCTCAAGCTAAGTGACACGCTAACAATTCATTTATTTATTCAATTTCTTAGCTACTCTTCAACAAATTGCTACCAGCAGAAGGGAGAACTTCTGCTCGTATAGCCCAACTAAATACCACATGGACCATGAATTTGGAGTCACTCATAGCCCAACTAAATACCACACGGACCAAGAGTTTGAAGATAAGAGAATCAGGGGATGACAAAGCCACTGGAGACTACGGTTCTGCCCCTGGAAGACAAATGATGGGTTCAAAGCTTAGAACATTATTTTCTAAAGTTAATGTGTTAGTTTTCCTTTTTATTAAAATGTCTTGTTAACTATTTACAAGCAGTATATTACTAACATGTTATTTTTTATTAATTTGTGAATCAAAAAATTGAAAAAAAAGGCCCCATATAGCCAACACTATCCTTTAAAGTCCTACATTTGAATTAACATTACTCATTATGCCAAGAAGTTACAATTTTAACAGTCATTATACTGTTTTGTTAAAATAACATTGATTTATGCTCATTATCCCAAAAAGTAATGTGCTGAAGACAACACTTTCATTTTTGACATATTATTTCAAAGCTGTGTGTGTGAGACGGGAGTCTATATCATTCTTATTCTTGGCCCCATCCATTCTTCACCCTTTCTTAATTTTGTGTTTTATTCATGTTCTCTCATTCAGTTCTCATCTTTGCGTCGTCATTCTCTTATAAATCTGGCACCGAACTTTTCTTCTCTAAGATTACTGCCCTCCTCTGATTAGCCATACATTGCTTTGTCTATGACTGCTACACTTCTTTTTCACATTCTTCTTAGACCCAAATCTTCATCCTCAAATTCCAGTCTTCTGTTCCTATTTCCAAACTGGAATGGGGAAATCTGAGGTGTGCAATTTCCCAATGAGTGATTTGAGTTCAGAGTATCCACCATGTGCAGATTGGCTCACCTGTATTACTATTTCTGAGCTTCAGTGGAAAGGTGAAGAATTGTAGACTTAGATCTACACTTCACTGGTTTTCTTAGATGGGAATAACTGAAACAGAGATAGTATGGGTTTGCCACTGCATCTGGTGGACACCCTGAGATCAATGCAGGTGTTGGACATGCTGGGTATAGAACAAAACAAGTGTCTTTCCCTTATTTAACTCTAAAATGATGGGAGAAAAGAGTTTATGTCCGTCCACTCCCACACTGCCTCAACCTCTACATTGAAAAAAGGAGAAATAACATTAGAGACATCACATGAAGTTAAAGACAATGTTCTGCCTTTTAGCAGAATGGTCCTGATGAGAGCAAAGTTTTGTTGGGTGACCAAAGGCCACCTAAAAGCTGTTAAATGTTGAGGGAAATGGACTATATATTCTATGTCCTGATACTAAGAAGAGGCATCAACCAAAAAGATGCGGAGACTAATGAGAACCAAATCAATCATAGGAGTGTTAAAGGAAATAAGTCACACACAAAAGGAACAGTAAAATAGAAGCAAAACCAATAGAATGTTCAATGCAAGTGTCAAAACAAATGAAACAGAGGTAGTTCCGGTAACATACTGGCTCACTCACACAAATAATCATTCACTTAAGCAACATACTCTTATAGAGTATAAGGAAACAAAATATGAAGAAGGCATCTGTAGCAAGAAACTGGAAGATAGGCCTTCTAATCCAGCACTTCTTGAGGGCATGTAGCTAAGACCATTTACATATTGGGAAAATCAGAAATCTGGTATAACAGCAAAAATCAGTGGGATACTGTTATCCCTGCATGAAAAGTCTGTAGAAAAGGCAGAATAAACCATGCTGGAGGTGGCCTTACACTGTACATCAAAAAGAAAGCATAGCTATCAACATTCTGCAGGATCTCTATGGGCAGAAATTCAAACCAAGAAAAAAAATCTTGGTTATCCTATAAATGATCAACATTCTTGTGGTGATATGGAAAGGTGAGGATGACAGCAAAAAGTAGGAAAAAAATAATAATCGTCTTCAACTGTCTAATCATTTTGAGGATAAATGTAATTTGATGAAAGACAAAACTTTCAGATATATTTCTACATTAACAAGCAGAAAAGGGACTCTTGATTTCACCACAAGTGATGCCAAGGATATGATTCAAGAAAAACACTGATGAGCTTTCCAACAAACAATGGTCATCACATGTAAAATTAAATAAGTACCTATGAAAAAGTATGTGTGTGCGAGAGAGAGAGACAGACAGAGAGACAGACGGAGAGAAAGATTTAAAGAGGATGATATATCACGTATTGAAAAAGGAACAAGTCCAAAAGGATGTTAATGTGGGTTGAATCCGTACTTTGAAATTAACTATAAAATGCAGAACAGATTATTTAAGAAGTAGAAAAAGAAAGATTCTGCCAAACAGGCAAGACAGGAAGTGCGAAGAACAAATGGTTAAGATAATACCTGTCAAAGGAACTCTGGAGATGATAAGAAAACTTAAATGATGCTTCATAGCTATCTTTGGTGTGGGAGATGTTGGTTTGGCACCAACATCTGATTCCCTTCTCATTCCACCTTTATCAGCATTCCTCTGGAAAACTAGAAACTAAATTCAATGAGAGATGAAGTTTTGGATTTCATAAAACATGAAACTGCACCCACCCCCCGCCCCGGGTGCATTGCTAGTAGAGGACAGCAGTGAACTGTTTTTTTCGAGACACAAACCATAAAAGTGTTGCTGCTTTGAACAGCTGCAAGGCTGCAATTACAGCATGTGGACAACTCTAAAATAATATACTGTTGCATTTTGAGCATGCACAGAACAAAATTTTCTCAGTTCAGATGATGGAATTGAAGGTAACCTATGTGCATGCACCCTAATGCTGAGAATAAGGTCTAAAATAATATAATCTTGTTCAGGTGGCCCTAGAAAACAGACATACACACACACTAACATAATATGGGAATGTTTGACGTCTAGCTCCTTTTTGTCTGCCGTCTTCCTGCTGCCCAGCCTCAGCTCCCTCTGCATGCTTGGTTGATGGGCATCTGCAGCAAGGAGATTACTCAATATGTATCTGCTTCCTATGTAATAAAGAATCTTACTATATGGGGTTCAAGAGCCCACACAGCACTCTCCCCATGACTAGACAGAGCAGGGAGAAAGGAACTGCCAGTATATCCATGTTCTCCTCACCACCTACCTACAGACTGGAGACATATGCGTAAGTGTCAATACCAGAACTGGGCTTCAAATGTTTTGTGTGTGACTTTGATTATTCTTCCTTAGTACTCCACGTATCAGACAACAGGAATTTCCATATAACGCAGTTTATCAGTGACAGTCAGGGTATTACTAGTGTCAGTCAAGACCAAAGATTCCAAGCATTATTTTTCTGTTTACAACTTCCAGAATCCCCAATCTGCACCTGACGTAGCCTAAAACAAGAAGTTCTCCAAGCTCTGGTCAAGACAAGCCATAAATGTAAGAGGCACTAGAAAGGATTAATGACACCTTGCTTCCAAAGAATTTGCTTTCTCCATGCCACATTCTGAGAAGCATAGCAAGGAATAGAGCATTTTAATATTCAACATTTAATCCAAAAGATTAATAAATATTTTGTCATGGATACTTTTGGGTCTCAAATATCCTTTTGCTCTTAAATGCAATCTGTCTTTCATTTAATCTCCTTTAGGATGGGCACAGACTCTGAATTTGCAAATACTGTGGAGATAACACTTACTTTTAAAAGATTTAGAAAAGTAGGTTTAACAGAGAGAGAGAGAGAGAGAGAGAGAGAGAGAGAGAGAGAGAGAGAGAGAGAGAGAGAGAGAGAGTCAGTGCCACCCCACAGAGCGCTAGCAGAGCATTAAAAAAGAAAAACTCTTAGTAGTACACACTGACTGAAAAGAGATTTAAGAACAGGAGGATTTTCTTTATGCTGATGGGAAGTAGAGGAGTTGGGGTGGGTGGGAAAAGCAGGTCTTAACTACAGTAAGAGGCTTTTCATCCGTTACAAAGAACTGGACAAAGAGAAACTGAAGACATTGTATTCATAACGGAGTAGATGCCATCATCTTCTTGAGGTACATCTTTCCTCTATAGCAACATGAAATATCCACTCTCTCTTCCAGGGAATAAGTATTATAACATCTTCGTATCATTCCCCTGGGGGAAAGTAATTGTATGCTCTCTCACACACACAATCATTCATTCAGACACACACACACACACACACACGTCGATTCCATTTATTTATTTTGAAGGAAAGAAAGCAAGAGGGAAAAATTTAGTGGGAGAAATGCCATACTTGGCTTTAAAATCTCTTCAGGCAGCAAACAAAGTTTCAAAAGGACTTAGGGAAAACTGAGTAAGTGAATGGCTCTAACAATTTATTTCAGGTTGGTAAGGAAAAAACATGATTAACATCAGTGCAGACAACACCCAAATTGGGTTGAGGTTAAGGCACCTGAGACTGAGAAGGGCAAATCTGTGTGTGAGGCTGGAGGGAATCTGCAGACAAGTGGCATAGTTCTAGTACCTTAAAACTAGTTAAGCACATATATATTTACTTCTGGTGTCATACTACTTGAAAATTTTGTGGGAGGAGGAGAGATCACTGTTTTTGCTTCCTCTTTTAATGTGGACGATTACTCTTGTTTGCTATTCTGGATTAGAGGTGAGCTAACTTCCTTCTTCTGTGGTTTAATCTGCTTTCTTGTTAGAAATGTGCTATGGTAACACATGAGAACCAGTGTGGTATAGTGGTTTGAACATCAGACTATGACCCTGGAGACAAGGGGTTCGATTCCCCGCTCGGACATGGAAACCCACTGGGTGATCTTGGGCTCATCACACACTCTCAGAACACTATCACACTGTAATAGGTTTGCCTTAAGGTTGCCATAAGCCGGATACAACTTGAAGGCACACAACAACAACAACAACAACAACAACAACAACAACAACACGTACCTTACTTACATCTAGTGGTCCTTATTGCAACATACTCTCCATTGGACTACACTTGAAGAGTCTTTGGAAACTGTGAGTCCAAGGTTCCACTCACCCTACACACTTACCTATTATTCCACTTTAACTGCCATGGTTCTGTCCTAAGGAATCCTGGGGTCCAAATTTGGTGAGACATTGGAATGCTCTGGTTGAGAATCCCACATGCCTCTCTTTTAAATTGCTAGTCCCAGGATCCCATAGGATGGAACCATGACAATTAAGGTGGAATAGATCTATAATTCTGTAGTGAGTTAATAAGCCCCAGAATGCAGTAGTGAGAATGGGGGGGGAGGAGCGGTGCTCACTTACAGGATCATGTTAAACCTGCCCTGCAAAGTCAGTACCAGTCAGCAATTTGTTCATGGACAGAATTCAAAGTTTGGTTAATGACCTTTAAATCCTTGAACTGCCTAAGTTCATGTTGTCTCTGGATGACCTCCTCTCAGACCACCTTCCTTGCCTCCTAGGAACTGACAGAGGGCCTCTTCTGTGTGTCCCAACTATGGCAGAGGCACAACTGAAGGGAGCAAAGGAAAAGATCTTCAAGATGGCTGCATCTAGCACTCTTCCTCCCCTTCAAGGGTGAACTGGCATCCTCCTCAAATGGGTTTCTCTACTGAGTGAAGCTCTTCTTCAAGCAGACATTTGTTTCATTAATTTCACCAGTTGTTCTAATTGTATTATTAATCTGTCTTATTATGACTATTTTAAAAATTTTAACTGCTTGAAGCTGCCCTAGGGTGTATGTAAACAACATAAGGGAGGCAAATACAATTTTTTTATAAATAAAAATTAAATTAAAAAAAAACAACCTCCTGGATCCAACCTTGAATCTGGACTCTCAAGTCTCAGCTGTAACTGGTATGCATTTACACAATTCAAGCTAGTGTGCCCGCTGTGACTGTTCCTGAAGATGTGTAACCTGGCCACAGTGGCACATGCCTTAGTCACAGCCTGTTTGGTTTGCTGTAATATGCTGTATGTCGGTCTGCCTTTGAGGAACATTCAGAAACTGCAGCTGATCCACAATGCTGCAGCCATACAGGACTGGTTACAAGAAACATACATTTCTCTTGCTGAAGCAGCTTCACTGGTAACCAGTCCCTCTCTGGGCACAATTCAAAGTGCTGGTCATGACCTATAAAACCTTCTACAGCTTTATGTCAAGGCTATCTGAAAGATGATACTTTCCTATATAAGCCTGCCTGTGTTTTGAGAACTGCAGAAGAGGTCCTACTGTTGGTTCTTTCACCTTCAGACTTACATCTGGTCCAGATATGAAAGAGGATCTTCTCAGCAGCCATGCTGGTTATGAAACCTCTTTCCAAAGGAGTTTAGGTTACTGTTCTCCTTACCAGAGGACAAAGCCTTTTTCGTTCAGATGGATCATCAGCAATGGATTATTATAGATATGGATGTGCTGGACAACTAAAATTATTTTACTGCTTATTTATTATTAGTTTGGTGTTTTTCAAATGTTTAATTGGTGTTTTAGTAGTATAATGAATTCAACTGATATTTTAATATGTAGCATTTATTGTGTTTTTATTGCAACCTTGTTTGTTTTCCAATCCTGGGAGAAAGATGGTATGGAAATCTTACAAATATATAAATAAATTCAAGACATGATGGATCTACAAAAAATAATCCAGCTGGGTCAGACAAGGCTCTGCTTTTGCTGCCCTCTCTGCAAGAATTCAAGAAAAAAGCAGGTGCTAGACAGTTTGCTATATAGAGATCAGTATGCTACTCGTAGACTGTGATCTGCATTTTGCCTACCAGAAACAAGTTCTATAAAGATATTTTGCTAATTCTTTTTTACGTTAACCCCAGTTTATTGAGAATGTATTTAACTACATTATTTGTCAGGGATTCCAGGCAGGGAACCCTGGGAAAATGATCAGCCCACTGCAAAGATGTTGCATCATGCCCCAGCTGTGGGTAACTGCAAGGTTGCATCAGAAACTGGGGTCGTGTGCAGATGGTAGAGGGAGGTGTGCAAACCTCCACCTGATTGGTTGTAGATATGTATATAACAAAGCAACGCCAGTATGTATTTTGTCTGTTGACCAAACCTGGTGCCTGGCGCAAGCTTTTGTCTGTCTGTCCTATGTTTTGTAAATAACGGAACTTTGCTGCAAGATAAAGTGCCTCCTGTTTTGGAAGAAACTCCTCCGTGTGTGAGTATCCTTACTGGGGAACAAGGCTGCTGCTGTTGGCTCGCTGAACTCTGGGTTTTCCGCTGCGTTTCCGTGGGGCTGAAACTCCTATCATCCCCAACAGGGGTTATGGGCCCAGGCCCAGAGTGCACAGCATCCACAGCGCACCTGCAGTTGTTTTTCTCCTGGATACTGGGACTGTTTTTGACTGTTTGCCTGGCTCTCCAGTGCTTTGGGAGTCTGTGTTTTGGCAGAGAGACAGTTAATCTTCAGTCCGGAGCTCACCAAGGTCACCGCGGCCAGCTGCTTTGTTTGTTGAATTTTCCTTACAAAGGCAGCAGCGTGGCTGAGGGAGGTTATCTGCGTTTTGAAAAGTTGACCGACGCTAATTATCAAAGCTGGCAAATTTATGTGAGAGCCGCTTTGACGAAGGAAAACTTGTGGCACTTTTTGGAAAATGAGGGACAGCCCCCAGAAGGAGCAACTGCTGCTCAAATAGCAGTGTTCAGGGTTGCTGACAAAAAAGCCAAAGCAGTTATTTTGCTTACTTTAAGTCCTTCCCAGTTGATTCATGCTGCTGCTGCAGACACAGCATATCAGCTCTGGGAGGCTCTGAAGCATGTGCATCAATCTTCCTCGTGTTTGTCCAAAATGCTATGGACGAAAAGACTGTATAACACAAAGTTATGTCCCGGAAGCTGTGTAAGAGAGCACCTCATGCTGATGAAACAGTTATTTCAAGAGGCAGCAAACAGAGGGGTAAATATACCAGAAATGCAGAAAAGTTTTATTCTTCTGGGAAGCCTCACTAAGGAGTGGGGCTTTTTGATGTACAGCCTCCAGGGTGTGTGTGAGGAAGAGCTGACTGTAGACTTGGTAGCCGGGAGGATTTTGGAGGAAGTCCAACGTAAGCAGTTCGATTCCAGACTGCAGTCGGAGGGGATAACAGCCAGTTGCCAGGAGGGAGAGACAGCTCCCAAGGAGGCATCTGACCGGGAAGAAGGTGCAGTGTGCAGCTTTGCCAGACGCTGCTACAGATGTAAGAGAGTCGCCCATCTCCAGAAGGACTGCAGAATGCCAGCGCCGAGCAGAGGGAAGAAGACAGCCCAGAAGCAGAGGGGCGTGTCGTCACAGGCTGAAGCCCATGTGTTTGTGGCAAAAGAACAGTCTGAGAGTGGTGTATGGTTGCTAGACAGTGGTGCAACTCACCACATGGTGAACAATTTAAAGCTGTTGAATGATGTTACAAATGCAAATATAACAGCAATTTCCCTTGCAGATGGGGCACCAAGCAAGGTGCAGAAGACGGGTACTGCGTATGTGCCATGTTTTGGGAAATCGTTTAATAATGTATTGTGCGTGACAAATTTGCAGAACTGTATTTTGAGTGTCTCCCAACTGGCCAGTGAGGGTTACAAAGTGGTGTTTGAAGGGGAGAAATGTATAATTACTGCAAATGGTGTTTTTTTGTGCAAAAGGGGTGAAAAAGCAGAGGTTTTACCACATGTTGCCCAAAGGAAAAGTGGCAAACGTTAACCCTTTGTGTAACAAGCCTCTACATGAAAAGTGTGTACATTACCTCCACAGAGTGATGGGTCATGCCAGCTACAAAGGTTTGCAAGAGTTGGCAAAAGTATGCCCTGGGTTACAGGTCCGGAATTGTCCTAAGTTCCTAGAGTGCTCTGTGTGCAAAAAGGTTAAGGTAAAGGCTTACCCCATTGCCAAGAAAAGCAAGTGTGTCACCCAACGGCCTTTTGACGTTGTACATGCAGATTTGGCTGGGCCATTCAAGCCAACTGAAAGGCAAAATAGGTTTTTCCTGGTAATTGTAGACAGACACACCAGGTACTCCTATGTCTATCTGCTGAAAGAGAAGAGCCAAGCAGCAGATAAGTTCAAAGAATGGGTGAATGCTGTTGAGAGGGAATTTCCTTATAAAGTGGCCAGTCTTGTGTCAGATCGAAGGGGAGAATTCCTGTCTAATAGCCTGCAAGCCTGGATGCATAAGAAAGGCATAAGGCATAAAATGCATAAGAAAGGCATAAGGCATAAAACCACCAACCCCACATCTCCCGGGGAGGATGGTCTTGCAGAAAGAAGAATTGGGCTGTTGAAACAAATGAAGGACTGTATGATGGAGGATGCCCAAGCCCCAGCAGGACTTTGGGGAGAAGCAATAGCGACAGCAAACTACCACTTAAACAGGATGTGGAGTTCAAGTGTGAAGCAAACTCCATATTACCTATTATATGGTAGAGCGCCAAACCTGCAGCATCTACGTGTTTGGGGTCAGTTTGCTAGTGTGTATATTCCCCCAAGTTTCAGAAAGTCTGGAGAGGAGAAATCTAGACGGTTACACTTTTTGGGATATGAAGGTAACAAATATAGATTTCTACACCATGCTGGCAAAATAGTGTATTCTAGGAGTGCAAACTTTGAAATCCATTCAGGATGGGATAGACTGCACTGTAACCAAGAGGTTTTGATTCCCCTGGGTAAAAGTGTGAAAAGTGTTCCCGAAATTCCTGAGAATGGAGGGGCAGTGATGTCTGATGAGGAAAAGGACAGTGTCCTAGATACACTTGAAAGCTCTGAAGATGGAGGGGCGGTGATGGCTGATGATGAAGAAGAAAGTACTGAAGAAAGTACTGAGGAGGAGAAGCCAGAAATCTCACTCAACGTCACACCAAAGAGTTCAACACCGCCACCTAGTGCTGAACCTGCATTTACGGTCAAGAGAGAGCCTCGCACTGAGGTCAGCACTAGTTCCAGCAGTGGTTCCAGTGAAAGTGGGTCAGGAAGTACCCAACTTGCTGAGTCAGGAAGTAAAGTTATGCTTATCCCTAAAAGGTCAGGAGGAGGGTATCTTGCTGTCCCGTGTGACTGAGGCAGAAATTTTGAGTATAGGACTACACTGGGGTATGGTATCTGAAAAACAATATTGCGGATTTGCTTACAAAGGCCATGAGAAGTTGGCAAGTAAACTGGGCCTTGCCACCAGAGTGTAAGGTGGAAGATGAGTTGTACTCTTGAATGTATGTACTGTATGTATTATGTAACTTGTATTGTATGACATGTATGGATTGTGAAAATGTTCTACACAGTGGCCTGATCATTTTGGAGGGGACTGTCAGGGATTCCAGGCAGGGAACCCTGGGAAAATGATCAGTCCACTGCAAAGATGTTGCATCATGCCCCAGCTGTGGGTAATTGCAAGGCTGCATAAGAAACTGGAGTCGTGTGCAGATGGTAGAGGGAGGTGTGCAAACCTCCACCTGATTGGTTGTAGATATGTATATAACAAAGCAACGCCAGTATGTATTTTATCTGTTGACCAAACCTGGTGCCTGTCTGTCTGTCCTATGTTTTGTAAATAACAGAACTTTGCAGCAAGATAAAGTGCCTCCTGTTTTGGAAGAAACTCCTCCGTGTGTGAGCATCCTTACTGGGGAACCAGGCTGCTGCTGTTGGCTCGCTGAACTCTGGGTTTTCCACTGCGTTTCCGTGGGGCTGAAACTCCTATCATCCCCAACATTATTTTATAGTCACTGAAACAGAAGGGATCCTATATCCCATTGTTCAAATGACTCCTTTGAGAAATATCCAGTATCTCATACTAATAGTTGGGTAGGAAATTGCTGAACTGCTCATTTTCTTTATGAAAGACTCCCAATTTTGCAAGTTAAGCATGGTATGTTGGATAATTCTTTCTTATCGCTATTATGAACCAACTAATTTCAACATGGTTATCATTAGGATACAGTTTAAAGAAGGAAGAATCTATTGAGATTATCACTCAGTAAAAAAGTGAGTGGTGACGCATCACTTGTTCACATGTGGAGCATAGCACGTAATGAAAACTTCTGAACATGAGAAATTATTTAACATATGAATCTGCCCACAAGGATGCCTATGACACTTTGAGCATCCCAAACACAATAATGACTGTTATTTTCCCCAGTAGAAGACATCTGTCACAAAGAAACTGGCATCCACCACATTCAAAAGTTATGACTTGCTAAGGAACACAGCCCAAATATTCTACACTCGACTCCAGGATTTCCATATGCCAGCAACTGCAGTTCCTTTTACCAAGAGCAAAGTGGATGGTTCAGATTTTTGTTGTTCTTTTGCTGATGAGGAGAGGGAAAAAAAGAGGGGTGGGAAATTAAGGCAAAAAAAAAGTAGACTGAAGAAGAAAAAATACAGGGAGATGAGAGATTTTTCAAAAGAGCAATTCACAAAAGAATAGAGGAGTTACTCCTTTTGTTACATGGGATGGAATCTTTCTAGGCTGAACTTCTGAAAAGGGGATACAGCATTTTATCAACATGGCAACAAAGGTGTTTTGTCCCTGGAAAAGTAGCTCTCCTTCTGCAGATATCTATGGCTGTATCTCAAGAGCTGTACGCTATTGACTGGACAGGTTTCACGGCCATCTGCTGAACAGAGCCTCTGACCCATCTTAAATGGGGAACACCACAAGTCTTCTTCAGACTAAATACCTGTGTCACTTTATTTAACATCTGCTAAAAACCAGCCCTTTTTAACCCCCTCCCCCCGCAGCCATGCACACAGCCAAAGCCCCCTAGCCAAAATGACTTTTACAGTACTGCTACTCTTTTCCTAACCCAAATAAGGTTATATCAGCAAAGCTACTTCTCCCATCCTTACATGCTGATGTAGGACTATGCCATTACCACTGGACAGTCTAGCATGCCTATAAACCATGGGACAAATATTCTTTGCTTCATCTTTAGAAATATGCATAGACAATAAACCAGAAATGAGTCAAATCTAAGAAAAACATTAAATTTTTTAGAAGTTGGGCCATTTCACTCAAGCACTAAACAAAAATGCTGTTGCTAGTCACAACTCCCTGGTGGAAGTATACAATATACCAAAAACATGTATTTTGTTATTTTCATACATTTTTAGGTGTAAACTTAAAACAACTTGAATGCATATCCAAAAACTTGAATGTGTTAAGTGACCAGCAAAAGGAATGTAGTGAGGGAGACAATGAGAAACAAGAAACAAGAATATGACCTGTACAAGACCACCAGGCAAGCTTTGCATCTGAGCAATTATTTGAACTTGGGTGTCCCACATTCAACAGTAATACTTTAGGCTCTGGTGTGTTGAATGACAGTGCTCTGAACGTGCCACCCTTCTGCTTCATTGTTGTCAACTGTTCACCAGACTCCAGCCTAGAAGCGACGCATGAGAGAGTAGTGAAGATTAACATGGTGAAGGGGCAACAGTTGCTACTATCCACTTCTTCACCAGCTCCCTTTCTGTCAAGCAAGCAAATGGAATCAGAGCCAATGTGAAATACAGGGACCCACAAAGGAAGAAGGGCACCACAAAGGGAGAGGAGCAGCACACTCAGTCTGACGGCCCCAAAACTCAGAACTAGAATGCTCATTTCAGTGAAATCTGGGAACTCTGCTCTAATATTTTAAAAAAAAGTTGTTCCTCCTAAAATTGGCAACTACAAGTAACTTCCAAACACATGTGCATGCACACACATACTCACACAAAGACAGAATATTTCAACCATGTCAGAATGTAAGACGAGTACTAGGAGATAGTAAGAAGGTAAAGGTGAGGTAGCAAACATGATGGTTGCTATTTTTGACGAAAGTCACACGCTTTGTGTAAGCAATAGTTTCATCCTCATCTGCACAATTAAAAATCGTCTGCCCAGACACATAGTTATAACTACTGGAAACATTTAATACAAGATACTATGTAATACAAAGTAACAACAGTAATAAAAAAGACACAAATTGCCAGAATTATCCACATACTTCGGCTTGTTTGCCTCTGAGATCATTTATATAGCAAGGTCAGAATGTTCTCCGGCATGCTGATTAAACTGCCCTGAAAATAAGTTTGTACATCAGTGACATGCCACAACTCCCATCTTTGCAAGAAATCCCTGGTGAATTTGACGATGATCTCTTTCATCAAACCATGTTAGCGCACACCATTGATTTCTTACAAAGTTAACAAGCACTAAGATGAGTTAACCTGGCACTATTATCAGGAACTAACAGTGCCATCAGTGCATGCAGTCACTGTATTTAGTTCATTTCCCCCACAGGCACAATAAAGAAATGACTAGTGACATTTCCCAGCCTCCTCCTACTCCTCGTGGCTTTTTTTTTTTTTAAAAAAACACAATTATACTGTTTGTGAAATGAAATACAGAGAGAGAGTGTGTTTGCATCAAAATCTGATGCCTTCATATGCTGTAATATAAACCCCATGTTTAAATAGTTTTTCTTTCACATTCATAAATACAACAGACAACCAAATGAAAAACCAGAGCTCAGATTCCTCCACCCACCCACCCAATCATGTACAGAGATGCTGTTTCTGCTATTGCTAATGAGGTTATAAGTGTCAGCAGAGCTCAGAAAGTTACTAAGCTGTGGGTGTCAGCCACCCTTTCCCCACAATTTTAGGTGCCTCACAATCAATAGAAATGAAGGTATTGTTGTAGAAATGCTAAGGTTCCCACCCAGCCTCCTTTTTTGATGAGGCTCAAGGTGTCACAGATCACCACTTACAGGTCCAAAAGACAGGAGCATTTGTTTGGTGGTTGTATGATTAACGCTCTGAACCACTCTCTTTTGTTCTTGCATAGGCCTCCATGCCCTGTCCCAGAACTTAAATAATTATTAAGAGATTCAGACAAATGAAGAAGACAGTGACTGGTTGGGAAGTTATACTGGAAGAACTTCAGTCTTTCAGGTGTGCTATCTCTTCACTCTCAGCCTTTACTCTGCTGCAGCCCCCACTCCCAAAAGATATTTTTCATCTTTCTCCAGAAACTCTGGTGTTATAATATGACATTGTTTCAACAAAGGTCTGTGATCAGTACATGCCTAGGAGACTCAGAATCTCAGTCTCTTTGGCATGTAGTAATCACAAGCCTTCTTGGTCAAAATCTTGAAAGACAGCAGGTTTAGCCTTACTGAGAAATGAATAAAATCGAGTTTTACTCCTAGTGCTGAACCAGCATATTTTTGATAAGAGGAAGAAATGACATAACATAATAATTCAAAACTCAAAACATATGGGAAATTCCCTCTCTTATCTCAAGTATCAGTTATAAACTGTCCCTGAACTCTTCCTCCATCTTTTGTTTATCTACAGAACATTGATAGGGAAAGTTTCACCCTTTAGATAATGCTGGCCTGCAATTTCCATTAATCCTAGACAATAAAGCCAATTGAGAAGTATTATGGGAGCTTTAGCTCAATAAAATCTGGAGAGCCACACATTCCCTTGCCAAAATTTGACACTTCAGAAATGTACACACAGTAGTCCCTTTCCAAGTGCCTCACTGAAATGAAGTGGAATTGATGGCTACAACAGAATGACAGAATCCTATCTATGGAATGTGCTCCCCCAAAAAAGTCACCTGGCACCTACATTGCCGTCTTTTCAGCACCAGGTTAATACCTCTGTTGTTGTTCCTTCCTATATATTTTTGAACTGGTATTAGTACTTTCAGATCTGGGTAGGTAGCCACAGAGGGTACATGGGATGCAACCACTTCATTCTCCAAACCCCTGCTGGCCCAGCTACCCACTTTTTTTCAAAATCAGACAGGGTTAATCTGTTTTCCTCAAAGCAGCTCCCCACCCTGCCTACAAAGAATCCAGAAGAAAACTCCCACCTATCTTAGTCTCCTCTTCCAAGTGACACTACCTAAGCAGTTATAAAAGAACTAAGTAAGATTCTCAGGTGTAAAGATATTATCATTATATGCCATAGTCAGGATTGTCTATGCCATAGTATTCCTAATTTCTATGTATGATTGTGAAGGCTGGACAATGAAGAAAGTTTACAGAAGAACATGAATTCATCTGGAATGTGGTATTGGAGGAAAGTTTTACAGATACCATTGGCTGCCAAAAAGGACAAATAAATAGTGCTGGAGTAAATCAAGCCTGAAATCTCCCTAGAAGCCAAAATAACTAAATTGAGGCTAACATACTTCAGACATATCATGAGAAGACATGACTCATTAGAAAAGACGATAATGTTTGATAAACTGGAAGGCAGTAGGAAAGGTGGAAGATCACATTACAGGTAGACAGACTCAATCAAAGAAGTCACTGCTCTGATTTCGCTGGATCTTAACACAGCTGCTGGTGACAGGTATCCTGGAAGTTTCTCATTCATAGAGTTGCCATACATAAAAGCTGATTTGACATAAATTAACAACAAGTGAAGTACAGGAAAATCTTTGCTGTTATCACTGATCAATGATAATAATGATGATCAATGATCCTCTAAGGCTCTGGATCTGTTTTCAACCTCAGCGAGGGAAACATGATTTTTCCTCTTACAATTGAGGGAACTGTTTCAGGAACTGCATTATCATCATTTTTTTAAAAAAGCAAGTTTCTATCATATGTCCTATCTTCTTTCCAATAGCTATGAAGATAAGCTTGAAAATATGTAGGCCATGCCTCCTGCAATCTCACCAGGAGATGGCTAAAATGATTTCTAGTGTTCATGAGCAAGGTTTCTTCTGTACACTGCATTCTCACTGTGGCTCTATCAACTACAGAACTGGAATGAATGAAGCAAAATTGGAAATATTCAAAATTATGCAAAATAGCAGTATGTATGCAGATTTCTGCCATTACATAACTTAAACAAGGCATAAGATTCTGCTTGTCTCAGTGCAGAATCTGGACTTGCAGAATACATTCAAGGAAAAGCACAGAAGAGTATCCCTTAACTATGGTTGTGCTGAAGCATGATACCACGGACATGCCATTTCAAACAACCTGTCCTCTTACCAAAAAAGAAATCACTCCTCTTTATCCTCTTAGTGTCCAATCTGCAACACTGTGTTACAGATCAAATCTGCTAATGAAGGGCATTTTTTTAAAGATTTGTTCAGAGGGGGTTTGCCTTTGCCTTCCTCTGAGGCTGAAAGAATGTGACCTGCTCAAGGTCACCCAGTGTCTGAGAAAGTATTTGAATCCTAGTCTCCAGAAGCTTTTATTAAATAAACAAATATTAGAATGTTAAAATACATATTTGAATATTTAAATCATGAGTTCAGTCTTGGGGCTCCCTGACAAAAAATTATATTTGCAAGGGATCCCTGGTAAAGAAAGTTTAAGAACCACTGTGCTACAGCTTCAGTAGTTGATGGTTCTTTATATTTTCTGCCAAGCTTAACACCAATTGTCAAAAATGCTGAACAAATCACGTCTTTCCAGCAGTTTTTCAATATATCCTATTAGATGCCAGCTTGACAGAGTTGTATTTATGAGCGCATCAGCCTGACAGGCAAACATTTTTATATAACTAACATCCTGATCCTAACACATACCTCAGTGGGACAAAAAAACCTCAGCAGTCATTTCTGGCATGCTGGCAGCCAACTCCCCATATCACAGTTCTGGAATTACCCTTCCCAATGGTTATGTCTTCTAATTTAAGACAGCTCACAATGGCTGTTACTGAGGCAGCTGAGTAGAACATCCACATTCAAAGGCACCATGCATGGCTACCATTCTGAACTTAGAAAAATTAGAGGACATGTTAGAAGGCTGAAGAAAGTAACTTCTACATGCTCTGTTCTAATTGACATATGTGAGAGGGGGAAGCAACAAGCTAGAATGGCTATCATTTTCCTTCTGTGTGTGTGTGTGATTCGGAAGGCATCCAGCTGGGTGGCTACTGGATAAACATTAGTCTAATTCAGCAAAGATTCTTTTGGTTTCATATGGGCACTGAGGGCAGGGATCCTACCAATACAAATAAGTTAGGATGACAAGTTTATGTGGCCTCGTGCATGCAGAAAATATCCAAGTGAAGATTACCACAATGGGGAGATGATGGTGCGCCCAAGACTGAAAATGCAAAACTGATTATATGTATGACATTTTCCCATGGTAAAATCATGCTCAAAGCAATTTCCTGTAACATCAGGGGTGGAGGGGGGAACACTGGAAAGCACATGCTGTCAGAAAGCCACCTTAGTTTTTCAGTTAAAAGTGAATATCCTGCAATTGTGAGGTTAGTAGATGTAAATACCCCTCTTACCTCCTGTGACAAGAAAGGAATGACCTGGGCACAGATGGCATTCAGCCTCTTGACAATTTCTGCCTACAGATGAAAGAAAGGAAAATTAGTGAGCAGTATGTTACAAATATACCATCATGATCACACACGAAAAACAAACTCATTTAAAAGGGCAGTTTTGATAGATGGGTAGTTTGACACTTGGCCAGGTTCAGATACTGGAGCAGTACCAGCACATATTTTTATCTGTTCCACAGTACCTACAATGAACCCATTCTAGGAAAATCGGAACCACCAACTGATTCAGAGACACAACTCTGCCCCACTCCTTTCACAGTGGGGCAGGGGCAGGGAACCTTCAGCCCTCCAAACACTGATGAATTACTACTACCATCATGTCTCACCAGTGACCAGGCTAGCTAGAACCAATGTTCAGCAATATTTAGAGGATGTTCAGCGATATTTGGAGGACCAGAGGTTCACTAATCCTGCCATACGGGAACAGTGGGAGAAATGTGTCCTGATATTATAGCTCTCAGCCCAACAAATATATGGGATGAAAAATAATCATAGCTTCTGACCCACACCATTATAGCCCCCAAATGGTACCACATAAGGAAAAGGGTCTAAAAATTAGGATTTCTTCTGCTGAAGTTCTTATGACTGAGTCATTCTGTTGATACAAACAGAATCATTAACTGGCATATCCCACACTTCCACTAACCCCTGATCTCTAAGATAATCATTCAAACATTGGGCCATAATAAAATTCAGATGGTACTGGCTTGTCTCAGAGGGCACTTTTTTTATTTTACTGAGAAGCTCAGCCATGATATCGTCTATGCATATGGCTTCTCCTGTTTATTTTTTTCAAGGCACTCTATAATCTTAGATATGCTTCTTTCATTCTGGGAAAGGGGGCCCATGGCAGCTATGACCAAAAGGATTCTGAGGGTAGTATGTTATTCTACTTCTCATTACTATAACCAAAGTCCGCCTCTGGGTGTCCTTTAAGAGAACTGAAGAGCTGTCCACCTGCAGTATGCAAACTCCAAACGGATTACTTTGAGAAATAAAATTTTCTTTTACATATCCTGAGAAATCTCTCTCTCTCTCTCTCTCCACTTTTTGCAAAAGATCCCAGTCTGAACTCTTGACAAGAAACATGATCCAATCCATGTGCCTCCTCACCTCACAGCAGACCACCAAGGTGGTATGCTAGGCATCTCTGTGTCTATGGGAGGCCCCAACCTCCGAGGTCACACACAGAACTTGATTAGACCTCTTTGCCATTTCCACAATGACTGCACCATTCTTTATTTGATAAACCATAAGGTCCACCTGTGGTGGTTCTTTCTCCACCACCAATTTCAGAAACAGCTGCCTTGAGAAGTATTTTTAACATTAGGGTGTGATATGAATTCAATCAATAAACAGTCTTTCCCTCTCAGTAAATACTTCTGATGAAATCAAACTTCTGTACCCCACTTGCCACACTCTTGCATTAATCTCTTTGTTTTTGTCAAAAAAGGCTCACTATACCAAGCATGTTCACATGCCTTAGCTAAAGGCCATTTCCACACTGGACTGTTATAGCGCTATTATTCCACTTTCAACATCCTATGGAATCCTGGGGTTTGCAGTTTTGGGAGGGGAAACTGCAAACCCCAGAATTCCATAGGATGTTGAAAGTGGAATAACAGCGCTATAACAGTCCAGTGCGGAAATGGCTAAAGATTCCAGGATCCCAGATGAAATAGGTCTACAGTACATGCACATATGTGAGTGTGCATGTACGAAGACATTCAGCAACAGGTATGGGGAGAATATTATTTCACACACAAGTTGAGAACTGGGCAACCTCTGGATTTCTTGGAACTTACAACTCTCCAATTGTATGCATCTGTTCAACAGGAAATAAAATGTAAAGAACAACAGTGACAGACCCAGTCTAGCAATTAGGGAGTGAATGATGGTCAACAATAACCACTTGCTACTCTGAGAGTTCCTTGCAATCGCAAGTGCTCAGGCTTCAATTCAGGACAGAGAATTTAATTTCCATCACTAAATCGGGCTATGTTGAAAAGCTTCAGGAGCCTTTTGTGACACAGTAATGAGCCACAGCTGAAAACACACAAGCACACACAACTGAGACTGGCAAACAATCTTCTTGAATCTTATTTCTTCTTGAAAAACAAGAAAAAGGACAACTTTATCATTCACCTGCATATCGGGTATGTGTATATGCGTGCATGTGTATATTTTTTATCTATTTAAAAATAATGGGATAGATCCAGTGTGCATTCTAGTATAAGTACGTCTACAGAAATCAACATGATTTACATAAATGATGACTAAGAACTCCAAATAATTTCTCTGGGTTTACTCTAGTTGGTATTAGCATTGGATTATGCCCAATAAAATATCAAACACGCTGCAAGGACATTAAGGGGGGTTTCCATGCTGGCGAGCTTCTTATTTAAAAATAACTGTTGGCTGATTAAAGATTTCCATCTGATTGATTACTCAGAATCATTCATCAATAAATATAACATTTACATATATAAATCACCTACGTGTTCATGCTCCAGTTAAATAATATAACTTCTTATACTACTAAGACTACTACTTATACTACTACAGAACTACTAAGTTTCTGAATTTATTCTAAGGCTTGTTCGTATGCTCATATACCTTGAGGTCACAAGTGCTGAAAATCCTTCAATTATTTTCATGTGATTAAAGTATGATACACATAAAGACATTTGAAGCAGAAAGTGAGAGCTGTCTTCTGAATGCTGACAAACAATTTCTGTGCCTCTACTTCACTTCATAATACTTAAGCACACAAATAAAACGGTAGCAGTAACAACTAGGATCAAAATGAACTGGAAATGATCTCAACAAAAAAATGTTGGGGTTAAGGACTGTATGGAACATGAAACATATGCAGGGTTAGCCATGTTGACCACACCACAAAATACAACAAAATCCAAAATCCACAAAAGAGTGATACCTTTATTGGCCAAACAAAATGCAAAAAATACTTCATGCAAGCTTTCAAAGCTCCATTGGCTTCTTCATCAGGCAAAAGATGTTTTAAAAAAATCATACAGAAGAAGAAAAATGATGACACTAGAGTCACAGGCCTATATTCTGCATCTGATGTTGCTTTTGTTGTAGTTCAGTTTTCTGGAAGGATCTTAATGCACACTGAAACCACTCCCCCGCTTGGTCATGTGGCAACCAGGGACAAAGGGCAACAAAAGACAGCTAATAACAGTGCAACTCCAGTAGCAACAGAAAAAGAACTTCCCTTGTGATCCAGGCTGCCTGTCCTGTGTGGAGGCAGCGGCCTCTTTCATATACAGAGAATATTGAAAACTCCAGAGGATAGGAAAGTCTCTGGAGCAGGTTTTTGGTGCCATAAAGAGCTGAAATGGGAAGTAGAAGAGAAGTCTAGATGCTGTATATGGAAGAATGGAAGAATATGGAAGAATACAGTTGGATCATGGCCCAATAATTCATCCTTGGTGCTCAATGTACCCTATGTGTCTCACATGAATGGAAGGTGCAAGACAGGCCCTCTCTAAAAGGGACATTTTAAAATTGCATTCTACTTTTGGTCACTTTGCCATTGCATTCAGTGACAAAATGCTCTTTCATGCAAAGTCGTTACTTGAATGACATATACACTCATACTTGTGTAATTTAGACTTCCTTTCATCAGCAACCCTTTTGACCTTCTCGCTATGCAATCTTTTAAAAAGCAAAGCCTTCAAACCCTATGTAACCCATAAAAGAATACAGAATTATCAATAAGAAACTAACATGCCTGAAGAGATTCACATTAATGAAACATTCCATAGGCACAGATAGATTGCTGAAAGCTGAGAAATGCCAAAGTTGTGTTTTTCATTAAATTGTACCTCTCCTGTGCATAGGAGTCTGCTTTATTTATCAGCCTATTTATCTGTCTAGCATCAGTCTACTTAGCCATCTAGCCCAGTGTAACTTCCTCTACATGACACTGCCACTCCAGGGACTCATACAGAGGGCCTCTCTCCTCACTAGCTCTCTGACCTTTCCACATGCTAAGCACTGAATGCTGTATCTTTTGCATGCAAAAGATGTACTCTTCTCCCCTCAATGTAGTTCCATAGCTGGAAAAGTTTACTTTTTTCGACTACTGGTCATACTGTTTGGGGCATCTGAGGAACTTCCAAGTTTGGTATACAGATAGAGTGTGACATAGCACATCTATGTTTTCCCGGTGGGATGCACCAAACTTATTTGCAAGAATTCTCATGCTCAGTCACTCTCATATGCACACATACATGCAAGTGTGAAGTACACAGAAATTAATAATAAGATGAAATTCAAGAGAGAGAAAAGCAAAATTCTACATTTAGGCCACAAAAATCACCTGATTGGGTATAGGATGGGCGATACATGGCTCAGTGGTACTACAAACAAAAAGGACCTTGGGATTACTGTTGATCATAAGCTGAACATGAGCCAGCAGTGTGATGCTGTAGCAAAGAAGCTGAATGCTTGTTTAGCCTGCATTAACAGAAGCATAGTTTCCAAGTTAAGAAAAGTAATAGTCCCCTATATTCTCTGCTAGTCAGGCCTCATCTGGAGTATGTACTCAGTTCTGGGTGCCTCATTTTTAGAATGACATAAACAAGTTGGAACAGGTTCAGAGAAGGGCAACAAAGACAATGAGAGGCATGGAGAATAAAACATACGAGGAAAGGTGGAAGAAGCTGGGCATATTTAGCTTGGTGAAGAGAAGACTAAGGGGTGACATAACTGCCCTTTTTCAATACCTCAAGGGCTGTCACAGAGGTAAAGGGGCAGGCCTGTTCTCTGATGCTCCAGGGGGTAACACCAGATCTAATGATTTGAAGTTACTAGAGAGTAGATTTCAATTGAACATTAAAAGGAACCTCCTGACAGCAAAAGCAGTTTGGCAATGGAATCAATTGCCTAGA
This sequence comes from Cyclura pinguis, assembly GCA_030412105.1. Taxonomy (NCBI): domain Eukaryota; kingdom Metazoa; phylum Chordata; class Lepidosauria; order Squamata; family Iguanidae; genus Cyclura; species Cyclura pinguis. The sequence goes on along the minus strand of CM059600.1, from coordinate 269,195,596 downwards.
GGGGTGGTAGGGTCTCTTTCTCTGGATATCTTCAAAAAGAGGCCGCTGGGGGGGCTTTAGCTAGAGATCTCGCACTGAGCAGAGGTTTGGACTCAATGGCCCATGCGGTCCCTTCCAACTCTATGATTCTACAATTCTAGCCTCTTTCACAAAACACTGTGTTTTACAGTGTTATATTTTGTGCAAAAACACACTGCCTTTTTTTTCAAAACACTCATTTTGCACAAAAATGCCATGTGAAAATTTTGCACAAAAAGTCCAGAAGCACAAAAGGGAATACAATAATTTTCATTATTTTACCAATAAGGAAAATGTGTTTGCAGTTTTTCACTGTCACCCATAAGAATTAAATAAGAAAAGATTGTATTCCTAGTGCAAAGTTACTTGTTTAGCATTCAGAAGTACATACAGCTCCTGAATTACAAGGTTTCACACCTCAATGCCGGTGCACTATTTTACATGTACTGGCTTTAAGAGTTTACATGTCATCTTTTAATAGGAAGACTTGTAGCTGAAGAACCACAAACGCCAGGTGTAAAAATCATTTTTATGTCCACATAGCTATGTGAGTCCAGCTCCTCCTCCTAGAAAATCCAGATTCATTAACATAGTTGGAAATGGATACCTTGTTTGTTGTCACATGCCTTCAAAACAACTCCAACTTATGGTGACCCTATCATAAGGTTCTCTCGGAAAGATGTATTCAACAGTTTGCCATTCCTTCCCCTAAGTCTGAGATAGCGTGACTTGCCCGAGGCCACCCAGCGGGTTTCCATGGAAAAGCAGGGATTTGACACTGATCTTGGAATCCTAGTCCAATTTTCAAACCGCTAAACCATGGCTCTCATTCAAACCAACACCATTTCAGACACTTACCCAGACAGTAACATGTGTCATATTATGGCTGGACTTGACATATGAACATAACTAAACAATCTGGGCACTTAAGCAGTGAAAACTAGTAGTTAAGTATCTGAGGAGAAAGCTATGCTGAATTCAGAGGAATGGAAGGTGAAAGCTATGCATTCTAGATGGCTCTGGTCCACCAAAAGTTCTTTTTCTCCCTCGTAACCAACCACTCTGTGAAATAGGTTAGGCTGTGGAGATTACAAATGGATCTGTTCAGTCTTAAACTAAGCACTGCAACATTTATGAACAAGAGTTTTCAGCAAAAACTACCTGTTAACAGTAAAGGGACAAAAAATAAAAGAGATCTGATATACTGTTTTTTCTCATCATGATGCACTGTCTTGATTTTTGTCCCTCTTTGCATACTTTTCCTTATTCATACCAGCAGGTGATGTTCTCTGTTTAATTTGAGCTCTCTTCCCGGGTCAGTTTAGAGCAACAAAAGAAAAGAGATGGAGTGTCATTCAGCTGCAAATAAGCTCACTGTGCTCCATACCATTTCTTTCATCTCCTGTTCATGTTTTGTTCTGACCAAGATTTGCATCTTGGCATTAGCAGCTACTCTGTGTCTCTTAGCCGTGTGTTCTGTGTCCTCTGACTCACCTTAACAGACTGGGTGGAGTTTTCTTTCATCGTCCTACTGCTTCTGCCCCCTTCTCAGTCTTTTTTTTTTAAACTGGATTCTTCTCTTACTATTGCATATCTTAGTCACTATTTTGACTCCTAAATCTCTTTCTGCTTTGAATTGCAACCTCCTTAGTTTCCTTCTCTCTTTCTCTGAAGCAAGACTGAGCTTAACTTTCCCTCCTCTCTCACTCTTCTTCTGAGTAATCATAATATCCATATTGCTCAATCGGATAATCTGGAGCTTTAATATTTTCTTGCTGCTCATTATTTTGTACTTTGCCTTTTCTACTTCTGTTACCTATCCTTTTGAAGGGGTTAAATTGTAGAAACTGCTTGCTTAAGTAGAAAAATAGAGAAAAATAAGTCAGGCAGGTGCGTCTCTTATCTTATCAGGGGCTTAGGTATGCGGCTTAGTGATGCATGGAATATAGGGAGTTTGGGAGTCGATGCGACCCAGGGAGAATACTTCATTTTTGAAACTGTAATACATCATTTCAAAACTTAAACTTTTGTAACCTGTACCCTTTTCACTTATGGTAATCATTTCCTGTACCTGCTTTTTTAAAACGTATAAATGTATGCTGAAACCTAAAACAGGGCTCTCAGTCTTTTGGAAGTTCATTCCACTGAGATCCCTGCACAGTAAAAATAAACTTTGTTTTCTGATCTGCTGGTCTCAATTCTCTGGCTTGCCACAACATTTTCTGGTGTGTTGGCCGGGAATTGTGATGGGTTTTTGCCCACTTGGGTGGATGCCAGGGCGTCGGAACCGTCGCCCCATCCTGATACAACCTAGGGCGCCCTCGACTTTCTTTTGTCAGAAGGATTGGTTCGGAGTGGGGCAATGGCTCTGGCGACGGCGCTCCAGCCAAGGAACCCGAGGTCGGAGCAGAAAACAGAACCCTCCCACGATTGTTGGTGAGTGACCTCCCCGCAAACCCGGGGGGAAGAGGGGCCTGATCAACCCCTTTCAGCTTTGCCCTAGTACCCCACTGTTGTTGTGGGTGAAGCCACAGAGCTTTTGGGTGTGGTGTTGGAGGTGGGAGGTTGTGTGCTGGTGTGAATGTGTGAAAGGAAGGTTGCGCGACACTGCAGTTTCCAAGTCATGCCGTTGAGTTTCCGGGTGCTTGGGTCAGCGTGAATCGAGTGGTGTCTCTCCCCTTTTGTGTCGATTCGTGGGACACCTTACCCCTGCGTCAAACTCCTTTTTCCTTGTGTGTGTTGTCCGCTTTGGGAGGAAATGGGAGGGGGGCAGAGCCGACAAACACCTTTAGGCTGTATGTTGAAAAACTTTAACAAAGGATTTAGTGGGGATTATGGAGACCCCCGAATGATGCCTGAACGGTTGAGGACCTTGTGTGAAGTAGAATGGCCATCCTTTAAGGTGGGGTGGCCCCCAGAGGGAAGCCTGGAACCCTCACGAATCAGGGCAGTGTATTCAGTGGTGATCGGCGACCCTGGCCACCCTGATCAATATCCATACATAGATTCACGGGACACGGTGGTCACTCAAAACCCCCCTTGGTTGCGGAAATGTCAGGAGCAAATTAGTAGGGCTATGGTAGTAATGCAGGATCGGACCAGGCGAAAGTTTGGAAAAGGACAGATACTGGCGGAATTGGTTCCGGAAGAACCCAGCGCTCCCCCTCCCCCATATGTGCTACCGCAGCCAGCTCCGCTGCCACCAGCCTTACCCTCACCGCAGCCAGTTTCACTGCCGCCAGCCCTACCGTTGCAACTGGACCTCCCAGAACAGGAGAGAGCCACAGCTGGGGGATTGACAGATTCTAGCCCAGTTGCCCAGGGGATGGTGGGATCTCCCGAAGTCTATGATCTCAGAACAGGGATGAAAGAGAAAGGCAAGATTAAAAAGTCCAAGCATCAGAGAGAGATGGATGAATCAGATGATACAGATGGGGAAAGTGGAGATGTGGTCGCACCATTGCGACAAGTTACTCAACTGGTGGCAGGCCCCAATGAAGAAGGAGGGTACCGGCGAGTACAGAGTTACTAGTACACCCCTTTCACCTCTTCAGATTTACTGAACTGAAAGACCCACTATGGGTCATATACTGAGAAGCCTCAAGAGATGGTAGAGCTGTGTACCAGCATTATAGCTACTCATCTCCCCATCCGGCAGGATTGCCAACCGTTATTGTTGACTTTATTCACTACCGAAGAGAGGAAGAGAATATTAGAGGAGGTAGAGAAGGTAGCAACAGCAAGAGCGGGGCCAGAAGTGCAAGATGTAAATGCCTGGGTGTGGGAGTGAGTCCTCACTGTTGATCCACAGTGGGATCCTAATGATAACCAGCAACGGGACAGATTAGCAGAATATCGGGCAATACTGCTGACCGGAATGAGGAGAGGTGTGAAGAAGTCTATCAACATGGCCAAAGTACAGGAAGTGACACAAGGACCTACTGAGGCCCCAGGGGAATATTTGGAAAGGTTGTTAAAAGCCTACCAGCAGTACACCCCCATAGATCCGGACGCTGCCGAGAACCTCTGAACGGTGACTGCAGCGCTTGTGACAGGAAGCTACTCTGATATTCGGAAGAAGTTACAGAAACAAGAAGGGTTTGAAGGAATGAATCTTATTCAATTGGTGAGCACTGCTCAGAAGGTGTACATAAATAGGGAGCAGGAAGAAAAGAGGGAGCGAGATAGGAGAATGCACAAGAAAGTGGAATTATTTGCCGCGGCACTAACAGCAAAGGAAGGATATCGGAAAGGTGGAAGAGGAAGGGGAAGAAGTCGACTTCCACTGGGACACAATGAATGTGCCCTTTGCCATCAGGTGGGGCACTTGAAAAACGAATGCCCTCGACAGAGAGAATTAGTGAATAGAGGAAGAGGAATGGACCGAGGAAGAGGAAGAGGGGCAAATAGAGGAAGAGGAAGAGTAATGAATGGAAGATATGAGCCAGAGGTGGACGAAGGATTCGAGGACTTGATTGGGCTAGCTTGAATGGAACATTATGATTAGGATAGACTGAGCCCCCTTGCTCTCGGCCCCGGGGAGCCTATGGTCACAGCACAAATTGGGGGCTGAGCCATCCCAATGATGGTGGATACGGGTACTGCCCGTTCCGTATTAAATTCAGCAGTAGTTCCAAAAACTGAAAATGCCATAAGAATTGTGGGAGCCACCGGAAAACAGAGCAACACCCTCTTTTGGAAAAAAGAATTGTGGATTTAGGGAGACACCAAGTTACTCATCAGTTTTTATATTTACGAAACTGCCCTGTACCCTTATTGGGTCGAGATCTGTTGGCTAAACTGAGAGCCCAGATTTCCATTGAAGAAGATGGGGTGATGGAAGTAAATTTTAGAGGACCAAAAGGCATCTCAGTAATCTACCCAATGGAAGAAGAGTGGTGAAGGTATCAGATCATGGTTTGTCAAGAACAATCCACTACATTTGGACCCCCAGGAGTATGGGCTGAAGATAATCCGCCTGGGCTAGCCCAATTTGTGGCCCCCATAGTAGTGGAATTGAAGCCAAATGTGTTCCCATTCGTGTAAAGCAGTATGACTTGCCCAGAGAAGCCCTGGAAGGGATTCAGAAACATTTGGATTGGCTGAGGAAATACAACATAATTCGGGAATGCCGCTCTCCATGGAACACCCCGTTACTCCCTGTGTTGAAGCCTGGAATGAAGGAATATCGCCCAGTTCAAGACTTAAGGATGGTGAATGAGGCTACAGTGATCCTACACCCAGTGGTGCCAAACCCATATGTTTTAATGGGACTAGTTCCATCCACAGCTACTCACTTTATGGTGTTGGATCTTAAGGATGCCTTCTTCTGTATCTGGGTGGCCCCACAAAGTCAAGAAATATTTGCCTTCCAAATGGAAGATATTGTTACGAGCCAGAAAACCCAGTTTACTTGGTGTCGCTTGCCTCAAGGATGGAAGAACTCGCCTACAATTTTTGGGAGATCCCTAAGTCAAGACTTGAGAAGATTCAGATCTCAGCCCAAGAAACGAGTTTTGCTGCAATATGTAGATAACCTGCTGTTGGCAGCTACCAGTGAGGAAGAGTGTAAAGAGGCTACAGTGGAGTTGCTCCAGCTTTTGTGGGAAGCAGGCTACAAAGTATCTAGAAAGAAGGCCCAGTTGTGCCAGACAGAAGTGCAGTATCTGGGATTCCAAGTGACTCAAGGAAAGCGAGCGCTAGGCCGAGAAAGGAAGGAGGCTGTGTGTGCTCTACCTGAGTCCCAGAATCGGAAGATGGTGCGAGAATTCTTGGGTGCAGCTGGGTTTTGTAGAATTTGGATTCCTAATTTTGCAGTGTTGAGTAAACCCTTATATGAAGTTACCAAAGGCCCGGAGAATTCTGAATTTATGTGGGGAACAGAACAGAAGAGGGCCTGGGAGCAGATAAAGAAGGCATTGATGGAAGCTCCAGCGCTGGGCCTGCCTGATGTGACAAAGACATTCACTCTACACGTTGATGAAAAAGGAGGAATAGCAGTGGGAGTACTGACGCAGATGTTGGGATCTTGGCATCGCCCTGTGGCGTACCTTTCTAAACAGTTAGATCCTGTTGCCAGAGGATGGTTTGGGTGCCTAAAGGCAATAGCGGCAACCGCCTTGTTGGTAAAAGAAGCAGACAAATTAACCCTAGGCCAGAATCTGACAGTGAAAGTCCCACATTCTGTATTAGCTCTAATGGAGTACAAAGGCAATTATTGGTTCACAAATAGCCGAATGTCCAAGTATCAAGGAATGTTATATGAGAATCCTAGAGTAAAGTTGGAAACATGTACCACTTTGAACCCCGCAACATTGCTCCCCGTAGAATCTGAGGTCACACATCATGATTGTCTTCAAACCATGGATGAAGTGTATTCAAGCACACCAGACTTACAGGACACCCCGTGGCCCCATCCTGATGTTACTTATTATACAGATGGAAGCAGCTTCGTACGAGAAGGAAAGCGAAAGGCTGGATATGCAGTGGTCACAGTGGACAAGACAACAGAGGCCAGAGCGTTACCCGTTGGTACTTCAGCCCAGAAGGCGGAACTTATCGCCCTTATTAGAGCTTTGGAACTAGCTGAGGGACTCATCGTGAATATATACACAGATTCAAAGTATGCCTTTACTACCCTACATGCGCATGGGGCACTGTACAAAGAAAAAAGATTAATCAACTCTTCGGGACAGGAGATCAAGTACGGAAGAGAAATAGAGCATCTGTTAGAAGCTGTATGGGCCCCTCGTAAAGTCGCTGTAATCCACTGTAGAGGACACCAGAAAGGATATGATCCAGTGGTTCGTGGGAACCGAAAGACAGATGCGGTTGCAAAGGAGGCTGCAGAGAGGGAACCGGAAAATGAAATGGAAGATTTGCCCCAAGAATTGGTAACGCCACTCTTCCAAGTATCATTGAGTGACCAGACCCCTAGGTACACCCAGCAAGAAAACAAGAGGGCTGAAAAAGACCTGAAGGCTATGTCTGACAAAGACAGCTGGTGGGTCTTGCCAGATGGAAGGCCGTACATACCCCAGTCTATGGGATGGTCAGTTGTGCAGAAAGCGCACAAAGCTACACACTTGGGAAAGATGGTATTAGCTCAGCTATTAGAGAAAGATGTGTTCGTAGACAGAATGAGCCAGTACACCACGCTAGCATCGTCGCGGTGTCAAACTTGTGCTCGGAATAACCCGCGCCAAGGACCAAGATTGGAAGGGGGAGTACAAGATCAAGGATCTACTCCTTTTGAATCCCTAGTGGTGGATTTTACAGAAATGCCACAGACAGGACAGTACCGGTACATGTTGGTAATGGTATGCACTCACACCGGGTGGGTTGAAGCATATCCTACCAGGACTGAGAAGGCAAAACAGGTAGGACGAGCCTTGCTTCGGGACATCATACCAAGGTACGGATTGCCCCTCCACATTGGATCTGACAGCAGCCCAGCTTTTGTGCATGGAGTAATCAAGAGTCTTGCAGAGACCCTAGGAATCACCTGGAAGCTACATTGTGCATATAGACCCCAAAGCTCTGGGAAGGTGGAGAGAATGAATAGAACACTGAAAACTCAGCTTGCGAAATTGTGCCAGGAAACGAAACTCAAGTGGTTAGATGCGCTCCCTATAGCACTTCTGAGGATAAGATGCACCCCCCATCGGACAACTGGGCTAACTCCATTCAAAATGTTATACGGAAGACCCCCCGCCATCGTAAAAGGGCTAAGAGGGGATATTCAGGAGTTGGGAAGTCTGGCCCTCCAAGAAGAGGTGCACGCATTAGGAAAGGCTCTAGAGAAGGTTAAAGCCCACGCTTTAGAGGTTAGACGAGTTCTGTTCCTCACGAAAGCACATTCCTTTCAACCTGGGGATGAGGTGTGGGTTAAAGACTGGAAAGGAGAGCCCCTATCACCAGGGTGGAGGGGGCCGTATCAGATGTTGTTAGTTACCCCCACAGCAGTAAAGGTAGCGGGACTGAAACCCTGGATACATTATACTAGGGTAAAACGAGCATTTACTGATTGGACTGTGATCTCATCACAAGAAAACCCTCTGAAATTGAAATTGTCCCGACGGAAAGAGGGGAGAGAAGGTTCGGACTAGACTCTGCTGTGGTCATACCAGGGAATTGACCACTCTACGCACAGTCAGATCCGCAACAGGTGAATGAAAAATCTAGGCTAGACCCTACTGCTGCCCCACACATGGAGGCTGGTAGCTCTACGTATGGTCAGACCTAGCAACTGCAGAGGAAAGAAGATCGGGACTAGGCTTTGCTATAGTCACTCCGGAGACGGACTATTCTACGCATGGCCAGATCCCCTACGGAGGATGATGATAATGAGCAATGAGTGCTAGTGAACTAGTAATAATAGTAGTGTGTATACTCTTTGGAATTTTAGCTCTGGTGTATTTCTTGTCTATGTATAGAAGGTACTGGTGTGGGATAAGTAGGTTTGGACCCCTGTTTGACTCCGAAGATGAAGTGGGTAATGTTGATAGGAGTGTGGGGCATGATGTGTGGAATAATTGAGGCCAACTGGTTTAAGCAACATGCTGCACATATGTTCCAACAACATGGAGCCAATGTCACTCTAATTTATGAACACCCACAGACCGTGGCAGATTTCAGTTTTACGCCCTCCCTCGTTAATGAACCGGGAGTGGTCGTAGGAGCCCTGCAGTCAGCATTTAAAGGGAAATCCCAATATGTTTGCCAAAGTTGACAGTAACCTAAACAAAACTCGGTTTAGGCGGCTGAAATTTTACACTTATTCCCCTGGAATGTGTTTTTGTTGTCACCATAGTGGAAGATGGAATTCTAAGTGGAAAGGATATATACAGCACCCCTCATTTTATGCTAAATTGGGAAATTATTCAGCCTGTAGTAATAGATTTTATTTGTATGGCTCATATAACAATTCCTATCAACCCGATGCAAATTTAAATGAAACCAGTTTTGGAGATTTGTATCCGGAATATCCTATGTTTACTCCTAATTATAGAGAATCTGGCAGTATATGCTCCGGACTGATGGCTCGGGATCCAAATTTATGGTTTTATTTTAACGGATGGGCCACCAATTATCACCCAGGGACTTATCAGTGTGCAGGAATTGGATATATGACTGTACCTGTTCAAGTTTTCCTACCAGGATGAGCAAAACGGGCTGTTAGAAGAAGAAGGAACCTGGTGGGACCACTGGGTAGCCAATGTGAAGATCTGGTCATTGTAGGAGGGAAATTGGCTAAGACTGAGGCCAGTAGAGTAGGAGGTGGACTAATAACGGGGGTCCTTACTTTGGGATCTTATCCAGGAATCGTAGCTCAAGAAAATCGTAAAAGTATATTAGGATTGACTTGTAGATTGCAGAAAACTATAAATGCAACTGGGAAGTTGATACGGGCCCTTCAGCAGGAAATTGAAGAGCTCCATCAGTTATTGTTACAACATCGGATGGCCCTGGATTACCTGTTAGCCAGAAAAGGGGGGTTTTGTTCTACAGTCAAGGTAGGATGCAGAGTCACCTTCCATGATTTAAACAAGACTACAGAAGATGAGATACAACACCTACAAAGGCTAATACGAAATAATGACAGTGGCATTAGTAATCCGTGGGATTGGTTGACTTCCTGGTTACCAGATTTTGGCTGGCTGAAAACTTTGTTTTTAGGCATTATAGTTTTGATTGTAGGAGGGTTTCTAATGATGATATGCATTTCCTGTGCTATGAAATGTGTACGAGCCTCTCTCTCTGAAGCTGTGGAGGGAAAGGCAGCTCATTTTGCTGTTATGGCTCAAAAGCAGGCTTAAGCAAATTATGCTCAAATTGCAATAGAATTTGGCAGAAAAGTGGGGAACGAAGGGGTTAAATTGTAGAAACTGCTTGCTTAAGTAGAAAAATAGAGAAAAATAAGTCAGGCAGGTGCGTCTCTTATCTTATCAAGGGCTTAGGCATGCGGCTTAGTGATGCATGGAATATAGGGAGTTTGGGAGTCGATGCGACCCAGGGAGAATACTCCCTGGTACAGAGATACTTCATTTTTGAAACTGTAATACATCATTTCAAAACTTAAACTTTTGTAACCTGTACCCTTTTCACTTATGGTAATCATTTCCTGTACCTGTTTTTTTAAAATGTATAAATGTATGCTGAAACCTAAAACGGGGCTCTCAGTCTTTTGGAAGTTCATTCCACTGAGATCCCTGCGCAGTAAAAATAACCTTTGTTTTCTGATCTGCTGGTCTCAATTCTCTGGCTTGCCACAAAACTTTAGGTCACGATTGGGATCTGGTAGTGACTTTTTCTTGTTTGCCTCTTCATTTGACTACCTCCCTTCGTCCATTGTCTGATAACCACTTGCTTTCCTTCACATTTATCTTGGACTATGCTTTACTTGACTTTCTAAACATGCCTCACCAAGGCTGTCTTTGCAACTCTCAATTCCTTTAGACTTCCCGGACTGCTGGTTTTTCCTGGCCAAACGGGGGAGAAAAGGACAAACAGAATCTTCTGGAAGCCTTGAAATGTTGTAATTCATGTTTAAATAGGTTGTAATTACCACCCCCATATTGTCTGACATCAAAAATATCCATTTTTCAAAAGCAGAAGTAAACTTCTAACCACTTCCATTTTCTTCTTTCTTGCTGCACTGGGTGGTTTGTACGGAGGACCATACCAGTGCGTCTCCACTGACTTCTCGCTGTTGCTTATCCTTGCTCTAATTAAATCCATACTCTTGATCTCTCCTGTCTTTCACTTTGGTTACTTCCACTTTCCTATTTGTTCCACACCTTCCCCTACTGATACTCCTTTTTTCCTACTACAGCCAATTCTGCTTACTTTATTTGTCTGAACCACCTTCGTTCATTTGTTGCTGGCTTATTAATCATTTTAGAGGGATGGGGGAATCATGTGGTTCTCCAGAGCATGCTGAACTGCAACTCCTAGCATTCCTCATCATTGACACTGGCAGCTGGAATGGCTTGGAGTTGCAGACCAACAACATCTGAGGAGCTACATGATTCCTCACCTTTGCTGGGCTATCTTTGTTCATGTTATTAGCATGTGTACTTAACAATAGCATGTGTATTTCTATACCACTTATCAGCTAAGTACTCTCTAAGCAGTTTACAATGTATTTAGCTAATTGCCGCCAACAAGCTGGTACTCATTTTACCAAGCTCCAGAAGGATGGAAGGCTGAGTCAACCTGGAGCCCCGCAGGATTGAACTCACAACCTTGTAGCTGCAGTACCAGCATTTAACCACTGTGCCACCAGGGCTCCCTCATTGAACCGCCAAGTGTTTGTGGTGCAAGCCCTGAGTATATTTCTGCACTACCATTAATGCTTGCTTTCTTTTCTTCTGCCTTTTCCTATACCACTGGATTGTTTAAAACTGATTTCTTCAAAGTATTGCATCTCTCCATCATTTCCTCTGGGTTTTTTGTTCCTTTCTTCCTGCTCCTAGGGGCAACTGTAACTTCAGCCTTCTGCTCATTTTTTCACAATCAATCTGTTGCTCTTTATTTTTCAACTTCTTTTACTCACTCAGTTGTGCTTTCTTTACTTCTTAACAAATCTTCTCTACAATTTTTCTCCCCTTTCTCCAAGTACCTGTGATGAGCAATGTTCTTTCACCAATAAAATAGCTCTTTCTGGTGTTGAATGTATTCCTAAACTAACTACTCCCTCTAAAAAGACTATCTTCGTTCCTCTCCATTTTCTTTGAATTCTTACATTCCCATTGGCTTCTAGTGCTTCTTTCAAACTTTAAATCTGCTTTAATTCTGCAAGGTTGTTTTTTTTTTTTAAAACTACTATTGATTCCTTCCTGTTGGGTAACTATGGCTCACTTTCTCTTTCTTTGTTGCTAAATTGCTTGAACATGTTTTCTCTCAGTGTTTGGATTACACACACACATACATCCTTTCTCTTTACCAAGCTAGTTTCATGACAATTATTCAACAAAAATGCTTTGTGTTCCTCTATTAATTTTCTTTAAACTAAACAACAGCAGGGGTATTCTGCTCATAGCTGACTCCCTCTTTTGACATGGTTGATCATTTTTCTCTGTTTCCCTGAAGTACGTCCTAGGCCATTTCTGCACTACACTGCCATAGTGCTATCACTCTGCTTTCAACATCCTGTGCAATTCTGGGGTTTACAGTTTGGGGGGGGGGGGCATTTAGAATTCTCAGCCAGAGGGTTCTTTGGCCTCAGTAAATTACAAACCCCAGAATTCCACAGGACGTTGAAAGTGGGATGATAATCAACACTATAATAGTTTAGGGCAGAAATGACCTTAGTATTCCTTTTACTGGTATTTCTATGGATTGGATCCAGATCTAGTCATGCTTAGTGCAGACCCACTGAAATCAAGGAATCTGGACTTACTTGCCGTATTAATTTAAAACTCTTCAAGTAGGAGAGTTTGGATAGTTTTACATCTAGACTGAAAATATTCTGGTTATCCTTCGCTTTTTCTATTCCTTCATCTGGTCACATTATTGTCTCTTCTTTTCCTCATGACACCTATTTGTTGGCTTTTAAATTCTCTTTCTTTTCAGATTAATTATAGAGCAAAACTTGTGATCTTTAGTTGTCAGATACAGTGTGCCTCATATATGCAGAAGTTTCATTAAAGTGAACATTGCATCCCGTTATACTCAATGGACACAACATGCATGTGCCCACTGAGTTCACTGACTATAACAGAACAGGACGCTTCATGTGACATCGCATTTGTGTGTGCAGAGGTCATAGTAAAGGAGAGGACATTTTATACCTATAATGTGTTTTTTATTATTTTATTTATATCCACCTTTCTCCATTACTTCTAGCTATACCCTGTACATTTTCTTATTTTGCCCAATCTGTATTACTGTTGTGTCTTTTTATAAAGCAATCCACTGGTGGAAAACCCACCACAGAGGAAACGGGAGTAGAAACAAAGCCAAAACCTAGCTAGGCTTGTACCTGCAGAGGCAAAATTTGGCTAGAGTAGGTTATACAGAAAAATTATGTCTCCCTTCGGGATGGTGTCCTGCGATCCAATGGTGTGGGAGGAATTTCGTAGGGCCTCCCTCCATCTGCCTCCAGCATTCCAATCTTTTTTTCTCATACTGCCTAAACAACAGTGAAACAGTTTCTGCGTTCACACAGATGGGCCTACAAAGATGAGTCATCTTCTTGGGTGGAAAGGAGAAGGGACTAAATCCGAGGCCACAGGAACCTGGTCTTAAGTTCTTCTGGTTCCTTCCATATGCCTCTAAACTATTTCATATTATGCCTCTACTGTATTTTTCATTCATTTATGTTTCTCCATGGAGGGACTACTTAAGGTATTTCGTTGAATGTAAAAATCAACATATAAAGTTTAATGTAAAATTCCATTAATCACACTAAAGCTGCAATCCTGTAGCCACTGACCAAGAAGCATTCAGAATCAGCACTCCACAATGAATTCAGCAGAGTTTCCTTTTAAGTAGACATGTGTAAGACTTTGTTGTTAATGGGACAGCAATGTTATACTACAGCAAAGCTGATGCATGACTTGATAATTTAATTATTTTCTTGACATACTTACAAAGAAGTTTAGAATTCTTCCAGATTCAGGATAAAAATTTCTGCCTTGTTCGGCAAAACAAGATGCTTTATTTAGACTATGAAACCCTTCTGTCAGAGTACTAGCCTCAGAACCAACATCATGAAAAACGGAAAGTTCCGTAAGGACAATAAGACAGGTAGGAAAAGACCACAAGGCCTAATCCAGCTGGACTGTCCTCACTCTTCCCAGGGACATCTACCAGCAGCTGTCCTGCGTGAAGGATCCTCATGACTTGTTACAGAGACAACATTTATTGCTTTCTCTTTTAAAAGATCCATTTGGATGTTACTCAAACCATCTTGGAGGAATCTGTGTACCGAAAGGGAGGATATAAATAATGGTAACAAACAAAATCCTGCTTGATGACACCAGAGCAATGAAAATATTTACACAGTTTTAATTACAGCAATCAGTGCCGCTCCCAAACTATCATGATTCCAGGCTGGAAAATCAGGTTTTGTGCACTTGTTAGAAGAGTGCATTTCGCCAAGATGAAAGACCTGATGGAAATGTACCAAAGAAGCACGGTCATCTTCCTGGAAAGTGATGAGATATGGTTTCCTTTGAGCTAGAAGGAAGCCGTGTGAAAAGAATGGAAGTTGGCTGAGGTAAAAAAGAAAATATTTAAGAAAACAAGCAGAGCATGTTGAGATAATGATATGTTTATCACTATTATCTCAACATGTTCTCCTTATTTTCTTAGGACTTTTCTTTTTGATCAAATGAATGTTTTTAATTTCTGCTGTAGCTACACAAAGATCCTTTTTTAAAAAATGCAGGTTCCAGCACATTACATCTCATAATGCTGAACAGCACCTTTTAGACTTTGGAACATTGGGGAAAGATGACTACAATATAAAAAAGTAGTTAGAATTCTATGATGACCAGATTGTTTGATTGACCTTTCAAAAAAACTTTTTTTGAGTGTTCCAAAAGGCCAAACAAGTATAGTCAGCTCTCCACATTTGCTAGGATTAGAGGCACATGACCCCTGCAAAAGTGGAAAAATAGCAAATATCAAAATATGTGTTTGTCTCTGTAGGGAGGGGGGCAAGGCATGGAGGGGAGAACAGACACCAGGGTACAAACCAGATCAGGGAAAGGAGATGGAACGGGACTGGTCAGCATGATAGCCCTATGCTTTCTCCCTCTTAGCCATCTTCTTCCCTAGGTGTTGGGGGCACTCGGATAGGTTTTGTGGTGCTGAGAAATTGGGCTGCAAGCCATCCTTAGCTGGCCGAGCAGCTGCCGGTGGTGGGGAGGAGATAGGTTTTTAAAAGGCTGTGTGGCCTGATCAGAGTCACTGAGAAGGAAGGCCCCCCTGGAAAAGAAGTGCCGGAGCACAGGGGTTGGAAAAATTCACAAATAAATCCATGAAAGTCAAACTTGCAAATGTGGAGGGCCAACTGCACTCTTTCCTTGTCAGTAAACAATAATCAGTTGTACCAACTGCGATAAAAAAATAAAGCACATACAGTTTCTCAATAAAGGTGCCACTGAAATGTTATCTCCACTAGAATACATAGTTGAATTGAAGCTTCCTCTTCAGATGACACTAGTGTTTTCTTCTTAAGTTTCCAATGTAAAATTTAAATTTGTTAAGAAGCCAAAGAATAGAATTTAAGATACTTCATTCTTTGAGGACAAACTTGTTGATGCCTGGCCAAAGTAGCGTGGGAGATCATCTGAGAATACAATATGTACGTTGCTCTGAGTGCTTTGCAGGTTCAGATATTACCAAATAAAAAGGAATGCAAAGATGGGGCAACATGGCAGGTTAGGGCTAGAATGAACCACACTCTTCAAAATGCTGACCACAACAAGCAGCTATGCACATACATACAAAAAGCTACTTGCATTTCTACCACCATTTTATCTTCGAGTATTTTATTATGTATTGGTCCCATTTATAAACAGAAAATGGTTGTGGCATACCTGGAATACCCTTCTTAGTGACAAACCTTTATAATGTTATCAATGTTCTAATTTTCTCCCTGCTGACAACTAAAAGAAGGCAGCTTTGGAAGAAGATACATTTACCACTATGGTTGTACAACCAAAAATGACAGCTACTTCTCCAGAGGAACAATCAAGACTGTTCCTCAGATCCTATGCGGTTTGCTTTTCATATATTAGTTGTGTGAGTAGTTCTACAAGGGCAGAGGGGTGGCAGAGACTGTAGTGTCAGGAAAATGAGGCTGTCAGCTTCAAACCAACTGCTCCTGGCTTGGGGCAGGAAAGCCAAGGAAGTTAGATAGTTTGGGAGGGGTGGCTTCAACAATCATCTATCTATGCCACAGAACAGATGACCGTCCAAGACACTCCTTCAAAATTACCTTGGCTCTGTGACTACCACTACCTCTCACCCCTGAAAGCCAGGTAGTCAAGGAACTGGCAACTTAGAACTGATAGATTCCTTCTCCCATCAGTGTTGTCACTTACATTTTTTTTCTTTCATTCTTTTTGGAAGCAGGAACTTTTTCTTCTTCCCACTATAGCCTTCACCTCCACCACTGCTGTAACTATGACAGCAGAACCTGTAGTTATCCTGACCAAAGTCTAATTTGTGACACCAGAAGCTCAGTTGCTCCTCACTAGTAAAGCAATACACACTCATAAGAGTTTAGGTTGTAAACATTAGAAGATTACATATAAACATGAAAACATATGTGTTCAAAATAAACAATGCAAATCTTGCTGATGCAGCGTGGACAGTTTTCTGTGTTTCTCCTTAATGTTGGATCAATGTAGACAGAAGTTCTATAGAATGCTGAATGTTAGAAAAAGAAACAGCAGCCAAGGTTTATTTTATTTTGAAATCCTTGTGATTATACAGGGTGGCTGACTCATTGTTTTTACAATACTTGAGGCTGGCCACCCAGAAGCCTGTCTAAATCCTTCCCTCAAAGCCAAAGATTTATCTTAACCATCAAATAAAAGTTTATTGCAAATAAGAGGGTTGTTCTGTGTGCTCACCCAAAACTTGCTGTAACCTGCCACCTGCTAAACCAGATAATTATAAGAGGAGGAGATCTGTACAAAAGGAAAATTCTCTCCTTCCTTTTCAAAAAAAGAAAAAAAAAGAAAGTAAAAAAAAGGAGCCTCACCCGCAGGGAAAAGAAAAGTACAGCCCTGAAACTGAAGCAGTGAGATGTTCTGGCAAATCTCTCCCATAAAAAAGGATACCAAAACGGATTGTTTCTCTGGGCACAGGAGAAACTGTCACTGTGTTCTGCATGTACAATCTTCACAAAGGTATTATTAGTGGTATACAAATTATTCCTGGTTACAGACTTGTTGAAACAATTCTTCAATAATTTTCCCACTTGCATCGCATTAAAGAGGATGACAGAATCACAACACATCTACAGATGGGTGGTGGGAATGTTTGGCTGTAGAGTAATTACATGTAATCGTAATTTGAGTTGCAACACATCTTGAACTCTCAGGCTAAGATCACAAAATCTCTCCTTTTTTCAAAATGCCAAAGGTATCCTAGGTGGTTACTCACTGCAGTCAGTGGCAAAATTCTAACAACTTTTACTGACTCTCAACAAAGGTCTTACATCTATTTGTATGTCAAGACAGGAAGGACGAACCTATCCAGATAAAAAGGAGAAGGAAAGGAGGAAGGGAATGCATAATGATGAGGCCAGCTCTCAAAATGATAGCACATTTTGTTAACAGGATTTCTTAAAATACTGACATGCAAGAACAGAGTCATGTGGGACAGATGGTAGGCCCAGTGGTATAACCAAAGGTAGGGCACAGAGGGGGTTTAAGGACAGAATACCACTAGTGGTTTGTAGTACAAACCATCTATCCATTGGTGATGCACATTCAGAGAACAAAGTGGTCAGCGGCAAGAGGCCTTTGACCACTGATTTTCTTGTCACTGTGGTGGACTTGTCTGTTTGAGTTGGCTATACCAGGCAGTGGCAACTCTTGGCTTCCATGTTAGTTCTATGTGTTAGTCCAAACTTTAAAAGAGCTACGCATGGTTCTGACCGCATTGTGGGCATAAGGTTTAGCATCCTTGATAGCATCTTTAGAATTCAGGCTGAAATCTAGAGCATATTCACCACCCCACCTGTAAGGACTCGCTTTAACTTTTTGAAATCTCATCCACCTCTAGTAACAATTCCCTTCCTCTCTAGGATGTCTGCACGTCAGTCAAAACAAACGTTCAAACCACAAGTTTTCCACATGTAAGATACTGATAAACTGAATGTGTGCAAGAGAGCTGTATGTATTCCTGCCTATGGTATTCTGTGGCTTACCTCTCTAACTAGATGGACTCGCCAGAGCCTCATTTCATTTTTTTTTTAATTCATCTGTTCCAACTCCTTTGGGCTAGGAAATTAAAACTCTGTCAGAGCTTGGCAACTTCTTTTTTAAAAGCAATTACTTTCAGTTCCAGAAGATGGAACATGGGCAGAAGTGATTCTCCCCCTTTGTACCCTAAGTATCCGCTCTGGAGGTTTAGCAGATGTCAAGAGTAAAGTTGTGGGTGGAACAAAAGGTGGTGGTGGTGGTGGTGGTGGTGGTGGTGGTGGTGGTGAAATGGGAGAAAATAAAATAATCTTGCTAGTGACACCTAGGTGCTTCATGGGAAAGGAAATCCCCTGCTCCTGGATCCACTAACAGCTTCTTCCATCACTGTATGAATCCAAACTGGAGCTTGGGCACAGGTGCAAAACTCCTCACATTCACGTAACAACAACAACAACAATATTTTAAGCCAGTATTTAAAATAGTGGATCTAAACCCTAAGCCCTTAAGTCTTTGGTTTATAAAGGTTATCAATCTTTGGTTTTTTGCCTCTCCAACATAAGTAAAGTAGTTCTTCTTAGTTATCTTATAAAAATACACACAGACACACATGGTACAAGCTGTTGATCTGCGGTACAAAGCACATTCTCTACCCATCCACACCATCATTGCCTCAGCACTCATGACAGAGCACAAGATTGCAGAACAAGGCACAATGCAAGCCAGCACTTGAACTATGCAATATTTCTCACCCACTATTTAACAGAGCCACCTTCTTGTTAACTGTAAAAGCAACAAAAGTATTGCATTACTGCTATATCACAAAAGGGATGGTGTTATTCCTTATTAAACTGCAACTTTGTTAAGTCATAGTTATTGCCAAGACTTATACACCAGAAACTAGTAGGCTGTGTGTAGGGTCTTATTTCCAAGCTCTGACATCACTGTTCACTAACCATTACTAAAAAGTTTACCATATCAACTGACCATCCCCCCCCCGCTTTTCCCCAAACAACTGCAAATTCCATCATGCAGAAAAAGGGTGGGGAACCTCTTTCATCCTGAAGGCCAAATTTAATTTTAGAGAAGTCCTTGCAGGCTGCACTCCTTGCTTTTGACGGGGCCAAAGGCAAAACAGTCATATAAAAATACCAGCATATTTTAGCTTTAAGCTTTTACAGTCAGGAACTAAGCCTCAGGACAGCTGTTTCAGTCTTTTAGCACAGGCAAAGATGTACGCTGAGAAAAACCCCAAAGACAGTATCCAGAAGGAAGAAGAAGAGGCTCTCTGGGGACTGGCTTGCCACTCTGGAAGGGACAGATTTGGCCCCAGGGCCTGAAATTCTCCACCACTGATGTAGAACTTTAAGCCATGGAAGAAGGTAATGAAAGCTTCTTTCTACGCCGTTCTTCTGACAACACAGAGGAATATCCACTGTAGAAAAAAGTTCTCTATTGTGTGCATTGATACGTTGTGATCTTACAGAACAGAGCATCAAACTCTACTTCCACGGAACTCTGAAACTGATGGTTCTTCTTAACTGAAAGTAAACAGTTGTAAGAAGTGTTCGACATTACTGCCTAACTTATTCTGAGGAATGAATTAGAGGGTATTTGTTTCTTTACCATGAGATTTATGTGCACGAAAAGACAAAAAAAAAAAGTGGGAGACAATCGCAACTATATACAAACTAACTTGCAAACTTGTGTTTTAAAAGAAAAAAAAAACCTTTTCATATTGCCAAACATTTAACGGAGGTATTTTTGCTCAAGATGCTCTTTTTCTTCATTCAGCTGCTTTGCCCATCGAGTTTTTATGATCCTCCTAATTGGCAGCAGGAAGCAAAGAAAGAAGCAGAGGGAGGGAGGAGAGGCAGGATTTCACAAAATTAAGTAGCCAATTCTTCACTTTGAAAGCTAAAGTTGCCTCGGAAACACGGCTGCTTCCACGGTCATCTAATTTTGCTTCTTTTGTCCCATGGGCCCATGCTTTAGAGAGGCATTTATTTACAGGGCTTTCCAGTGGGCTTCAGTTATCGGCCAATAATACTGTGGACACACACTTCTAATGGCCTCTGTTTTTGAAACCGAGTCTAATCTAATGGCACAGAGCCCAAACTCCTTTTTCCAGCATAGCCATTAAAGGATGTAGGTTATTGCTGTTGTCACCATTGATATTTGTCATTGTAATGTAATTAGGGCCCTAAAATGATGCATTACAGCCCTTGGTACAGCTTCTATTAAAATCTTTTCTTCTGCTCACTGAACTGCGACCTGCTTTCTGATGAACAACAGACAGACAGCTTTAGGGTGAGGAGCAGATTCATCAAAGAAGTATTTTCAGCGCTGGAAAAAAAAAAGGAGGGGTGGGGGGGAGGGAAAAGAGAAGGCAACCTATGAAGAAAAGCACAACGGAGGAGGGAAGAGAGCCATACAGCACATTTGAATTTCATCTGACCACTTGAAATTCTGATTGCATCTGATGAATCTTGCTTAGACAATATATTCCCAGCCTGTGAATCACATGGTTAATCAGGGTTCTAATCTGCTATCCATCAGCCTATGCCAGCAATGTAACTTCCAATCAAATTTATAGGTTATGTGGGTCATGCATCCCTGAGCAACTACATTCACAGATCTCCCATTTAAAAAACAGGCATGGCTTCTGAAATGCTGATGTTAGAGTGACTGGATGTTAGAGACTATTCAGTGCTTTATGAAAGCTTCTGATAAACAGCTGCTAAATTATTGCCTGTGGATGCGGCACAATGTTCCGAAAGAGCATTAACGGCCCAGTAAAAGGGCGATTGTTCATGCCAAACCCTAAAAAGGATAGCCTGTACTGCCATACTTTGTCAAAAACATTAACAAACACTGACATCCCTACCATTTCTCCTCTTAACTCTTAACAGACATTTCCTTTGCATTTAAAACAAAATAAAACAAACTATGGTGACCCAGAAAAGACAAGCAGTTTAAGTAAAATTCAATTTTTAACATAATTTTAACCACAATCCATATTTACATATATTACTCTTTTTGTAAAAGTCATAAAACTAAGACACACATATACACCAATTACATAATACTGGTCTCTAAAGCTATAGTAAGTGACATCACACACACACACATACACACACACACACACACTTACCTATTTATTTACAATATTTCTATACCTAATCTAAATTCCTCTTCCTCCACTCCCGATCCCAGATGGCTAGAAGCCTCAGGTATTGATCAAGCTGGCATCCAAAGATTTCATTCACAAATCTTAAGTCAATGTAGAATTTCATCATAAGAGCTCCAATCACATATATTTAGTCCTGTAATTGGGGCTACTTTCTATCTGTTGGGGGCTTTTACTAAACCCAGATGTTTGACAAAAAAAGTTTTTTGGAGGTCAGCTACTGGAAATCAAAGCCCACCTTTCCAACCGGGAACAGTTGGAAAAATAAGCAAAGCATGACAGGTAAATCTGGTTATTGCTTTTCTTTGTGTGCCTTTAAAGAGTTCTTCCTCTCTAATATTTTTTCTACTTCTTTCCAGTACAATTTGTGTTTGGTTTATAAGTAGAATTAGAAGTGAGTGATAGTTATTTTTTTAATTTTCTGATTCTTGTCAATTTATTATCAAAAAGCCTTGATTAAAACACAATATTCTCTTTAAAAATCCTCAGTGCCATAGATATAAAAGACCCGTTTATCTGCCACCAAACAACAGGCTTTCCCAACTTGGCACTTCTGAGATTTACTGGACTACATTTCCCCACAATCCCTCAGACAGCTGGCTGACAGCTGTAAAGATTGTTGTCCAGACATACCTGCAGAGTATCAGACTGGGAGAAAGTTGCCATACAGTGAGTTATCAATGGTCAAAGCAATGCAGAATTCATACCTATAATTTTTTTTATGTATATAAATATGTTTTTCATCAGTACACAATCAAAACACATGAAATCTAATGAAAACAGTTATCAATTATACCTAGAAATCTGAAGTGTCTAAACTTGATAACTTCTAAGTAGAAATAGTGTTCCAAAGTGCTACTCAATGATTGCAAGTCCATAATCTGGAATATGGAAGTCTATGCAAAATAAAGTGATTTTATTAGGCACTTTATGGTTGGGACTCCAACCCTTTGCATGCTTAGCCTTTTCAGCCTGCATATTTCCTCTGGTTTAGTAATGTGATTCAGTGTCTAGGTCTTTATATACAATTTGAATTTCAATGTATCTCTGGTGCCAGGCACAGTTCAAACATCAGTGTAGACAATTCCCATGTAAAGCACTTACAGCGTATTTTACACCGCCATCTCTGTAGGGCACTATAAGAAAAGTATCGTTTTTGGTTGAAATTCAACAAAAACATCACAGCACACACGGTGGCCATAACATCTTTTCACATACTTATGATAAGGTTACACAATCAACAAGTCATTATACCGCTTGGGAGTCATCCTGCATGTCTAATCTGTCGATGTGTGTACACATACATACAGAGGTGCTAAGTCACTTCACACTTTAGTGTAGGACTATTCTGTAATTGTCTCTCAGAAAAAAGACATAACCTTATTCAGTTCTGAAGGGACACTTTTGAAAAGGCAGAATAGTCTCTTATACCACTCTTTGTTCACCTATTTTCTTTGCCTTTGTGAGAGAAATATGCAGGAAACAGAAGTTGGGAAAATGAAAGAAAACACCAAACACTAAATTGTCAAACTATATCTTTGCATGATACCATTCATACAAAGTGGAAATTAGTTTGAAAGCTATTCTAATTTATTTATTTTTTTAATAAGAGGTACTGACAACAGAGGTGTATATTTATCTCCATGAACTCAGGTCTACAGCATACAATCAAGGATACCCAGACTGTTATCCTGAACCAAATAACAGAGCTAGCAGGAGTCTCTGATCTCCCCATGGCTTCTCCTTGTTCCGTTTCAAAGGCAACACAGGCAAACCAATCCCTTAATTGTTGACGAAAGATGGTTAACACAATACCTCACTACTCAACGTGGTCAAGGAGTACATGAGAATGGCTCTACCAGCTAGACCTGCCCCTGTTGTACCCAAGTCACGCTACCTGCTACTAAAGGATTCAGAATGAACTGTGCATGCACAGATACACACACACACACACACACACACTTACATATCATCTACATGAAGGCAAAACCCGTTCCCACCAGACTCTTTCCTTCTTGGATCTGCACGAGTGCAAAACTCATTCTCCTATGCACTACAAAGATGGGCAGCAGGCAGATGAGTCTACTGGGTTCGGCAGAAATAGGTCTGGCCTATGTGACCTCCTGCCCACCCCCACCTCTCAACTTGGAAGACTGTAATTACAAGGTTATTAGGGAGAGAAAACAGATAATACAACTACAACAGGGATGAGAATCATGTGTCACACACATATCGATTGTAACTTCCAACATCACTTGCCATTGGTCATGCTGGCTAGGACTGCTGGGTTTAACATCCAGAGGGCTGTTCAATTCTCACCACTCCCTAACTGTAATGGATAATACTTATGTAAAAGCTGATAGGTGCAGTGAGGTCCTGACCTGTATACATTTTGCAGACCTGCTGGGTTGACGGCAAAAGTCAGCAGAGTCAGACATCAACACACACGGTTTTAACTTTCATGGATTTGATTATTCACAAGTTTGTCAATCCCCACCCCTCACCGCAAGCAGAGGAAATTTCCCTCTCGGCAGCTCCAATCAGGCCTCAAAGCCCTTTAAAAACCCGCCTCTGGTCCTCCTCCTCCTTCACCAGCCACAGCCTAGCCAGCTTATGCCCAGATTTCTTAGCATCATCAACCGTCTCTTAATGCCCTCCCCCCATCCAAGGAAGGAAACAGGCAAGAAAAAGAACGTATAGGGCCAACAGACCCATTCAGCCTTTTCCCCAATTCTTACCCTGACCCAGTTTGGACCCTAGATATCTGCTTTCCCCGTCATGCTGCAGTCCCTTTCCCACAGATGAGGTGAGGACATAGAAGACAGCTTTTTTGGTGGCTACTGTGGAACTCCCTTCCACAGATGGTTCAGGTGGCCATCTCTCTGCTCTCTTTTCATTATCAGGCAAATCCCCTCCCTTTTTAAAAAAAATAAATAAATTGGCAGGTCTTTGGCTTTTAAACTCATGTGGCAGAAGGATACTTTCAGCATCATGTACTGTGCTCTTCATCTTTTCAATTATGTTTTAAATGGGTTTGAAATTGTTTTAACTACGTGTTTTTAAAAGAGAGTTCTTCAAATGCTTTTTAATATTTGCACTGTAATATTATAGCTGCACTTTGTTTAAATTGCTGTAAGCCAACTCGGGTCCCATGTTGGGAGAAAGGTAGGACACAAATAAAATAAATATGGAATTCGGGGATATGTAAATCAGTGAGACACTAGAGCTCTCCAGATGAGAATGTTAGATATGTACCTCTAAACTACTAATCCTAGGACTCCAAAAAATACTGCCATGGTACTTAAGATGCAACCACAATACAGTCATCCCTCCACATTTGCAGGAGTTAGGGGCCCTGCAAAAGTGGAAAAACCACAAATATCTCTAGGTTCTCCCAAAACAATATTTAATAGACACAAAAAAGTACAAACCACAGGTTCAATCCACCGTGGATTGAAATGTACAGCTCACAACATATTTGGATCCACAGTGGGGAGCATGCCAGCTTCCCAATTCTGCCTTTGAGGCAGCAGAATTCCTTCACGAGGCAGAAGCAGGCACCTGGCAGTGCTTGGTGCCTTCTTTGCTGCTGCCCTACCCCATTTTTAATTGGGACTTATAAGAATTGCCTCTTGCTCACAGTTTCTCTCAGTCTTGCGAAGCTTGCAGAGATACTGTGAATGCAAGGGAAGATTTACAAGTTCCTATTAAAATGGCATAGGGCATTGGCAGCAGCAAATAATCTGTGAATAATCAAATCCACAAAAAGTAAATGAGCAAATATGTGAAAGAGCTGATGTTTCACTTTTTTTGGATTGTTTTCCTGGGAAAAAACTGAAATATTTTTGTAGTATGTGGGCCTTTGGAATTTAAAAAAAAAAAGGTTTGGGATCTGTATGCGGTCCATGAACCACACTTCCCCTGCCCTCAAACTATACAAATGAGTGGATGTGTATAATCATGCAACCTGGATAAACAGCTTGGTAGAGAGCTCGTTTGTTCAAGTAATATTCTACTTCTTCAACCAGTTCTCTGAGCGTCCTGCTCACCTACTTTTTAAGCCCTTTTTTCTGCAAACATGAGGGATAAAGGTCAAACCATCAGTTTCACAGTTAAATAAGTATTTCAGCTAGAAAATTTCCCGCTTCCAAAAACAGCAACACAGGCACTAGCCCACCTATCTCAACCGGATTACATGTTTCATGGTGCAGCTCCACTCAGCTCTGGCCTTCTGAAGGTCACTAGGTTAGGATGGGTTTTCTCAGACCACACTAGTTCTCTTTAGTGGTAGATGGCAGATTAAGTTATTTGCTCAGAGCAATAGCCCATATTCAGAAAGATAGTGACGGAGAATGTTCACATCTACTTATTTTTGTCAGTCCAACATGGGAAAGAGTAAGCTCACATCTCCACAGCACTGACCTGAAAAAGAGATATGTGAATCCTACCTTTGCAAGTTACACTGAACTGACATGTCAGTCACAACTCCTCTGCCACTGATTTTTAAAATGAATTATGCCCAGTCTAAGATCGGAGAATACTTCCTTCCTTTCCTAACCACTGCAGCCTGAAAAGCACTGATGTTTATCATACCAAACCCTGTTTCGCACATCACTGAGGCTTAAGTTGGTTCTGATTATGTTCAAAGTTTTCTTTCCGCTATTCCTCCAACTTCTATAACCATTCAGCCTATGACATAAAAACAGATAGAGTGGTGTGCGGAGGGGAGTACTAAAGTTCTAAATGGGTGGCCGGATGTGAGAAAGAACCAAGAATACGTTGGTCAGACTTGTGAAACCTAGCCATAAAGTATCAGGTGACAAAAAACAAGAAGAAATCTAACGCAGACTGACAAAAACCACATCTTTGCCTGATGTTTTTAACTACTGCTGTGGTTTCTTGCCACTGCAAAAATGATGAAGATAGAGTGTATGAGGCCTGTTATCTCCATATTTATTTAGTCTGATGTGTAATGCTGTCATTTTCAGAACTTGTTTCCATGTCATCTTGTGATGCCATTTGGTAAACTGTTGAGTGAACAGAACAGCAGCCTTACGCACATTTGTTTAGAAGTAGTTGCTTTTTTTACTGTTTAATTAATTGATTGTTTTTATTGGTTTAATGTTTTAAGATACTGTTTTATAGTATACCGTCTTGGTTCTTTCATTAAAAGGTGCCATATGAAATATAAACACTGGAGAACAAACATCACAGAGGATTTTTATTTATTTTATGTTATCAAAATATTTATATCTGCATCATAAAACCTCAAAGCTGCATACAATAAAAATCAATCTGAAACATACTGAATCATACTCAAACATGCAAACAATTTGAGAATTTGAACAGGAAAGTTTAAAATCAGTTAAATACAAAAACAAAACAAAATTGCACATCTCCTTAGCAGTTTTGACATCATGGATTACACAGGTCCTGATGAGGTGTCCAGTGCATCAGCTTATTCAGTTTCGTGAAACCAGTCTCAGTTCATCCTGAGGATATAGACAAGATCCTTGCAGCAGCAGTGGCCACCAACCATGTTGTTCTCCTTATTCTTGCCTGGTTTAGCTTATTAGAACCAGATCTGGGAAACTGTATTTTTTCAGGCTGCCAGAATGCTTAGTGAATCCTCCTATCATATATCCTTCAACTGTCCCAGTTTGGCAGGGACAATCCTCTGTTAGCTCACTCTTTCTGCTGTTTAAATATGTCCCAGCTTCTTTCTCCTCCTCCCACCTTTCCAATGTTGCAAACTGAGTTCAAAGTACAAAAGTAGTTTGTTAACTCAGCAGGGGAAGGAGAAAAAGAGGGGTTGGAATCTTGCCCTTCCCTGTAGCCACAGACAAAGGCAAGCTGCTGCAGGCTCTCCTATCTTTTGTGTTCTTCCTCAGTATTAAATTTTGCCATCGTAACCACACTCTGATGTTGCCTGTGCACGTGCCCCAGTTTCCATTTGTGAAATATTGGAGGGTATGCTATGACACACACAGGTATAGCAATGGCTGACAATTAGCTATGGAGTTCCTTGCCATGTAAGGTCTAAATAGTTCAGGACCAAATTATCTGATCTATACTTTCTCCTGCATAGATTACCCCTCTCTGAAGGGGAGGCCCTGATTACTACGCTGCAACATTGTGATGTTCATTTTATTGTAATATAAGAAGGAAGTCTTGAACGTGGCCCTCATCATATGGAAAGATCTCTCCACTGAAATGTAGCTATTACAATAAGGTATTTCTGCTACCAGCTGAAGACTCATTTCCCCATTCAGGCACTTTCCTGATTGTCAGCCTAGACAATGATCCCTAGTGGTTGTATCATTGTTATGTCAGTGTTTTTCTAGTGTCTCACTGTTCTGCTAGTACAATATTCTTTTATTGCATTCTGCTGGGTCTTCCCTGTTTTAAACTGTTCTGAGATTCTGCTTAGCCATCCCCTATTTAATACCCTCCTGCAAACTTGAGGGATGAAGGCTGTATAATTGGCCTCACAGCTAAATAGAGACTGACCTGGACCTTTCCACTTAACACAACACTGCAGCCACTAGCCTAACCAGACTCAAGCTTGTCAGCTTCAGATGTCTGGGACTACAACTCCCCTCTAAAATTTAAGACAAAAAAATTACAAAACTCAAGGTAACATACATCCACAGAAGTGTTGGCAAAAAGGTCAAAATTTATTGGTGTGCTACACTAGGAGTTGCTCTTTTCTGAGGATCATGCAGTTGTGGGAAGGGAAGGTGGTCAGAATCCACTAGCTTTGAACAGCCTATTTCTCCATGGCTTTAGTTCTTTTCATGGTCACTGTATTTGCCGCCTTTTTGATCCTGCTGCCATCACCACTAACAGTATAGTTATGCAGCCACTGTAGATAGCACAGTCATAGTGCAGCAACAATCTGGTCTCCATCTGTAGTTTCTCTCTTGACTTCTAGCTGCAAATGGTAATATTACACCTAAAATGTTGGGCTACCCTATCCCAAAGGAAAGTAATAATCTTCTCTTTTTGCCTACTAACAGTTCTACATTGTAAGTCACTACCACCTGAAGAGGACAGAACTTGTAGAAAGCTACATGCATTGCTAATATGGAACTACAATTACAACTCAACTGGCATACAACTAAATCTAACATCTTCAACAAGGCTAATGAACACCACCACAGATGACCTTTCTGGATGTAAACCCATTTATTTTAAAGTCACAGGAGCAAGTTCATAAATCTGGACATCAACCCCCTTTTATAAACATGCATTCAAATATGACTTCTCCCTTAAAGAATGTGACTGCCATGTGAAACTAATAATCAGAAATAATGTGATCTCTTAAACTCCGCATATCAGATATTGCATTGTCCAAATCAGAGTTCTCTTAAGAGTAGCAGTCTTATTTTGTGCCATGTCACATGGTCACTTTTACAAAAAGAACTCTCCTCTTTAGTTTTTAAAAAAATCCAGACAGTGGCATTGCTGTGTTGGACTCTCTCCCCCTTACATTCAGTTGTCTCACATGCTAATACACTGCCATCTTTCAAAGAAAGTACTGTGAAATGGGAAGGCTGTCATACAGAGTGAATGGTACTGCAGGGAAATCGGAGACGTGTAGAGAAAACTAATTAAGTAATTTCTTCCCATTGTTCCTTGTTCTCTGCAAGCCTCCCTCAGACCAAGACTCCAGTGTAGACTTTGATTGACTTAAGCCTGATGTGTGCTGCCTTTTGTGCTTGGATAACTACATTGGCCTGTTTGCCAAAACTGCTTATCCCAGCACAAGAAGAGAACAGACAGACAGAGAGAGATTTGATTTCTCACCTATCTGTGTTGCCTTCCTATTTTCAGACCCTCATTACCATACTGCTACTGAAATACCTATGAAATTGATGGGGACGGGAAGAGTGGGGCAGGAAGAAAGGAACCCAAAATTTCCTTCTTCCTTCTCCCATTAATGAAAGTTGTGTAGAATGGGCTGCCCTTCCCTCAAAGTCACTCTCATGATCACGCCACATGTCCTCTACTATCTTCAGTTCTCTTTCTTCCCACTCCTTTTCCATCTTCCCATTCCTTCTTCCTATGTTCTTCACTGCTACACCCCATAACCTTCTCTCTTTTCCCTGTCCTAGTCAGGCCATTCAGTTTATCAAGGGTGGGAATCACGCAGCCTTCCAGATGTTGTTGGACTACAAATCCTAGCAGCCCACGACAGCATAGCCAATAGGTAAGAATTCAGGGAGCTGCAGCCCAACATCTATAGGGCTACATGATTCCCAACTCTGCACCCTCCTTCCACTAATTACCAATACCACAGCCTTTTCTAATGGTGGTAGTGGGAGAAAAAATAAACGGTCATGTCTGGAATAAGTATCCTCTGCCAATTCCTGCCGTTCAGTGCCCACTGATTAAGGACCTTTTCGCACGGTATTTGCCATGCGAAAGGGCCCCTGGAGCGTCGCGCGATTGTGAGGAGCGGTCCATACAACACACTCGCAATCGCGTGACGCTCCAGGGGCTGGCAGGCGCCGATCCTGCACTAGTTTTCGGCTTTGAGCCAAAAAATGGTGCGCGATCACGCATCGCTCCGGGGCCCCACGCACATTACTATGCGTGTGGAGCTCCGGAACCACGGCGCTCGTGCTTCCTGTCCCGGCGCAGCCTGGGAAAATCCCAGGGTGCGCTGTGGAAGGAAGAGGAGGGGCTTCCACGGTACCTGCTCATGAGCAGGCAGCAGCTGCGGAGCTGAAGCAATGGGGACGTGAGAGCCTCTCGCAAGAAGCTGCTCGCGTAATCCCTGCACCCCAGCTCCACAAAAAGGTAAGCTGCGGAAAGGGCCATAAAGTTTCCACATTTAGACTTGTATGTCATGCCTGAAAAATAACCCGGCAGAAAAAAAATTTTTAAACGGCCTGATTATACATGAACCCTCTTGAAGGATTTCCCTTCCAGTGAATAACAATCACTCACCAGTGCCATCCCCACCATTACATCCCCTATTGGCCTTGCCCTGTTACTGTCCATGTCTGCAAAGGGTGATCCTTTTTGTACGTGCTTAAGCTCTCTGTGACTGTTTATCATAAGAGAAGGAATGCCTGAAAGGGATATAGAACTGATGCTACAAAGACCAAACATGAAAGAACAAACTAAAAATTACATTGTTTTAATATTGAAACGAAGCTCATCTTGTCTTTCATCATGAATAATTAGGTACAGTCATGACGCTGTGGTTAAACATAAAATACTTACATACTAACATGCAATGAGGCAATGTAGCCAAGTACATGGAAACACTTTGTTCTGTGCCGACTTGCTCATTACCAAGTAGTCCTACACATCCTATTTTAATTTTAAAGATAAAGCAAACAGTGTATTTCACTCATGAGAGTCATAATATTCCTTTGCTTTTATAAAAACTCTAATTTATCAAAGTTCTCTGCCAATATTTGTTTCAAATCTTGTTTTAAGCTTGAATGATATCACTTAACACTCCTACTCCTCACATCAGCCGCGACTCCTCCATTCTTGTTATTTCAACTGATGAGTTATTTTTATCTTTTCATTCACAACCGTCAAACTACAGTATTCTTCCCTGATCACATTTTCCATTCTTGCTAAACCATTCCCTCAAGTGTTTTTCTCCACACTTTCTAAATCCAGTTGCAATTTCTGTGTCTTTCGAACCATAACACAGTCAAAACAATCATACTCCATGGCCGCATTCTCCAGCGTATTGCTGGCCTACAGAAGTAGTTCCTCAAAGGATCAATGCATTCAGTGGGGACAATCACCAGGAGCTAGAACCCAGTGACACATACTAAAATATGTTTACTGTTGTCAGCCAAAAATTGCACAAAAAGACAAAAGGTGGCATCCAAAGTTGCATGAACGAACTTCTCTGGGGCAACAAGACATTCCCAGCCCCTCTCCACCAGCAGATCCCCTTGGGTCCCCCAAAATGTATTCTGGAAAGTCCCTCAATCCTACAGGGAAGATCACAGAAAGGGAGACTCCAGTGTATTGATAGATGCCATTATATTGGTGAACAGACACAACTGAATTCTACTCATGAGATTTATTTATGACAATTACAGCATAATCTTATACACATCTACTGAAAAAAAGATCCCACTCAGTTCAGTGGCACTTAACTCTAAAGTATGAAAAGGACTGCAGTCTTAATGCACCCAGCACATTTTAGATAGAGAGTACAAGTAAGAATTCATAAACAGATACTTGTTTGACCCTTTTGCCTGGACTCTGGAAAAGTTCATTTTTGGGATTATACCATCCAGAATCCCCTTTCCTGGGACCTGTATTCCAGACAGTAATGTTTCAAAGCTTTTGTTTTGCCTGCACAGGCAACTGCTTTTCTTTAAACCTGAACAAAATGGAGAAGCCTCTGATTCACAATAGCTTCTACTTGCCTCAAAACTAATAGAACTCTGGCTACTCCCTTGAGCATCTAGCTATCATTTAAGATCCTGATTGAAAATTTCCACTTTTCTTTTCACTTGGATGGTACAGGGGAACAGGAAGCATGCATAGGGAAAAGATTCACCTGTATCTTGGATTATCAATCCGCGATTTGATTGTCTGAATACAGAGGTGGTGGCAACAACAAGAAGATTGCTCTTTATCTTATTTGCTTTAACCTTGATCAGGGCATGTCCCTGTGTGAACTAGGGCAGCTTCTGATCGGCATAGGATAATATACGGATTTTTGTCCCTAGGGACTATAAGTTGAAACATTAACTCTTGGGTACAGCTAAATAAATAAATGACAAATAAATGGGTTCATGAGCAAATCAAGCCTGAACCTTCCCTGGAGGCGAAAATGACTAAACTGAGACTATCTTACTAGGGACGTACCAAGAAGACATGACTCATTAGAAAAGTCAATAATGCTAAGATGGGTGGAAGGCAGAAGAAAAAGAGGAAGACCGTATTACAGGTAGATACTCAATCAAGGAAGCCACAGCTCTGAGCCTGCAAGACCTGAGCAAGGCTGTTGGTAACAGGGTGACTTGGGGAGCTCTCATTCATAGGATTTCTGTAAGTCGAATCAGATGGCAATTAACGTTAAATATCTAAAATAAATCCACTTTTGATCACCACTTGCTCAACTGTCTTGGAGCAAGTGGTGCTTTCTGACTTTTCAGGGCTGGTGTTCTGTGGGTTTTCTTGTTATGGTCATTTTGTTTGTTCAGCTGGGAACAACACATGTTGCCCCTTTTCTGCATTTCACCCACCATCACCACCTCTGACAATCTCTCTGTTCACTAAAATAAAGGAACTATAGCACCCATTATCAAACAAACATTTATTGCAAAATCAAGGAATACTCAGCAAACTGAATTTTGAGAACAGAAAGTGGGTGTGTTTAACAGTTTCATTCTGGTCAAAGACCAAAGGGAACACTTTTGACACACAGATACAGAGCTTGGCAAAGTTACTTCTTTGGACTAGCCAGCTGGGGGCTTCTCGGGAGTTGTAGTCCAAAAAGCTAATGTCCTCTCACTATCCACAAGTGGCAGTTAGTGGTTCAAGAAGTGCACCACTTATGCTATATTCACCGTCTGCTTTTTAGCTATCATCAAGTCCCAGGATTTCCCACAATAATGGGAGAAACTGCATTTGCTGAACTTCCCCTCACTCTGTTTCTAATAAAAGCAGCACTGAAGCACAGCTGAAGGCCAGATGTCATCAACCTGAGTGGCTCAGGCTTTTTCAATGGTGACATTAATCTGCTGGAGCCCATTTTATCTGTGCAACATGGGTGGAAAAGCAGGCTAGTGGCAAGACCTAGTGGCCCTGAGTTCAGTCTCTCCTCCCCTCAGCAGGAAATGATTACAACTCAAAATACATTCCCCTCCTATGTTTCTGTCTTCAGTACACAGCCCAAAGCTATAGCTGGCAGATATCTATATACGTATATGCACACAGAGACATACACATACACACACATTTTTTAAAAAATTCGATTTCACCATCCCTCCGCAGCATTAAATTTCCAAACAGCTTTTTCTGTCACTGCCTACAAGTACCAAAATATTTTATTTAGTCTTTGCAGAGAGCATATGCCGGTCTTGTTGTATTTTGATTTGTTGATTCAGGGTTCCAACTCTGAAAAGCCAAGGAGAAACAAGTCCCTTTGCTTTCAGAAGTGCTTTTCTGAGACAGTAAATCTGCATCCCAGGCCTAAGGATGCAATTGAAACAGTTGATGGATTAACCACAGCATTACTGCAGGCCTTATTTACTGTTTCTTTACTGGTGACGCAAGAAGCCTAGAGCTGGTTAGTGGCTACTCATCACTCTAGTTAGCTTTTTATGTTTTTTATTTTATGCCTTTGCTCAAATAAGGTGGGAGAATATTTGAAAACTGAAGATGAGTGCAGATATTTGAAAGCTGAAAGGGAAACAGACAACTATCTAACAGAGTTCTGTTTACTTTGACAGTACTTGGCCTCCACCTTAAAGCACATGGGGTGAATTATGAATGTTGTCTGTGGATGGATGATAGACCCAGCCCTCAGCAAAGGACAGGGCTCAGATGATCAGTATATAGGCCTACCCCAAAACATATGCACTGCCCAAAGCAAAGGACAAGATGGTTGTTCCTCCAATTCATGTCTCAAAGCAAAATGGAATCGCACCGAACCTTACACCAACATTGGCAATAGGACAGGTTCCTCCAATACACTGGGGACAAGCTTGAGAGATGTGGCACTCAAGTTCTGTGCTCCTAAAGAAGAAAAAGGACTAGATGCTTGAGAAGAACAGCTGCAGGGCTGTGTCTGTTGCCTCCCAGCATCTGCTACCTGAGGCTGTTGCCTCACTTTGAAATCAGAGCTCTTTATGACATCTGTTTATTTGAACCTTCGTTGGCATTTGCATCTAACAAAATCATGAGCAACTTTTGTAAACTTGGCATCATTTTGCCCATGTCAGCACCTTGCTACGGAGAAGGTTTTTCACTAAGTTACAGGAACCTCTCCCACATGATTTAGCTGATAGGGCATGTGGAGAAACTCATGTCCTCTATATAAGGCCAGAAGAATCTACCACATTATCCTTATTGTCAGTGTTTCTCAGTATAATGTTAGAACTAGGTGGCAGGGGAGGAGAGCTCCTATTCAGATCTTTAAAGTTTCTTAATCTAGTGGAAAAGACCTGATTCGGTTTGCAACCATCATACAAGGTTTAGAAAGACTTTAACTCTTGGGCCTGGCCCATGTAGTTCCCTACTGTTGGGTGTGTGCGCAATATTTATTTCAACAAAGCTTTAATAGCTCTGTTTTGGTGGCAAAATAAAGCAGATCCTAGGGCCTCATTGGGATTAGGGTTAAAAGTTTACTATCTTGTATCACTTAGACCCCAATGAGGAGTGGCTCACCTATGTTTACTTTACAGCGGGGACAGAAATCTTAGGGCTCGCAGGCTGGGTAAGATCCTGGAGCCCTCCTATTCCAAAAAGCCTTCCCCACAATACAAAACAATTTTGGTGAAAATATTGCTGTTTTTACTTTGGGAAGCCTGAAGCTCAACTATTGCGCTTTTTTAAAGGAGACAGTCCATATCCTGCATCTATCACCACCACAAAACAAGAAGGGGATTTCTGGCCAGTTGTCATTTTTGTGTTTAAAGGCTGGTATGATGGGTCCTATGGGCCAGAATTTGGATCGTGGACCTCTGAACTTCCCCAGTCCTTGTCTAACAAAGGTAGGGAAGATACAGTTGTTTGTTTATACAGGACCATCAGTGCTCATGGCACTCCGCATGAGCAGTTTACAATTGATAGCTCCCTGCCCTCAAGCTTACTAGAAGGAAAAAGGGATGGCGTGGATGAGGAAATTAAGTCCAGTAGATGCTGGCTGCTCTTCTCTCCCACAAAGAACAGAGCAGTGGCCACTGGATTGGACAGGGGAGGGATCTCTCTTCAACCATTCAGCCTAGGCATAATGGAGTTGCTAACTATGTTTTTAAAGTATCACCTTGTTTAATCCTTACCTTAACAGGGGATTTAGAATGAATCCAGTATTTCTAAACACATAAGGAATTCACTGACTATTTTGAAACAGCTTGCTTAGGCAGATTACAGAGGTTAGGAAGAAAACTGTCAGAAAATGGCTAGAAGACATATGACTTTGGAACACCACAGGAGTCAGATGAAAGCCTGAGAACATGTCTGGATAACCTGCCCAGATTTCATCTCCCACTACTGCACATTTCAGATAACATCTGATGATTTGCACAATATTAAGATAAGCATCAGTGATCATTGCTACTCACTTCCTTAAATCTCTCTCAAAATGCAAACACAGAAATATAATCAGAGAAAAGATGTCTTAAAGAAACACCAGTTTTCAATATTACTGACACTGGAGACAAAAATCCTGAAACCAGCCCACACTATAAATACTCCTGAATTTAAAATAAGTGTAAAGTGGAAGAAAAGGTTTTCCAAAATATTTTAGATTAATAGAAAAACAGTGTAAATATTTAGAGCAGAAGAAAATACACTTGCTGTTCAAGACTACATCACACCCTACACAAATGTCTGTGACCACAAAGGAACCAATTTGAATTTAACTGTGGGAACCATGACTTTTACATAACATCAAACACAACACCTCATCAGATGTCACTTTGGTGAAAAAAAACAAAAGACTAAAAACCATTTGTACCGAGAAGAAAATTAACCTAAATTGCCCAATTGTCTTTTTCACAATTACAGTGTATTCACAATTACAAACAGATCTAGTAACACAGCATATTGGGAAAGTAAATCTGTATATTTGCAATATTTATATATCATCTTTCCTGGTTCTTAAAAAAACCCTGAAGTATTTACATATAATTCACATGAAAGGGAAGGGTAACAATTCCTGGCTTCAAAAATAAGATCATTGAAATGGAAAAGAGTGACCTATTATTTTTAAAAAAAATATTAACAGACGACCTTTCTTTGTAATGTTTCTCCCTCTGCACCATGTCCTCCTTGACTAAAGTTTCATATTAACCACTACTTTTTCCACAGTAACTAACACAGCTAGGATGTATCACCAATATTAACTCTTTTGGCAGCACACACACATCCCATCAAAATAACAATTAGTGATTGCAATTTCCATGGGAAAGGAATCATAGACTCATAGAAATGTAGAGTTGGAAGAGACCACATGGGCCATTCAGTCCAACTCCCTGTCATGCAGGAACACCCTCAAAGCACTCCCGACAGATGGCCATCCAGCCTCTGCTTAAAAACCTCCAAAGAAGGAGACTCCACCACACTCCGAGGCAGCTATTCCACTGCCGGACAGCCCTGACTGTCAGGAAGTTCTTCCTGAGGTTCAGGAAGTAAAATCACAAATGCTACCAGGTACCGCCAATATTATATCCATCTTAACAGTGATTCAAATAATAGGATAGTGAAATTAGTCTCAACTAATACCACTAATAGTAACCATACTAATTTTATCCAGCACAATTCAATCTGCCTCTTTACACACAATGATATTAGACTTCACACTGCAAACTCTCCAAGTATACGAGACCACTCATTCATGCAACAATTACTTTAATTCTTCATATCAGTGGTGGTTTTGAATTTGGGGCACATCTTTTGGCCCAAATATGCATTTTTGGATCTATCATGTCAACTATAGGTACGTATTGTGGTAGTGTCGCTGGCATGACATAGCTGACAATTGTATTCAGTTATAGCCCCCAAACCTCCAGCTGAAAACCAATACTTTATGCTACTTTCACAAATCACTAAATCTAGTATCTGGGTTGCAAAACTTAAATTGGATCTTCCAACAAGAGCACAAGAGAAATATTGTAATGAAATACTGTCTAGGTGATCCTTTAATTGATCTTGGAAGTTGCTGACCTTGAACAAGCATTGCTGCTTTTGTACCCATAAAAATTCCCTCTTCATATAGCAAGCGCCAGATTTGTTACAAGATCTGACCACTTCATGGGTGGTTACCTTCCAGACAACACCTGGGTATATAGGCTTCCCAGTTATTGAAGCACATGTTTTCAAACATGGAGAAGGAGTTGAATTTTTAAAAAAGAGGGGATGCAATTATGTTATATTACACACACATTCTTTCAAAAACAAAAAGGCTCTTGTTGAGTTAAATATAAACTTTCCACACCATAACGTAATTTCACAGGACCACTGGGGACAGACAAAATTGCAATGCAAGCCACAAATGACTGGTTGGCCTTTGTGTTCTGGATTAACTCCAATGACTTCAGTAAAACCATCCCAAAGAGGGAACATTTGCCCAACGTGGAAGTGAAAGCAGCAAAAGGGTAAGCTACCTGTTCAAAAACAATTATGCAAATTGCTTTAAACTGAATTATACAGAGAAAGCATTTTCCCCTCCCTAGTTAAAGAGCACAATATGTAGGAAGCCTGCCAAATCAAAAATCAAAAAGCTCTCACTAACACGCCTTTTCTAGCTACAGATTATAAAGGTTCTGTTCAAATCCAAAGAGCCACAGCTCTGTGTAATACATGTTGAGAACAGAGCAAACCTATCACTGCACCAACACAATATTGTTAATATGATGTTACACCAGTCTCATGGGGTGTTACTCTCACATTTCTGGCTGAGATGCGAGCAGAAATATTTAGGTCTACGCTTCAGTGTACTGACAATTGGTCCAGTGTTTACACTCTTCAATTAAGAAGAATATTAGAGGCTTTGTTTATTAGAGGCTTGCCATTACAAGTTGATGTACATTTGCCAATTAGCATTAGACCTGCTGAGATCAGTTCTGCAGTGTAGTGTAAAGAAAGCAGGGAAGCCATGGCATGCTCTACATATAACAAATGCCATATTTTTAAGAAAGACAATAGTAAAACTTCCTCCAGAAAGGTAGTCAAGTAATTTCTGAAATAGTACAAACAATAGGTCTCAGAAATGGCACAGACCTGCTGTAACCCTTTCATTCACACATAAATACACAGCCATACTCCAATTTTAAATACAGGGCCTACTTGCCTATAAAAGAAGCCCTGGGATAATTCGAGGAAATGAAACCAAATTACTCCTACCATGTCTCTTTATGGGAACACAGTAATTGACAGAGTTTTCATGAACATATGGAAAACTCACTTCGGTCATCAAGAGTTGACCCATGCTATACAAAGATGTTCTGACATGTCTTCCATTACTTGTTATGCAGATCTCTCCCTTTTTTATCTTGCGAATTTATAGAAGAAACTGCTCCCACCACAAAATCAAGCGACATTAGCTATGGACTTTTCAAGTGACTTCACATTTTCACTGGACAGACATCAGTGACATATAATCTCCACCCCAAGAAACATGAATATAAGAGATAGGTAAAGAAAGTGCACCACTTTTGTGGTGAGATCTCAAGACCAAACAAGCTTGCCAGTCTCCTGACTCCCCCAACAGCCTCCCATAAAAAAAAAATGGTCTGACTTTCAGGTAAAAATGTTCTGAAAACTACAAAGCACCTCGAATGTATATAAACACACACAAAACCCCCTCTTTAATCCCCCAAATCTCCCAGTCCCTCTCAAATGCCTTCTTTTTCCTCTGTTTCTCCTCCAAAATGGGAAAGCTAAGTGATGTGACATCACCTCTGTCTGCCATTTTGGAGAAAAAAAACAAGTGAGGAGCTTCAGCCTGCAGAGGATGCGCAGAAAATTCACACCCCAGCCCACAAACAATTGCCCACCCCAATATTACACTTAGAGGACCTATTGTTACCTTTATACATATTTGGGTGTTGAAAGACAGGGATAGGTGATCAATGTTTTCTGTTTTTGCTCTGAGGAACAACGATGTACCAGCAACACTTATGCCTGCCACAAAACATGAGGAGCTGTCCTAAGTTATAAAGAGGTTCTAACATTTGATGGAAACTAAAACTCCATGCTACAAAGAACACTCCACTTATACAAATGCAAGCAGTAGCACCTTTTCCCACTTATACAAAACAGGTGTCCTGTGGGACTATGCAACCTTATACACGCAGTCCTCCAGTTACAAGAAAACCTAATTATTCAAATAACTCTGCTCTCTTTCAGGCAGTGCAGCTAAATGAGGCTTATGTAAAACAGAATGGTGTACACAAAACTTAGTCCCCTTAACAAAATGAAGAATAATTTTATATATTTACAATGTTTAAATACATATACACACACAAAATCACTTTGTGTATCATTTGATTCAGTCCATCCATCCCCACAACTGTCAGTTTAGGATCTGAAATATGTCCATTCACCACCAGATAAAATGGAATTTGAGCTTATTTTTATCTGAAACTTAACTTGTTCATAAAAAGGTCATCAGAACATTTTCATTCAGACAGGCTTGTAGCCACTAACTGGCCACTATGCAAAGGTCTTTCAATGGAGGTGTCTTGTACCCCCTTTTTTTATTATGCTTTTACATCAGTTTTAATTCTGCTTGGTTTTAATATGATGTGGGGGGGGGAGAAAGAGAGAGAGAAAAATACTGTACGGTTTCTCACACACTCTCTCTCTCTCTCTCTCTATATATAAATATATATTAATGTTGCAATCCACATTGGGTTCTGCACTGGAAATAAAACAAGACATAAATAAATAACCAACTAATGGAAACTAATCACGTTCAAGGTTTGTTAGATTATGCTATCAGATGCTATACTATGTATATCACAGTCAGAAGCAAAACCCACTGTATTCAGTGTGGCTTACTCCTTGGTAAGAGTGGCATAGCACCATAGCCTTAAACATTTGAGGTTAAGATGTAATATTCACCGTCATGCTCTTCCATCTTAGCAAAAAGTTCTAAAATAATGTCTTGTTTTTTAAAAAAAATCAGGAATATTTGTAACTTGTTCCTTTTGCAAAGAGCTGTCATCTCACAGACCTGAGAATTAAATACTGGCTCAGGAGAAAAAGGTATATTTTATCTATGTTCAGAATTAAATGGCTCCACAACTTTCCAGACAACAACATAGATTGCCTAGTCCCCAACATTTCTCCCTTCTGACCTCAAACACACTGCTCTATACACAACAAAACTTCTTCTGCCAACCACCGCCGCCACCACCACACGCACACTTGCTCCTGTTACTACTCCTTTCACATCCAGAGAGCTGTGCAAACCAAACGTCAGCCTTGGAGGGAGGGTGCGGGGTGGGTGGCTAAATGAGCTATTTGACCAAAC
Source organism: Cyclura pinguis (assembly GCA_030412105.1). Classification (NCBI taxonomy): domain Eukaryota; kingdom Metazoa; phylum Chordata; class Lepidosauria; order Squamata; family Iguanidae; genus Cyclura; species Cyclura pinguis. The sequence continues at coordinate 269,155,305 of CM059600.1, read as the reverse complement.
CAGTTTCACAGTATAGGCTGGATAGTCTTAAAGTAGGACAGATTTGTCCTACTTGTCGTGTTGATCTGTAAATCCGCTTTTTATATTTTGAAATTGGATAGAAAACCTCCAAGTAGGGCTCCCATCCCGCTCTCTTTAACCCTGCTGAGATACTACCACCCTTACATTTTCACTTCAAGTCTATCCTATTTTGAAGCTACCCAGTTTTTCTCCTGACTATTACTCCCTCGCTGCTTGTATCTTGATTAAATCTTTCCTACTGTTTATAAATGGTGAGAAAATTCAAGCAGTGTAACTCTAGTTAGTTCACCAGTTTCCCTTCAAATAGAGGGCAATACGGCAGCCACAGATCAATATAGTACTCATACACTTTGTAATTCTAGTCACATGCCCAAGCTTATTTGCAATCCAAAACACAGGGATAGTTGGGAGGTCAAACAAACAGAGATGCTGTTTAAGACTTGGCACAAATGTTCTTTTAGAATTTCCACCAATTAACAAGGTGTATAACAAGAATGTAAAGACAGATACAGAGATCTTCTAATACAGAGGCTACTTGAGAGCACTGGACCTCCAACCCTCACATAAATCCAAGTTCCTATACATGGGGGATTTTCAAACTAACCTGAGCCCAACACAGTGGTGCATGAAGAAAACTGTGCCTACCTGGAGCAATTTTACACATCAGAGTATCTAAGTATTATGAAGAGAAACTGCATCTGGCATACAGTGTCTACCTGAAAAATATGTATATTCTCTCTCATACACACAACATGCATTTCCTATAATGTCATTCTGTACTGTTCTGGTTTTAGCCTGAAGTTTAGAAGACCTATCCTGAACTCTGTCCCCAGAATACTTTTAAGTTATTATCCAAACCCAGACTAAAACCCGAAGCAGATTCACCATCACCATAGCATGTATTTAGCAGTAGCATAGCATGTGTATTTCCATACCACTTAAAAGCTAAGCGCTCTCTAAATGGTTTACAGTGTGTAAGCTAGCTGCCCCCATGAGCTGGGTACTCATCTTACCGACTTGCAGAAGGATGGAAGGCTAAGTCAACTTGGAGCCCGGCAGGATCAAACTCACAACCTTCTGGCTGCAGTGCCTGCATTTAACTGTGCCATCATGCCATCAAAATCCCCAGCTACCACATGGTTGTCAGTCTTTTCCCTACTACTGGGGGTGCCATGCTGCTGCTGTACTGGCACCTCCTTGCCCTCCAGTCTTTATAACACAGACAAGAGTGCCTATTACTCACAGCCACTGTCACTTGCAATAAGACACTTCAGGCACATGAATCTGGGCAATTGCTGCTCTTACGTGCCACTGCTATCCTCGAAAGAAAATGAGCAGAAACGTTGGACCATAAGCAGCCACTCATTGCTCCTCTACTTTCTTTTTTGTCAGAAACAAGGGCTGCTATCAGACTCCCATGAGCATTCATGCCCACCAGGAGTGGAACAGCCCTCAGTTCCTCCCCTGGATCAAGCAGTGAGAGGTCCAAGTCTTGATGAATGGTACTGGGCATCCAGCAGCGAATACAGCTACAGGAGGGTCATGGTTGTTACATCCCTTCCCAAAGAAGGATTGATGCTAGGGTGGGCATCTGTGGTCCTTGAGTGCAATACTGAGGAGAGAGGCAAGATACAAATCCACCAAATGATTGGACTTCATCTTCCATAAGCAATAACCATATAGTTACTATTACTATTAGGGCTACTGGGGAGGAAGTCCAAGAACATCGAAAGGGTCCAGGCTGACTACCTGTTTCTGGAGCCTTCAGTAAACATGCCAATTCCTAACCAGCCCCATGTTACAAACAAGAGGACAAGACACCAACAGTTCTCAAAAATACAAATATTCCAGGGCCACAGAGATGAAAACAGTCCAAGCTCCATTCAGGATTAAATGGATGAACCCCCTCACCCCACAATTTAGCCTTTCAGCAGATAAATTTAATGAAGCCCACGCAATATAGGAGATGCAAGGTTAGGCTGTCATACAAACTATATATTAACCCAGTCAGCGATAAATCGCCCTCTCTCCCAGCTCTATGCTCCTTTCTTAAATAGCTCCCTATAAAGCCCCCAACCTAATTAAAAACAGCTTCCTCTGCAACAGCGGCCTTGATTTCACTTATTTACACATTAACTGCAGCCTCTGTTTGGCCAATCCAGTCTATTCCCTGTACTACGCCAGGCCTTTTATCTGCCCTGGACAGCATTTTCTCCAGCAGATGAAGTAGATGCCGATTGATTTGCTGTCGAGCATGGTAAATTAATAGCAACAAATTGCTGAGGGCCCCATCTCACTGCACCACCATGCTTCGGCAGTTTTGCTTTATTTGCTCCATGATGGGCAGCAGTCAGGCCTCTTCAAGTCAATTTCTTCTTAACAACCTGCAATACTTTTCAATGGTGAAAATAGAGCTGTTCCTTGTAAGTCAGAAATCAATATCCTATTGCCCTTAGAAAATGCTAAACAAGCAGTATTGGCAATCCACTTGGTACCAGAGGGTATCAGATATAATGCAAATCCATACCACTTCCCTCCTTGTAGTTATTACAGTTTGCTAAAAGGTTCCTAATGCCATTTATCATCATTTACCATCGACTGCTGGAGCTACGATTATGATATCCTATCAGCTGGCCAGAGCCCTTTCATTTCTACTCAATTAATATTTTAGCAGCACTCAAATGGTTGTTGTCCAAGACTAGTAATAAAATTTACATGGATTGGAGAGAAACATAGGAAAGGGGAGAAGAGGGCCTCTGTCCTGAAATTTAACACACACACAAATGTCATTCATTTTTCTCTGGCCAGCTTCAAGGTCCGGTCTTCCTTTAAAAAGGAATACATAGGAAACAGAGATCCGCTTGAGAATTCTTTCGACTACACAATAAGCTTTGCTGAAGAACAAAGCTGTACTGTGCTCTCAAGTCAGAAAAAGAAACTAGAATGATATTTCCCTCCAATTTAACTTCCCACTGGTCCTATTCATAAGTGTCTTATCTGCAGCCAAATGCTGGCTCTTATATGCTATGCGATAAAGCACCAATATCTAACTGAAAGACCTTCAGTACTTGATGAAATTGTTATACAGTGAAATAATCAACAAAGTGAATTTTCAACAGAAATATAATCTGAACGTTTAGAAAAACATAACTTAGCATACCGAGTTACTGACTTTTTTTTAACACAATGGGATTTAGGCAAGATGGAAAACATATCTATATATCTAAACATAAACATTCATTCATTTTTCAGTATATTTTCTGTTTAATATTTCTACCAGCAAATTGTGAACAGACTTGATTGAGAACAAACCAGTGGGGTTCAACATTAACACCTGTCCATAAGGAGGAATGGTAAATATTACATTTTTCACAATCCTCAGGCATCTCCTGGTTCACCTACTTCAATATATTGATCTTAGCAAGGAATGCCAAAAATAAATTAAAAATAGAAGGTTTTATGCCACACACCAGGGTTGTTTTTTCTTAAAAAAAAAGCCAAAATAATTCGGTGGACTAATTCTATCAGTCTAATGCTATTTACTCAGTTACCAAAATCTAAATTAATTATGTTCTCAAACATAATTGTTAAAAATTGGCAACATTATGCAGGCTTAATTAAGATTAAATCCAATTTACTAAATGTATTTTAATTGGTACTAATTACATTAGCTTTCCTTTCAGAATGACAAATTCCCCATAGGTTTCACTTTAATAGTCTTCTATCAAAATCAACACAAGATGACTGATGATCAGTCTTGCAAAATTGAGGAAGGAAAAGAAACCTCATCACAGTCTTCTTCAGCTCTCACCCCACCCCACTCCACGGCATGCATGTGCACGCGCACACACGCGTGCAAACACACACACACACACACAGAGTTCTGCACATTTATCCTTTTATCAATTTGCTAAATCACAGAGTCATGACTCCATCCCAGCAATCATTTTCTGTTCCAATGAAAAATTCCTCTGAAAATAAATATTCTGCGGCTGGAAGCAGCCAAGAAGAACAGACGCTCTAAGAAAAAAATACACAGAGGTTTCCGATATCAGGGCCACCAATTACTAGGGTACTCTCAGGGACTCCAGGGAGCCCTACTTTTGAACCCTCTGAGACAGCAAATCTAATAAGCGAATAAGCCTAACCTGATCTTGAGAACTAAGCCCAATTATGCCGGAGGGCAACTTCACTGCATTATTGCCTGCTTTCCATTACAAGGGCATCCAGCGTCTACATCTGGAAAAGGAGCTAAGAGGAACCAAGGCTGTCTGCCTAGGAAAACAAATAAAGATAGATAGGCCTCTCTGATTTGGTGGGGGGAGACGAGGAGCGGGAGAGACAGAAGGGGGGTGCAGAGGGAAAGAAAATATAATAAGTAGGCGGTTTGCAGAGCTGTAAGTATCCCATAATGTGATAACACTGCCCTCAGGATTTTTATGATTGAATATAAGAACAAAACCCACAAATAATCCCCAAAGCAGATCACTCAGCCTCAAGCGGGTAGAATGGAGGCGGGGAAGAAAGAGCAAGAGTGAAGCATCTGGAAAGATGGAGGTCTGAAGGCTTTGTCCCCTTAGAAGTGAGTGTGTACACCTCCGAAGGTGTAGCTTTCAACACTTCCATTACATCAGACAGGAAACATTCTGAACAGGCAGTTGCAGTCTCTGAGCCAGAGGGCGGGTGAATATGTACTATGATCCTCATTATCAAGCCCACATATTATACAGCAGAGAGAGATGGAGAGATAAGATTTTTTAAAATGATAGCTCTATGAACCACTTTCTTTGTTGTATTTCATTAGAGTCAGCAGCATGTGATAAAAAAAGTATTAAGGAGTATGTTATGAGAGGGTGGAGTGTTTATGTTACTAATATGAATAGAAATGACAGTAATAGAAAAAATGATATTCTAATTAAAATCAATCCTTCAAAATCAGCACATTTACAAGTCAAACATAATTTTGTCAGAATGCCCTACTGCTTATTGTTTTTACCCAATGTCAAATATCTTTTTTTTAAAGCCAACTTCTTTTCTAATTCTCTTCTATCCCTTTTAGCACAGTCACCTATCCTACAATAACACTTTTTTCCCCTGCTCCTAAAAGATGTTTTAAAATCTAGATACCTGTATTTAATTATTCTAGATGTGTTATGGAACAAACAGATGTTTTGGAAATCCATGGGAACTGTGGAGTAAGTTGATGGAGCAGAATTTTGGCTACCGATTTAGTTTACAAGTGCTACATTATAATACTATATAATTTTTTTAAAAAACTCACACAAACATCTGTGCTTTTGTCACTAAGTTTACCACAAAGCTACTTCCACATTTAAATATTTAGAGGTCCTTATTAAGAAAGTCTACACAATTTCCCTCAGTGAATTCTTCCAATTGTTCCAAATTAGTTACAGCACACACTTACTAACCTTAATATTAACCACCAATCCTATGAACGTCTGTACATTTCCCCAACATCTGAATGGGTCCAATCGTCATATGTAATATATGCATTTGCTAGCTTATGTTTCCATAGTTCATTAGGTTATAAAATATGAGATTTTATCTACAAAATACTAGGGAACATATTTGCATTTTGTCCACTTAAGAGCTGTGAGGAGTCCCTAAAAGTGTAAATATAGGAACAAATTATAAAAGGACACAGATTCCCAATAAAGTACACATTTCAATGCTGATCACAAATATCACTGAGTTCTGCTACTGTCATCATCCCATTTCTTTCCAGACTATACAGTTTTGAGAAACTTAAATCTATCAACACTTTCTGAAACAAGTTCACAAGAAAAAGTAAACCGAAGGGGGAAAAAAAAAACGTTCTCTCACTGGAAAACAGGCCAAAAATCCTCAGTTCTCTACCAAGTAAATTACTAAGAAAGAAAATCTGATCTATAACACTTCAGGGTAAACTTCTAATCTTGGCCTAATTGCTAGTCTACAGCAGAGGGACTGTGCCTCAGTATAGGCTCATTTGGTAGGTCCACTCAAAATAGCCAGGAAACTACTGATTCATTTTGCAAACATTTTCTTTTGTCAACCTACATACCCTAAAAAGCTCAGCCACTTATCATTTAACCAAATAAAGACAACCATTTCTTCGCCATAGACTGACCTCAGGGCCATTTAATCTGTATTTGTCTACCTTTGTTCTACAAGGCAGCAGATTACAACTTGAAAAGCTTGAATCTACAATTCTGATTTTGTAATCAATGGACACATCCAAGGGAAAAAAACAAGAACATAAAAGGCTTTTTTTCTCAGGAATTTGCAGGGGGGGCTGACTTGCAGGAAATCAGGACCAACAATGCCAATCTGCAAAGAATCCCATTTTGTCACACTGAACAAAAACATAATAACCACACTACACATAACAACAATAGAAAGAAAAAGGATAGTGTAGTAGTTTAAGATGAAATGTAATTTTTAAGAGAGAATACTTTACTTACCTGTTTATGCATCTCTATATTCAACCCATATGACATTTCATAATACTAAGAGGAAAAAAAGGAAAACGGATTTATTTTAGACCTTGTAATTACATGAATGCAGCCAGTCTGCAGTCCTTTGAAGACTTATGCAGGCTTTCTATCTCTTCCCAAATATCAAACATTTCTAATTCTTCATAGTCTGCTTTTAACAGTCTGTTTAAACAACTGCGCAAAAGTGTGTTTGGAAATGAGGAAGCAAACCATGTTCATACGCACATAAAGAAAATGGCAACTGCATTATGGGAGAAACTGACAAATGCATTAAATATAAATCCAAATACACATTTTGCTCCACAGTGGCCTTTTAAGATTCTAAAATTGCTGAAAATGTTAGAAAGCAAAGAGGATCATAAATTAGAAACAGAAACAAGACTTCTCCTTCAATATTTTAAATTACAGCATAGAGTGACTACAATTAAATACAGGGTTTGTGGAAAAAAAAACAGTGGAGCATTTTATAATCAAAGAAGATATAGTATTGATAAAAAAATCCGTTTTCCTATTCTGTAAGGTTGCTCAGTTCTGCCAGTTAGGACTATATGCGCTAGCCACATTAGACAGATGAAGGCCAGAATATAAAGCTTTGATGGATCGTTTGTGCTTTGGCTAGGAGGCAGACTATCTCTCAAGGTTATTGTCCTCCTTAAAACTCAGTCACTCTATCACATAAAGAAAGCAATTATTTCCTCATATAAGCACAGAGGAACAAATAGAAAATAGCTCTTTGGGTGTCATCACAATCCATCAGAAAATTAGATGTTTAGAGACTTTATCATACTCTGATTGCTGCTGAAACTGAGTCCACAGATATTGGGTGTTGAGGAGGGAATTCTTCTACAACTCTCATTGTTAACCTCGTCAATTAAACATGAAGCGTTTCGCAAATAGTTTATAAGCAACAGGTTGAAGAAGTAAGACTTCATTAAGAGACAGTCTCCTCCTTACCAAGGATCACATAAATCTCTCACTTTGAAATACAGATATATTCCCTAAGACAGAGAGGCAGAACCAGGAAAACTGAGATTTGAGCTTTCACCTCAAAGCTAATAAGGAAATGTAGATATGCCTCTGGGCAGCTATGCAGATCTTCATCAACATTTGAAAGAGATAAGGGATTTTAGCAGACTTCCTTGTACAGAGCAGTAGCTTCAAGGATATTCTGCCATGCAGGAACCATCAGGAGTTGGAAGATATCTATGCCTTGGTCCAAGTGGACCGTGTCACAAAAGAACGCTTCACGACAGAGAAATCAATATTAAGCAGGCAAAAACACCTTTCGATCTCAGGTTTCATAAGGGAACCTTCATCGTAACAGCAGCTCTATCACATAAGCTAGCTAGCTGCCTTCAGCAAGCTGAGCATTCCCCTATTCACAGACCACACTCGTACAATAGACATTTTGAATTCGTTAAGCCACTTGCTTACCATGACATAATGTCGCTGCATCTCTGTCTTTTCACTGGCAAGTTTTTCACACTCTAGCTTTAGACTGTTCAAGAAAAAAAAACACATACACACATCCATGAGTATTTAATAATGTCACTTTTGATATCCTTTCCATATATAATCTCTGCAGGCCACTGTAATATTAATAGAAAGTCAAAAACAAGGAGTTCAAACACCACTGTCATTTCTTTTGTCAACAATAATGTTTGTCTTCTACTAAAACATGACGTGGGAAAGTTTTGAAACACACAAATCTGACATGGACATGGAGGGGAAGAAAAAACACAGACCAGCATACAGAAAGGATCTGTTAGGAGGCTTGATTGTTGCCAAAGCATAAAATTGGCTTCCTGTTGTAAAATTCACTTCCAAAAAGGCCGCTAGATAAGCTGTTTCTACATGTGATCTCCTCTGCCCTGAAACTTTGAGGAACCACTCAAAGCCAGAAAGGGTTGAAAAGGCTTCAGGGCTTCAAAGAAAGCAACACAACAGCATCGACAAGCGACATCTTGTGAGCAATGAAGCTTTCTTTGCACTCTCCTGCCTGCCCGCTTTTAAAAGCCGATGCAACAATCTTGGGAGACCTTGTTTGTCAAGGAGACTAAGAAGCACTTCTACCCTGAGGATAATGAGAGAACACTCCAGCTCCAGTTCCAATTTATCAACACCTGACACAGCATACTGTCGCGCAAGGTATGAAGGAGATGGGTCATAAGAGATGCACCTTCCAAACAATATTTGAACTACAGTGCTCAAAAGAAAAATAGCATCATTTTCCATTGCACCAATAAAGTAGGGGCGGGGGAAAACCTTGCCCACAACAGCTTCCCAAACTCCCGTTTCTTAAAGTCGTTATGCTTTTCCAGCTATCCAAAAGAGCTCTTTCATTTGTCTTTTCACATCAGATCTGCCAGGACTAACCGTTTATGGGTGGATTTCTTCCATCCGGATTAATTCAGGGATTGCTGTTGTTGCTGTTTCAAAGCACCTGGGATAAAGTGGTCCTGAACATATCGAGTGAGATGCTTAAAAGCACACTCATGATATCCTGAAGCCTCTGTCTGCCAAGTGATCACAGCTCAAAGCAGCCGTCAAGACAAGACGAAGGCACTGAATTGGCACAGTTCTATCAGGGTGAAAACCCGAGAACAGCGTGGCAGGGGCAGTTCTCTCCTTACTGAAGCCAAGTGTACGATTTTAAGAGAGGAAGAGGAAAAAGGGGGGAAAACCGGAAAGGACACCTACCCATGCCTCTGCCTTTGCAGGGGTGGGCAGGGGAGCAACAAGAGATAAGCAAACACAAGGATCAGGGAAAGTAAACATCATTACCTGTGGTACTGAGCCTGTAAAAACTGAAACTCCTCCTTAATCCGATCACAGGATTCCGAAATGGTGAATTTGAAGGGTTGAGCAGGCTGATGCGGTGCCTAGAAGCGGTCATCAGAACGAAATGTTTTAATTACTCCTCTGCTCAGCCGGCCCACTGGTGCGCGCAACACATACAAACATGCCTGGCGAGGTCAGCCATACATCATTAACGAAAAGAGCTATTAAAAAACTCACTTGGCGAGCGCGTGCATGCACTCTCTCTCTCTTCTCTTTCTCTCGTACACGCGCGCACGCACACACACGCGCACACACACACGGAGTGTTTTTGTCTTCCCTTCGCAGGAGTCCCCCTCGCCTTACTCACTCACAAGCACCGAGGACCGCTCTGCCCAGCCCGCTGCTACGAACCCCTAACTGTGGGAAGCGTCTGGGTTGAGAAGGAGCCGCTCTCGCTTGCAACGCAGCCATCCGCAGTCCCCAGACTTGGGCGGCTGGCGGGGAAGCGGCGGCGGCGGCGGCGGCGGGGGGGGGGAGCGCCGATGAAGAACGGAAATACCGGGTGCTCTGCCGAAGGATCAAAGGAGGGGGCAGAAGCGGGCGGGCGGGGGGGGCGACCGGGCGAGGACAGGGGGGCCGCGAGAGCCAAAGGGACAGCGCGCGCGCGCGCGCGCGCGGGCAGAGAAAGGCGAATCCCGGTCTGAGGAACCTCCTCTTTCCCTTTCTTCAATTTGCCTCCCGAACCTTTCAGACCGGGGAAGTACGATCAACACGCATCCCCGACACGGCAAAGCCCGCAAAGCCAAAGACAACAATAAGAAAATGGCTACAACTCAATTGTTTCACCCAACTCTCCCTCCCTCCCTCCCGCCGCCGCCGCCGCCGCCGCCGCCTCCTCTTCCTCCCTCCGCTCCCCCTCCCACCAGCCTCATTTGCGTTTCTCAAATGAGCGGAAAGAGAGGAATCGGTCTTTCTTCTCGGGAATCCACCCCCCGGCTCCTTCCCTCCCCTCTTCCCCAGGACGACCGCCACCGTCCCCGCGCGGCTCCACCCCTCCCCTTGGGTAAACAAGACTTTCGGGGCGGTGGGGGGGGGAGAGGAGGACAAGGAGGACCCCCCCTCCCTCCCTCCCTCCCTCCCTCCCAGGACAAGTCGCAGCTCCCCTCCCTCCCGCAGCCCGGCGGGGCGGCCCCACTCACCGGGTGTCTGGTCTGAGGGTACATCTTGCTCAGGTCGCGAATCATCCAAGCCGCTTTCGTGGGTGCTCTGGGCCGGCAGCAGGGGAAAAAACTCAGCTCATGGATCGGGCCGGCGGCGGGGCGGAGGCGACGGACGGCGCTGCCCGGCGCTGGTGCTTCGAGGAGCGCCTTCGCCGGCTCTCGCTCCCGTCCTCTCTCCCGCCCCGAGGACTCGAGGGAACACGCAAGGGGGGGGGGAGGAGGAGGAGGAGGAGGCAAAGGAGGCGGAGGCGGAGGCGACGCTGGCGGCGGCGGCGGCTCTGTCCTCGGCGCAAGGAGGGAACCCGTGCCACATTCCCCGGGGGCTGTCACTGGCCGGTGGGCATGACCGCCGGGAGCCTGCAGCCAAGTCCCACCGCTCCGGCGCTCCCACGCCCGGGGGGGCCTTGGCGATCCGAAGGGCCGGGTCCCTCAAGCCGCCCCGACCCGTGTCCGAGCGTTCCGACGGGCGCCGCTTCCTTCGCCGCGCTCTCCCGACGTCCGGGCTGCTTCGGCGCTCTCTCTCTCTCTCTCTCTCTCGTCTCGGCGGCGCACTCCAAAGGATCGGCAGAGTCTCCCTGTTCCCGCGACTGACCCGCCGCCGCCGCCGCCGCCGCCTCCGGTCCCTCTCGAGGCCAAGGAGGGAAGAAAAGCGGCAAGGCAAGGCGAGGCGAAACTCCGACCGCAGCAACGGGGCTCCTCTCCGGCACAGAGCAGCCCGCTCTCGCAGCCGCGTCTTCCGTTTGAAAACTTTTATTGATCTTAGTTGTTGGCCCTCCGCGACGAGGGAGAAGAAACAAAAAATCCGTTCCTTTGCAGCCACCAAGAACTCCCGAGACAAGAAGGCTTCGCTGCGTCGCTCCTCCCGTCTTTCCCCCGTGTAACGAGGGGCGTCTTCAAAGGTCTAAGTGCAATAACCTTTTGTTGTGGTTTCTCCCCCCCACCCCACTTCTTCCTTGCCCTCTTTTTTTCTCCCCTCCCTTTTTAGGAAAAAAAAAATAAGAGAAGAAACACGATCTTGATTGATTGAGTTGTTTATTTTCCCTTTTTCATCCTCGCCTTTTCCTTTCAAACTCTTGCAAATAGCGGCACAAAACAATATCACACGAAACTGCAGCGGCAGCCCCGAACCCACCGCTCGGAACAGCTCTAACAACACTCTCTGGCGAGGTGACTCCTTTGACCAAATTTAGCAGCAGCAAATCATTAACATTCTTATACATATTCACAACAATCGGAAGACAAGCCCGCCGCCGAGCATCCTGGGATACGTAGTCCTCAGCTGAGCTCTTCCTCCCAGCTGACGCGCGCAGTTATCACCAAATAAACTACCTATCCCGTCAGGAACCACAAAGCCTCTTTAGCCTCCTGTCTCTTTCCCTCCGACTGCTCCTCCCACGGAGGGCGTCGCTGACGACCAATCAGGAGCGGCCACTCATTAATCGCCGTTCTGTATTAATGCCCATCATTTCGCCGCTGACAAATGGGCTTACGGCTCTGCGGCGGGGGGGAGGCTCCGCTCGGCTTTCCCCACGTGGGGACCGGACGTCGCTCTAGCCGGCAACCAATCCCGGCGAGGCGTTTGAAGGGACCCTCCCCCAACCCTCCCTCCTTTGCTCTGCCTGAGGTGGAGCTTTGAGATTGCTGACGTTCGATTGCGCCGGCGTTCGAACAGGGGAAACATTTGTTCAGCTGTCAATCAAAGTAACGTGGGGTAGTTTGCTGCCGCCGCCGCCGCCGCCGCTGCCGCCGCCGGCTCTTGTAAGGCTGGGTGGTGGCACAACAAGGGAGGTGTGCGGCTGGAGCGGGGGAGGCGAGGCGATCCATTGAACCTCGCTGCGTCCCACCCACCCTCGCCCCCCCCCACTCCCGTGCCACTCACCGCCGCGGTATCAGCTACACCAGGAGGAATGCGGACTAATTAGGGGCCAATGTCTCCTTAAAGAGACAAGCTCGGCCTTGTGTAACGTGCCGAAACCCCTGTTGAGACAAGAGAGGGAAGATCACGCCGGGCCCACTTCTTTCAGTTCACATCAATTTTACGCGCCGCTGGAGCTGGCATAATTTTCATGTGAACGGGGCTGTGACTCCTTGCAGCGGGCGGGCGGGCGGGCGAGGGGGGCGGAGAGACAGACAGACAGACAGACAGAGCGCGAGCGAGCGAGCTTGGTGGGCGGGGGGGGGGATCTCGCCGGACGCGCCCAGCGAAGGAAAAGGGAGCGCGGAGCGGGAGGCGCGGGGACCTTTTCATTTGCTTCCATTTAGGGAGATGTCAGGATTTCCCGCGCGCTCTAAAAGACTGGCTTGTTAATTGGGCACCAAGACGCCTGGCACTGAGGAGAGAGAGAGAAAGAGAGAAGGAGAAAGGGAGGGAGACGGCGGCAGGAGGAAATGAAGGCTGTTCAAACGAATAATTTAGCCGGAGATAATTTACTCAGCGCCGGTGACCTCCGTCCAAAGTGGCGACACTGGCTGGCGGGATTAGACCAGGGCCTGAGGTGAAAGTAGAGCAGGGAGCGAGGGAGGGAGGGGGGCGGAAAGCGCTCCCTCGACGGCTTCCCTCATCGTGCGAGGTTAATTGGGGAAGGGCCGCGCGTTTAGATCGTTAGCCGCCGCTCTTTCACACGCACCCCAAAACTCTGGCCGTTTCCGCACTGGCCTGTTACAGTGCTATCATTCCACTTTCCACATCCTATGGAATCCTCAAAGGCCCCTCCCTAGACGGCAAACCTCAGGATTCCATAGGATGTGGAAAGTGGAATGATAGCACTATGACAGGCTAGTGCAGAAATGGCCTCTCTCTCTCTCTCTCTCTCTCTGTGGGCTGATTTCAGATTCGGGATAGGGAGATGGGGCTTAAGGACGGCGTCCCTTACACTTTGCGTGGCCTTTCTGACCAGGGAAGAGGAAGTCAAGGGTTGAATTTGTTACACTGTGTTAAATGTGGTGCCTTATCCACCACGCATAGGAAGACAGAAAGGGGGAAACCTGCCCTTGTCCCTCAGGTCCAACTGAAGGAAACTACATTGTGCAGCCAGGGTTGAAAAGGAGGTTTTTGCGGTTCTTGCTGTGCTGGGAAGTATCAAGACAAAAGCAGCACCAGTTTAGGGCCAAAATGCTAGAAGAGATGGGGGGGGGGGGTATCTGCAGGGCACAGTTGCTGCACTTTGATCCCATTTTTAACTGCTCTGGCTCCATCCTATGGAATCCAGAGATTTGTAATTTGGCGCTGTCTGTTAAAGCAGTGCTGCTCAAAGTGGTGCAGTGCGTGTCCCTGAGCCACTGCCCGCCTGTCCCTGGCAAACTTCTAGGAAAGAAAGGAACCATTGTAGCCAACAGGCAAAAATTCAGTGCTGGTCCCTGGTGCGTTGAGATAAAAATAATTGCCAGTGTAGTGTGGTGGTTTGAACATTGGACTACAACTCTAGGGACCAGAATTTGAATCCCTGCTTGGCCATGAAAACACACTGCGCAAATCACTCTCTCAGCCTCAGGAGGGTAAAGGCAAGCCCCCTCTGAACAAATCTTTCCAAGAAAACCCTGTGACCGGGTTGCCATCAGTCAGAAACAACTTGGAGATATACAGCAACACCACGTCAGATTACCTGAAAAGCACAGTGCTAGACAGCACTAATCCAGTCCCCTCAACTACACCAGGAGAGCTCTCAAGCAGTGAATTTAGAGTTAATTCACCAAACTATAAATCTCAGGATGCCATGGGACGGAACCATCAAAATTGCTAATCTTCAGAAGTGCTGAGATTTGTATTTTGTCTGCTTCAGAGCAGTCTCATGAAATTTCTGAATCATTGTGGTTTAGTTCAGGATTTGTCCAAATTTCAGGAAAAGCCTTAAAAGACAGTTGCTGAGTTCTGCCTCTACTGAGAAATCTAGAAAGTGTTTATTATGAAATAATATTATGAATATACTAGATCAATGATGGTGGTGAAACACTAAGGCCAAGATTAGATAGAGCTGACCCACAAAACTGTTTTTGGTTACCACCTCCCTACTAAATGTTGATGAAAGCATGCCTTTATCTAAATGACAGTTTGGCTAATAAGAAAAAAACCCCACATGTTAGAATCTTCAATCATGTAGGGATATTAGAACATCCCAACTGTATGTCTTCCCTCCCATGAATGTGTTTCAACCCTGGCCTCTCTCCACACAGTAACTGTGCACTTGCTGCTGCTTTGTCCATCACATAGTTGAAGCCAGCAGTGTCTCTGTATAGTTCATTGGCTGCACTGACTTGAGTCTTGGCTGTCTGCTTGCTATAGGAAGAAAAAAAAATTAAAACATCCTGAGACCTTTTCTCTATTTTATATCTGGTAGCTATGGGCCAGGTTGAGATAGCAATTTTTAAAGGCAAAATGATCTGCCACATTTTTGTTTGCTTGCTTTTTTAAATGGGTGTCCCTGTGGTTGTTGACATCTGCAGCATGGCAGGTCAACAAATCACCCTGCCCTTCCATTGATGGAGAAAATGTTGACTTCAGCAATGTTTGCCTGTCATAACTGTGTGGGGTGGGCAAGGCGAGGGTGGCACCAGTTTTAATCAGAATCAGGGGGCACTACAAATGTTGCCGGACTACAACTTCTGTCCTCTCTAGGTATTGTCCATGGTGGCTAGGGCTGAAATTACTACTTGATAGTAACTAAGCTGTGTTAAGATTTCCAGATTCTATGGCAAGATATGCTTTGCCAATCACTAAACAACCAGGAACTGGTTCTGTCATAGCAGTTGTTATAAAACCTACATGCTCGTGGAGTATATAACAAACATGAATACTCAGCCCATGATGTTTTGTTTTTTGAGACAAAGATCACGATGATGCTGACTGATGAGCAGATACTTTTCAGTGCTGCTGATAGACCAGCATCTTCCACCTCACTTGAGGCAACAGGCTAGCTTAGGCCAGCAGTAAGACTCATGTGGTCGTCAGATGTTGCTGAACTGCAGGTCCCAGCAGCATTAACCAGTATTGGGGGGGAATGCTGGGAGTTTCAATCCAACAATATTGGGAGGGGTGTATGATTCCTGCCCATGGCTCAGGGAGTACTGAGCAGGTTGCGTGGCTCTCTCTTCCAAAACCTGGTTGCCATCTTCCAGCTTTTGCCACTGGAGGCAACTGCCTCAGTCTGTCTTATGGTAGGACTGGTCCAATTTGAGCATGTCTGATTTCTTCAGATGAGAACTAGTATGTTGTAGTGGTTTGAGCATCAGACTATGATCCTGGCGACAAGGGTATGATTTCCTGTTCAGCCATGGAAACCCAGTGGGTGACCTTGGGCGCATCACACACTCTCAGCCCCCAGAAAACCTCATGATAGGTTTGCCTGAGCATTGCCATAAGGTGGAAACAACTTGAAGGCACACAACAACAACATCTTCAGACATATGTTTGCTAAACAGTAGATAACTTTCCTTATTCAAAATAACCTAATTATCATAGGACTGATTTAAACCAGACCCAGATTGCTGCTGTTGATTTCCTCACGAGTGTTGATGGCATGACAGGAAGGGTAGGGGGCCAGAATGTCACAATAAAATCTATCAGACTATTGCAACTCCATACTGTCTAACGAGCACTGCTGGTGACGTACGTTTGAGCTGTGGCTCAAAAATCAATAACGTTATACCCCCCCTTCCAAAAAGTATCTCCTGTTCATTGTGTCAGTATCATTCTCACTATCTGTGTGTCAGTCGGTACACAACAGAATCAGAACAAAGAGAACACTGTCACACTGCACAGTTCATGTGGAGCAAATACAAGCTGGCACCAGCACCACAAACTATGGGAGGTAAAAAAGCAGGAACTGTATTACTGCTGTACAGGGAGCATACACACAATTAAACAGCTCTGTCGATATGTTTTTCTTACCAAGTCAACACTCCCAGATAGTTATTTCTTCTTTTTATGAGTCCCAGTAAACACTCTTGAATTATAGAGGGTGGGAGGTGGGGAGATATTACTAGCAGAAGAGTATCAATGATAATTAAGATGCCAGTGGAGCTTTTTTTTGGTTTTTTTTGGCCACAAGAGGGGTCTGGACATTTTTATCAGGGCAATACCATCCCACAGGTATAGATCTTCTTACCATTATTTCTAGTTGTTGTGAAGTTGGCTGTGAGCATAAGCTGGACAGAAATAAATAACTTGCTTCATATAAGTAATAGATGCTTTTACATAGAATGGCACTAGATACTCAAATACTGTTTTCACTTTTGAAGAACCAAAGATTTATACCAAGGCCTCTCAAGCCACATTAATCTTTCTGGGTACCCTGGAGGCAGCTTTCTACCAGATGGTGGCTTACTCACTTCTAACATGATTTTGTGCCTTTCATGTATAACATTAGAGGCAGAACATCCAGATTTCAAAAAAAACAACAACAAAAGGACCACCTGGCCAATGGCCATGCTGGCTGTGGGATTCTGGGTGTTGTGGTCCAAAAAAAAACAACAACACTTAACCAACTTCTCATGGCCAAACCTTCTTTGTACTACCACATAGCTTCTCGCTCCCAAGTTCTTTTACTCCAGCTGAACTTACATCTAATATAGAAGCTCAACTGAGGACAAAAGTGCTCAGTGGAGGGAGAAAAGACTGTAGGAGAGGTAAGCTTTGTGAGAAGGCAGAGTTGGCATCCACACCTATCATCTCTTTACCTCTAAGAACAAGATTATATTTACTTTATTGCAAGATTGGAGCTGACCTAGATTTAAGCTAGGCCTGGAAAATGAATGGCCTTCCAGCTCCAATCAACCACAGCCTACATAGCTAGTGGTAAGGACAATGAGAGTTGAGGTCAACATCTAGAGGGCCACACATTGTCCAAATGTAGTTTAAACTCAGGTTTAAAACCTTGCTTGTTGGATCCAAGAGTCTTTCATTGTCAAGCCTAGTTTGGCCCTTATGCAGAAAAGAAATATGGATCACATGGTACTGCCTTTACCATTTGAAGAGCAACTTAAAGACTGACAGTTGAAAAGAGCAGGGAAATAATATACAAACTTAGCTGTGTAAACTGTTGTAGAATACATTGTTTTTGCATGACTGTCACAGAAGTTCCTGTATGTCAAAGAGGTAATGGCATGGTGACTATAAACAGAACTAGAAAAAGGGATTTCTTCTTCTGCCCAAATAAAGTACCCATAGTGATGGATCTAGAGATCAATGGATAGTATTTTGGATGGTATGCTGAAGCCCAGGCAGATTAATCCAGGATTTTAGGCATTTTCTCTATTATAGGCAAAGGATACTTTAAGCTACTCACAACTTTTTGCCCTTATCTTGGTTTGTATGAAAGTGAGTCATTGGACAGAGCCAACGCTGCTGGCTCTTCCACTCCTGTTGAATGCCAGGGGTGATACCTGTTTAAAAATAGTAGCCACCTAGGGTCTTGTAACAACCAAAGTGTTGAATTGAGAGGAGGGATGCGGTTTGAATTTCCCTCTAATATCTGTGAACAGACTGTAAATAGCAGATGTTGAAAGGTATGGAAGCTGTGGGAAAGCTGGATTAAAATGGCTTGGGTCCTAGAACAGTTTCAATATTAAGCGGCATGTGCATGTGTGAGCTATTTGAAGATTGGTGGCACACATAAACAAAATCTTTATTTATGAACCCATGTTAAGCCATGCAACTTTCATGAGATTAACAACCTAATTCCAGGCATTTTCAATCCAATTATGCAATAACAAAATGCATACCCTTCAGCATTTCACAGGTGAAAACTAGGATACATGTGGCCAAGCTGCATTAGATTGGAATCAGAAAGGTGTGGCCAGGGCTAATGTTATTAGTAAGGAAGAAGACACAAAACTATTTGAAGCAGAGAAACCCTGGAATTTGGGTTTAGGAAAGCTTGAAGAAAAAGGGAGGGGGGACCAAATGAGCCTGCTGTGAAGGGCAAGACTCTCCTTCCTGCAGAGGTAATTGAGTGCAAGCTACTTTTGTATTTTGTACTCTGTGTGCAGCAGTTGAAGTGACCTCAAGACAAAAGGGGAAAGTGGGAGAAAGTAAGAGAAATCAGGATATTTTAAAAGCAATGAAGAAAGTGGGATAGCAGAGGATTAACTCTGGTTGTCCCCACTAAACCAGGACAGTTGGAGGATATGAGATATTAGTGACAGCACTGGAAGTGATTAGGGAAAGAAGGTAACGATTAGGAGGGGGGAGGAGGAGGAAGAAGAGGAAGAAAGCTGTAACTTTTTCTTTCAGTTCTTGATCCATGGCTAGCGAGGGCCCTGGGGCAATTGCACCAATTGAACCTTTGATAATCTAGCCCTAGATGTAGAGGAGTGCACAGCAACCCTTGTGCAACTCTCGTTCATTTCAGAGTGAGTGACTGATAAATTCCACTTGGACTGTGCCTGAGATTTGAACTGGACACACCAGGCCGCTCCTTTTCATTACCGTCCTGGAGCTTTAACTATGCACAGTTGGGTTATTGTAGACTAGGAAAGGTATTACACGTGACATTTGAAGCTGAAGCATAATGCACATTAGAGCTTAAATGTGAGCTGGTGTGGGAATCTTGGCCCCCTCACTCTAGCAATATAAAATTAGACTTCTGTTTCTTTAGTACTGAACTGGCGCCCTCATGGAGGACCTCTCCGGTGCCAAAGACTCATTCTCAGCCAACCATCATATACTTTTAATGTAAGTCATTAACCCGAGAAAGGTTGCCAAGCCATGAAACTGAGCTGATCAAGCAAGTATGAAGAAAGCAATCCCACACCTGTGTTGTTATGTGCCGACTGATCCTAATTACAGTGTCCCACAACTGGGCTTTGGCAAGTCAAGACATAACAAAGTAAGCAGTTACTTCATGTACTACAATAATTGAGGGTGTGTATCCTTGAGTCTTGTATATGTGAGTAATTAGTACTTTTGGCAGCAGTAATACTCCCACAGTAAAGGCCTCTTTGCATTAATACAAACACCACTAACTTCCAAATTATGCCTGTAAGGAGGCAACTCCCTTCATCACCTGAATACTAGAGGAGTGTTCCTCTTCAGGTATTTCATTAGAAATTCCAGAGCATGAAGATCCACGCAGAGGCATCTCAGCCGGCAGATAGGACTCCAAGGAGAATATTCTGTCCTTCTTGTGTGTTGCAAAACATTGTAGCTTTTTCCCACAGTGTTGCTTTGAGCTACATGCTAGCCACAAATCCCTTACCCACATAATCTTTGGCCAGTGTTAGAGGTTTCCCTTTGTAAACTAAGACCTAATTACAGAGACCAGAAGGACCCGTGTGTGCTCTGGGGCTGAGATGGGCCACATTCTTATACTCAACCCACTGGGAGCTGCACCCTTTGCCTTCTACTGAATTATGGTGGGTGGGAACAAGAAACCACTTCTGCTTTAAGACAAGGCAATTAGTGCTTTCAGAAGGTTTATTTTAAAGCTGAAATGCTTGTTTCTAGGCAGGGTAATGCCAAAATTTTGAAGTGTGGTGGCAAAATTAAAGCAGACGTAGCACTCTTTCCCTTTGGCTACTTCCACCAAATTGCTAAAATTTAGTGGCACAGCAATGAGAGGCTGGGGAACAGAAAAATATTTGAGGTCACACTTGGGTTGAGGGCCACATGTTATCCTGTGTAATCATCCCTTAGCTAGTGTTTTAGAAGACATAGGGGATCCCATAACTTAGTTGAACTTATCGAGAGGCTGGGTGTGATGGCAACTGTACATCACACTAGACCCACAAATTGTGGAGGATATACGGTCTGAACAGGATGCCAGAAGACCGTACAAACACTTCCACTTTTATTATTTGTTTACATCAGTGAGGCAATTCAACAGGATGCCTGTAAGGGAACCCCAGCTGTAACACTGTAACACGAGGCAGAAAAATTACAAGCCACATAAGCTGGCCAAAAGAATTATGTGGCTAGTCCCTTGGTCCTTAGAATTACTGTGGTTAGCCCAGCCCAAAGAACACACTCCTTAATGATGCTGTACAAATGGACAACACAATATGTTTGCTACACGTGAATCGTCATGGTGCATCCTTGCTTCTCTTTGAGATGGTCACCATTTTGTCTCATTCAGCACACCACAAGGGAACATGGTAGTCAGGGACCACAGTACTGCCAGCAATCATTAAATAATTTAGTTGACATTTCATAGTTCATGACCAGTTATTTATCACATATTAAATAGCAATTTCTTTCAGTCTTTCAAATCCACACAGTAAAGGTTAATTTGCTAAATAATAAACCACTACATCACAATTTTTGAAGTACAAATTATGAAGTCAAGAACTGCAAACTGAGAAGCCACAAATTAATTAATTGGGAATTAAAAGACTGCAAAGTGCGAACTCAGAAACTGCCATCACAAAATAATAAGCAAACTATTCCAGATGCTACTTAACACTAATGCATTCTAAGAGTAAATCTACACGGAGAGGGGGAGGTGAATATAGGTTTGATTCACTCCCTTGTCCATATTCTGTCCACCCTCAAACATATCTTTTCCCTTGCTCGCTGTACTCGACGGCATTCCTTAGCAGAACAAAAGCTGAATTTACATTTAATCTCCAATGCTATAATATTGCTTTACGCCAGGGTTGGGGAGAACCCAGCCCGTGCCTGGTATGTGGCTCCTCAAGAGTCCCCATGCCTCCTTGAAAAATGTGGGTATTTATTTATTTATTTATTTATGCATGCTTTGCTGCCCAAATGACTAGCCGCATGCCCCATACTCATAGTTGCCCTAGCAGCCATTTCACTTCACTTTGGCCCCTTAAGCTTTATAAGCCTGGATGGGGTGCTTTTTAAAATAAGAAGTGACTGTCTCATCACTTCTTCTTTGGAAATAAGGCCTTTTCAGATCTGGAACAGGTGAGGTAGGATGTAAAAAGCCTCCAAACACTGCAAAATATCCACATGTACCCCATCTGAGTGTTTTTGTGGCTCAGTTTAACCATTTTGGGAGCGGATCATTTATGACCCCATGTTTTGGGTTGAGGAATGTGAAAATGTGGAGTTGTAGGCCTTGAGGCTGCTGTGGGGACTGATACAGGCCTCCAACTCTTACCAAGCAACAGCAGAGTGTGGTCAAGATGGCAAAAGTAATTAAGAAGGGAAAACACATAAACTTGAGGAATCTGTAGCACTTTGCTTTTGTCTGTTCCTCCTGAGAAGGGCAAGATTATCCCTGCCCCTCCCTTCCCCTCCCTTTTCTCCCTGCTGAATTAACTGGGTACAAACTCTTTTTGCACTTTAATCTCTGTTTGCAGCAATGGAACTAAGCTGAGGACAAACGGGAAAACTTGGACGAAGAGAGAGAAACAAGGACATTTGATAAGCAGCTAAAAAAGTGAGATGGCAGGATTAATTGTGATTGTCCTTGCCATACTGGGACAGTGTGAGGGTATGTGGGAGTTGACCACCCTGGTCTACAAGGACAATTCTTTCCTCTATTGCTATGCTCACATTTCCTTGAAGGGAATTGCATCAGTGAAATGACCTATCAATCTACAGACTGCTTCAGAGTGCTTAAGGACTACAGACAGAAAAATATACAGGTTTGTTTAGTTTCAGTCTTTCTTACCAACTGTAGAAGAAAGGGCATTTCATGTAAGTAGTTAATTATTTGTTGTTCTTGATTGATTTTAAAGGTATTTGTATATAACAATACAGAGGCTGGTGGAGGGATCCCCCCTGGATGGGGGACGCATTTTAAAATGTGCCTCTGAATGTATACCATGCAATGTGCTTTGAAAAGGGATACTCTACAGGGCAACGTTTCTTAACCTGGGGTTTGTGGAGCTCTGGGGAGCCATACTGTCCTCACAGGAGGTCCACAAAGGCTTGAAGAAATGCTATGAGCTTTTGCAGTTAAAATAGCAAGGATGAATGAATGATCGAAAGGAAGGAAGGAAGACAGATGGACAGTCATACATTGATCCCACAGAGCAGGAGTCTTTTGCCAGTGACAGCCATCATTTGTACAAATTTTCATTACAACGTCTCAAACTGTTCAAAAGTTATGAAACTGTTTGATAGCAAAACATGTACTTAGCATTTGCTACTTCTGCACATGGTGAGATCATGCAAGTGAATGACACTGAGTGGCTGAGGGAAAGCGTGTGACATTTCTTTCACATACCGCACATACAGCCAGAAGCTTCCCTGAGTTAAGTCTTGGTGGTCTACAGCAACAAAGGATATTTAAAAAGGGTCCATGGTCAAGAAAAGGTTAAGAACCACTGCAATGGGCAATTGATATCCTTTGGCCAAAAGCAATTACTCTGAAGTTTCATTTAGATCAATATGGAAAAGTTTGAAAGCCTATTACTTTTTGAATTTCTTGGAACTAGAAGTGTTTAACATTGGCTGCATGGTGCCTCTTGATTTAGGCATCTTTATAAATATGGTAAGATTTCTTTCTTTCACCAGATTTTATAGCAGAATTATAAACTTCTTAACAGTGGGAATATATCAGTGTCTCTCACATCAATTTAAAATATGAGAGATGAAATCTTTCCAGCTGGAGTTCACTGATTCATATTTTTAAAGTATTTGAGCATATGAGAATATTTGCTCTCATGCGGAGAAATAAAGCTATCATTCCTGTGGTTGGACTGGATACCAGAGTCACAGAATTAATCAAGTGGTTGGTGCTGTTATTTAGAAAGAGTGAAGCTGACTGCAGCCCCTTCCATTCCCACATAGTTAAGCTCTTCTCTATCTAAACCTTGTATGATCTGACCACTAAAACCTTGTATAATCTGACCATTAACAACATCTGACCTACCTACCACAAATGTAGTACAGAAGGAACAGGAATAGGAATCATACAGTCCTCCAGATGTTGTTGGATTATAATTCCCAACATTCCTTACCACTGATGATGCTGACTAGGGCTCATAGGATCACCTATACATATCTGTAGGAGAGTCTTCTATTTCCTCCCATTCTCACTGGGAAACTTACTGTGTTTGGCTGCTGTCCTAAACACTCTCTAATTCATCATACTTTGGAAATTCAGTGAGGGTGCAAGGATCTGGATAATAGACCTGCCCCCTGTGAGGTTGCATTCTCCTAAAGAAGCAAATGCCTTTCTATTCCTGGATAGATCTCTGTCACTGGATGCCTAGTTGGACTCCATGTCTCAAAGTTTCTGGATCCAGCTTTAACTAACTTGCCATCTGTGGCATTTTTCTACCAAACTGACCATAAATCAGCTTTCCAGTTAGACTGCTGCATTGCACACTATATAGGCTTGTCCTTGAAGACAGTCAAAAGATACAAGTAGTTTAATACGCAACAGCAAAGTTTCTGGCTGGACCTTTTAATCGAGACCATATGAGAATGATTTGACAGGAAGTGCATGAGATGTCCATATGCTTCTGTTCTGACCTCAAGGTGCTGGTGGTAACAGTTTAAATCATAGAATGCCTAGGACCTCTGTACTTGAAGGAATGCATTTCCTCATATACTCCTGCATAAGGACGTGGAGCTTCTCCTCTGCATCCCGCTGGTGTGAGGACATCAAAGATGGCCCTCCCAACTATGGCACCCCAGTTATGGAATGCCCTCCCCTTGGAGGCCTAATAAGTGCCCATGCAGGTTTTTTCCAGCACCAAGTTACAGTGTGGCTTTTGATCAACATCTTTATTTTATTCAAATGTACATGCTGTTTTAAACTTTAGGCTGGAACAATATGGAAGTAACCGTATCTTGCTTGGCCTCGTGTGTCCCAATAAATGTTGGAGGGTATAACCTAATTAGCCACTTTCAACCATCTGTGGAGAGAGGGTTTAGCCAATTTTAGGCCCGCTGAGGACTTATTTCAAATCCATCAAATAGCCTCTGGGTGCTTCCAGTTTTGACAAAATGTCTCTAAAAAGGCCTAAAACAGGATTTATGAATATTGTGTGCCTTCAAGATATTTCCAGCTCATGATGACCATAAAGCAGAGCTGTCACAAGATTTTATTCAGCAAGATTTCTTCAGAGGAGGTTTGCCATTGTCTTCCTCTAAGGCTGAGAGAATGCGACATTCAAGTCATCATGACTGAACGGGGTTCAAACTTTGGTCCTCTGAAGTCCTCATCTGACACTCAAACAGTACGCTCACAACATGCTGGCTCATCTAATACAGGATGCCCCCATGAAAATACCCTGAAATGACATGAGAAATAAGCTGTGACTCAGATAAAGTAGATGTCTGTTGTTTCTGGATGGGGTCTCTGCACACAAAAGACTCTTTGTAAGGACTGCAAAAGCACAGTTATGAATGAGCATCAGAATGTATCCAAAAAAACCACAAGTCACTATGGTAATTTTTCTATACTTTTTGCTTTGGTCTTTTCATTCTGGAACAAGGAGGGAACAAACGTACATGTGCATGCACATGCCAAACTAGGACAAATATTCTTTGTAACAACAACAAAGAAAGATATGCTAATTATTTGTAGAATATAAATAATTTTTTCAACTTCTTTTACTCACACTGCCTCTGCTGCAGATTTCTTGGTTTCTCTTAGCAGTGCAAAGATGCCATTTCTTTTTTTAATCTTCAATTACACATTGAAGTTGACTCACATTTTATTATGGGTTTGCAGACTCAGCAAGAACCAAAGTTAGAGGAATGTAAAAAGAAAGAGTGTTACTCCTATAGATAGCTGCATCAGGAAAGAATTTGATTGTATATGTTCCTTCATTTTGAGGAGATGAATAAGGAAGAAAAATTTGCATGCCTCTTTCACATGGAAACATCACTCATGGAAAGAGCTACTTACTTTATGAAGAAGTGAGTTAGGAAGTAATGACTGAACCCTTATTTACTGCTATGTACAGAGTGTGGCAGGTATTCCAAATCTCTTATTTGGTTTACCGTGTTCCTTTGAACACCCACATGCTTCCCTCCTCCACCTCCAAAACCACATTATTTATTCTCCCATGAATAATCCCCTTTGTTGCTGTTTAGCCTGGAAGTGAAGCATGTACATGTACATATGGGGTAAAATGGACAGATTTATAGTGGAGCTACATTGAGTAGCCCATCCAGAAAGCCTGTCTGCTAAAAGAGAAATATTTCAAAGTGCCTATTCCTAGTCAGGGGCCATTTCCCAGGACACAGTTCGAGGACTATGATTCCACTTTAATTTCCATAGCCACATCTTTGGAATCTTGGAATTTCCAGTTTCATTGTCATTGTGTGCCTTCAAGTCATTTCTGAACTATGGCACGCCTACAAGGTTTTCTTGGTAAGACCTGCTTAGAGGGGGTTTGCCACTGGCCTTCTTTGTGACTGAGAGAATATGGCTTGCCCAAGGTCACCCATTGGGCTTCTGTGGCCAACTGGGGATTTGAAACCTGATCTTCCAAGAGTCTGGTCCAGCACTCAAACCACTACAGCACACTGCTCTCTGTTTGCAGTGTAGGGAGGATAACTGGCAAAACCACCTCTGAGTATTCCTTGCCCAAGAAAACCCTATGAAATTCATGAGACCTTCATAAGGCATCTTGAAGGCATGTGTGCGCGTGCACGCACACACACACACACACATATATATTTAGAATTCTCAACCAAATTGCTGTAGCCTTGGTTCAGGGCCAAGATATCTGAAAGAACACCACCTCCCATATGAGCCTGCCCAAAATCTAAGACCAACATCAGAGATCCTGTTACATATTCCATAACCCGTGAGGCTAAAGTAGTGGGTACACATGACAGAAGTTGTCTGTAGCAGCACCCTGACTGCACACCTTCCTGTGGGAAATCAGGACACCTCTAATCCTTTTAAGGTTCAGGCAGGCAGTGAACACTGTGCTGTTTCGGCTGACCTTTGGATCTTAAAATTAGGTGTGTCTGCTCTGGTTGTCTTTAAATGCTGTTTCTAGAGCTATTTCCTTTTTTAAAACATGTTTATACAATTGTTTTTAGAGGGGGTTTTTTTAGTGAGAAGCCTTGAGTGTTTTAATTGTTTTTCTAGTTATTTATTGAATGATTTAAAAATGCTTTACTTTTTGTATATCATTTTGTGGACCCTGGCAAGGCAGGGTGGGTGGGTGGGTGGGTGCGTAGATAGATAGATAGATAGAGAGAGAGAGAGAGAGAGAGAGAGAGAGATAATAGTGCTCCACCAAACTTCAGATCCAAGGATTCCATAGGATGTAGCCATGACACTTAAAGTGCATCCTATTGTTGTAATTGTGTAGTGTGGAAAGGACCCAGGATCATTCACTGGACCATTTTTCCTTTCTTATTATTCTTGTTTTTTATATTTATGCTAGTATGTTGTAAGACCCTTTGGGGCAGGAGTTCACATTTTGTTTGTGACTGATACTTGCCTACTGGGAAATGTATTGATTTTGAAGATTACAGATCTTGTTTATTTATGAATATAGGTTTTAATATCACTATTTCCCAGGAAACCTAAAGAAGTATATATTTAGCAGTTAGAGATTCATACAGCCTTCCAGGTGTTGCTGGACTGCAACTCCTAGCAGCCCTAGTCAGCAAAGTCAGTGCTGAGGTATGCTGGGAGTTGTAATTCAGCAACATCAAGAGGGTCTCATGCGTTCCAGCCCAATGTAAAAGGGAGTCAGTTACGACGGGATCTTTATTTTATTTTGTATCTCAATTTACCTGTACACTAAGGTGAAGGCATCATTGGACCTTTCAAAGGTGGGATGTATTGGGTGGTGAGAAGAGACCGTAATAAGATTAGCTGACTCCCATCCTACCAAGAAGTGCTTCAGCTGGAGGGGACTCAATGTTTCTCAGCACTCAACTGCTAAATCCAGTTTCGTTGAAACTGTCAGTGCATTTGCACTACACAGTTATAGCTGTTTGATATGGCTTTTAACTGTCATAGCTCACTCTAATAGAATCCCCTCATTAGGTGAAGTCTTCAGAATTCTCTCCTAGGGAGGTCTGGTGCTGTAGTTCAGGGAAGAAGACTAAAGATCTCTCCAGTGTTGACAGAGCTAGTGAAAGACTCTTTGCTCCATGAAGCAAAGGAAATGTGCCCCTCCTGCCCCAACCAGCCAGAAGCTGTCTGGAATGGAAGTTGAATCTTATTTCAGTACTAGTATGGTAAAGAAAATACTAGGATCTTCCACCACACCATAGGGAACCAGTCTAGTTTCAAGGATATAGGATTATTTAAGGACTACAGGACAGGGGGAAAGCCAGGCAGCTCAGGAGAGACAGCTTCAAGGATTGCTATTGCTGCTCCCCTCAGCTTCTGTCACCTTGTAAAATTTCTGCAATTTGCTTAACGGTAGAGACAGCTCTGACTGCTAGAAAGAACCTCCAGCAACCACTTGAAGCAATGCAAAGCTGACTCTCCTCAGAAGAACCTAGGAAGAGTCATGTTGGATCAGACTAAAGGTTTATTTAATCCAAAAATCTGTTCACACAGTGGTCAGTCTGTTGCCAATGGAAACCCACCAGCTCAACATGAGTGCAACTGCACCTTCTATCTCATGTGCCTTGGCATGCAATCACCAACCATCTTCCATCTCATGTTCCTTGGAACTCCAGAAACAGTTCCCTCTTACTACACAGAAAAGTCATGTGCAAATTAAGTATATTGGGCAAAGGGTAATCTAGGAAGACTATCGCTGTTTTTAAAAGCAGCATTGCTAAGGGTAACATGCTCCCCACATAGACCTGTGGAACATACACAATACCTGCACAGCTGTGGGCCTACTGGAAGAGTGGCAAGCGTGTGTTCACAAAATTTTGGACAACATTATTGGACTGGATAAGAGGTCACTGAAAACCCAACCAAGCAGTTTCACAGGCTGGCTTCTTTCTAAAACTGCCCTCATATCTCAGCATCCTTATCAGGTTGGAGGAGAGAATGGGGGGACCGCTTAAGCACATCAATGAAACAGTATCCTTTAGCAACAGCCAGTCATTTCCTGCAATCAAAACCACACTAGCATGTGGCTTTTCCAAATAAAAATTACTGGACCGGAGCCAAGGAAGCAAGTAATTGATGTGCCTCTGTGTATATGTCTGTCTATGTGTGTGTGTGTGTCTGTGCATGTTTTTTGGGACCGCATATCTATCAAATATGTCACTCTTCGGTAGCACTTTATCTCTGCCAGGATCTTTACCTTTTAAGTGTGCACAGTTGTCAAAACTAAAAAGCAGCTCTTGCATCCGGTTCATATAATGATGCTCTGTTTGGGTTTGTTATTTTATCACGTTCCCCTCTATTTTGCTATATATTTCTATCTTTCTTTCTGTTTTTTAATTGCTCAGACAGTTGCTGGAAGTTTCTACTCTGTCTAAACAAAGTATCTCTGTTGCCGTATTGGGTTATATTTTCCTTGGTTGGTGGTGTGCCAGCAGTGCCTTTTCACCAACCTCAGCACTGGTATATTGTAGCCAGAGCATCGCTAAGTAGACTGTAACAGATTCATTGGGCCTTTCTCTGGGCTGCATCTTATTAACTGATCTGTGGGAAATGCTCTTTAGGCTGCTGAAGTACATGAGCTATTGCAACAATAAATTAAACTTAACTGGAGGCAGCTCTGTGGCTCCTAACACAATAACCCATTACAAGTAGCCATTGCAGAGGGGAAAAAATGTTCTCTAACTTGCAGAGGCATCTTGCTTTCAGATGGCATTTCGACTTTTGTGATAGTTCATCTCCTTTATCTCTGACATCGGCCTAACAGTTATGTGTCTCTTAAACTCCAGATGCAAGGAATAATATATGTTCTTCTGATATCATCTAACAGTGCTTGTTGTAAAATACCAGGGAGCATTTTCTAGCATTGTCAAGGTTCTGTTTCTCTCCCTCTTTCTTTCTCTCTCTCTCTCTGTCTCTGCTCCCCCGCCCATCTTTCTTTCCTCAGGAAGATAACAATCCATGTATCAGGGTAAGAATACTTTCTGTTAAAAACCAGGATGGGGAACCTGTTTCTCTTGATATGTATTTGGACTGCGATGCCTATCATCCCTCCCTACAGCTGTGCTAGGAGTAGCTTATTTACTTCAGCATCCCTAAGAGCATTTCGCTCACATCAGTTAATAAGATGCAGCCCAGAGGGCCACAAAGTGGTGGCTGATGGCTCTCGTGTCAGCAGTGCTGTGAATCTGCTCTGGGTTTTAGTCTGAATTTCAAAATGAACAATCAATGACGCTGAAACTATTTCCAGAGTACAGTTCCTTTAATAAGTTTCTGTTTTGCAAGCTCCTTGGATAGTTTGGGCTAAAAGCCAGAGTAGATTCACCATCCTGCTGTCTCAGAAACCACCAGTATTACTGGGTCCAAATATTGTCCATCCCCGCTGCTCTTAGAATCCACAGATACCATGCTGATTGGTCTATAAATACAATATGCTTATATTGTACTAGTTATGTAAAATCAAATGTCTTTCTGAATGTGTATGTCCCTTCAAATCACTTGTTGACTTATGGCAAACTCATGAACTTTATAGGACTTTCTTAAGCAACGAATACTCAGAGATGGTTTACAGGGAGTAAAATGGTAGGTGGAATGTGAAGATGTTTGCTTAAAAGCTCCACTTTCTGGCTTGATTATACATTGAAGCCTATAAGATTTGTCCCAGATATAGTCTCCAGATGGATGCTTCCTTGTGGGAAAAGATTTAGAATCTTGAACTGGCTTGTTGTTCTTCATTTATTCAATGAAGTCACTGAACTCCTGACACAGAGAAGAAAGGAAAGGCTCAGAATCTGGAATCAATACAGCAATGGGCAATTTCATGGGGAGACAATGACAATTTTGCCCCTGCACCACCCTTCCAGTGCATTGTGGGGCACCAGATGTGACATCATGACATTTCTAGCCTCCATTTTGGCCAGAAAAAAAAAGGCTTTGAGGAGACGTGGGGGTTCTGGAGGGTGGAAAAGCCAACTATTGCATCTGTGAATTCTTTTCTTGTCTTTGGGGCCATTTTTAGTGAAAATCCCCTGAAAAAAACCTTAGCCCTACGATTTAAAAATGCTCAATGGGTTTTGTGGTGTCTTCTAAAGGAGGTCACACAGATGGGGCTTGGGACTGTATGTGGCCCATGGACTACACTTTCTCCACCTCTGAGTAAACAGATCAACCACTCAATGTAACCAACTGGGTAGTATCCTTGGTGCAAGGACACGGCCAATAAGCATGAAACTATTTCCAATGACAGGACCAAGGGAAGCCCACAGCCTTCAGTAAGAGGTGGTTCTGTTTTCTTTAGTAGGACAGCTCTTAACCAATCTTGCCAGCTGGAAAGGGTAATGATACTGCTTCTGTTTGACTCACTCCATCTGGATCACATGGTCCTGAGAGACACAATAATCATTGTCAAATATTATGATTTCAGATTGCTCAAAATGAGATTCTCTGATTAGCTTTAAGTACCAATGCTTTTATTTTATGTCAATTCAGTCTTCTCTGATTAGTTTTAAGTAACATTATTTACATGTTTATGTCAATTTAGGTTTTTAGAAAGTATGCATATCATAGGGAATGATGAGCATCAAATTTAGCGTAGCCTTTTGGGAGATCCATTTTTATTACAATCACTTTAAAAACAGAACTCTGCTTTATTGTACAAAAAATAGACTTTCTTCCCCAATAACAAGCTCATTCAACTGTTTTGATTTATCAGAGCATTTTGTGCATACTTAAAAAAATACATTTTCTAGTCCCTGGAGAAGTTCATAATGTGCTCAGTGAAAACTGAGTGTCAGCAAACGATGCAATCAACATATAGAATAAAAATTCAAGAGAAGCAGCCCAAAGCTTTCCTTCTAATGATATTTATGGTGCTGTATATTAGTAATTGAAAGGTAGGCTCAGATATGCATTCTATAAGAGGAAAAGGCCACAACGTCATTTGGCAAACTAATATGCAGAAGTTAAAAGATTATACAAAACTTTACAATCCTTCCAGGAAGTTACCTGAACTTCCTGGTTCCACTTTCATTCACTCTACAAAACCTATCTTCAGCTTAATGGGTGGAACAGTTAATGGATAGAAATGGATTTGATATTACACAAGTAAGGTATTAAAATTTTGGACGGTAACATTCTTGATGGTATGCATATGAATGTTTTGCCTAGGAAAGGTAAACTAGCATTTTCAGGGAGAATGCTTTATTCAAGCTTCTTTTTTAAAGCGGTATTTTATAGAGAAGTGGAACTCATGTGACCTGTAGCTTCTAAGGGGTCCAGCATGACCCTTGAGATCCCCCCAGCTTCCCAACAAACACCTCCCCAAAAATATCTGAGGGAAAGCACTATGATTCTTCTTCTGAAAATAAGTGTAAATAATGCTATGGGATACAGCAAAAACAGTAAAGGATGAAAAAAAAAACCTTTAAAAATTCCCTAAAGTGACTGAGTCACTCAAAATGGTGCCTGTTGCAGGGTGCCATGGTCTTTTGGAACTCAAAAGGAATCCAAAATGTAATTGTGTGGTCCTTTGGGCTTGAGAGTGTGCCCAGACCTGATCTATAAGATATTTAGGGGAGTATTCAGATACCCTAAAGGCACCAGATCCAGTCAAATCTTGGAAGCTAAGCAGGATCAGCTCTGGTTAGTACTTGGGTGGGAGAGTATCAGTGAATCTCAGATGCTGCAGGATATATTCCAGAGGAAGAAACAGACAAAACCACTCTGAGTATTCCTTGTCTTAGAGAACTCTCTGAAATAAGTCAACAGGTAACTTGAAGGCACATATACACACATTCAACAGTATAGCCTAAGAATGTGTACAGTCCAGAATTGAGCAACCTTGCATGTCATTCTGCATAACAGGTACATCACCTCTAAAAGCTCCTTTCTTTCATTACCTTCCACATTTTCTGTGGAGTGAGAAGTTGCTACAATCCAATGCTTTCCCATCCTAGCATCACTTCTCCTAGAACAGGGTTTTCCAAATGGTGTGTCACGGCACATTAGTGTGTTGCCTGAAGGGTTTAGGTGTGTCACCTTCTTGGACTGAGAACGAGCCCCCCACCTGAGCCTTGGAAATGTATGTTATATGTTATAAATAAATCATATATTTTAAAAAATCTAAATGAAAGGTTTTCATGAGATATGTTGTATTCCCATACATTTCGTTATTACAGTTTATGTATGTGTCTGTATCTCTTATAAAGGGTTAGTTTAACCTCTGGTTTGCTAGTAAAACTGAATTACTGTGTCACAAAACGATGCCTGTCTAAAAAGTGTGTCACCAACATGAAAAGTTTAGAAAGCTCTGTCCTAGAACAAGAGCAATGCTGATGTAAGAAGGAGTTGTGTCACAGCCTCTTCTCATGTCATCTTGGACCTCTTACCTTGCTGAACAGAAGGGAACTTTGATGCAGAAGCTCTCAAACTAAGGCTGTGCACATCTATAACAAGGTGGGAATCATGTTGCTCTCCAGATATTGTTGGACTACACCTCACATCATAGAGAAAGGGGAGGAACATTGGGCACTGCAGCTGAACATTTTGAACAGTACATGCTCCCAACCCCTGATCTAGAATGTCCAAATCTGTAGGCATCTGACCTTTCCCACCACCATATCTGGTTCAGGCTCATTCTGATCGTTTTTCCTTCTTTTTATTTTCCCAGGATGAGATTATGTTTTATCTGGTGTGTATTGTGCAAACATGCTCACACAGTGTTTTGCATGCATATGAAACCAGTGTGTTTCTGGGTGCATTTTTCAAATGTGCACACTACGTGCATTTTTCTGTGCACGTTTTCCAAATTTGTAGCTGTCCATCAGTGTGCAGATTTCAGTACACAGTGTAGAAAACTTAAGCCATTTCCACACTACACTGTTATAGTACTATTATTCCCCTTTCAACATCCTATGGGATCCTGGGGCTTGCAGTTTAGGGAGGGGCATTTAGAATTCTCAACCAGAGACCTCTTTGGCCTCAGTAAACTACAAACCCCAGAATTCCACAGGATGTTGAAAGTAGAATAACAGCACTATAACAGTGTAGTGAAGAAATGGCCATAGACTGAAACATTGACATTGACTGAAACTCAGTTCCTCTGATGAGTCTCTAACACTGAAGAGTAAGTATAAGGGAGCAAATTACTTTTTTACTTTCTTTGAGTCCCAGAACCATAGCTTGATTAGAGGGTCTTATAATCCAAAAGGGTACCTGGAGAATGGGCATGAAGCACTGCTAACTCAATATGCCTTCATTTCCCTTGTTTTAAGGATGATGGTGCTATAAAGCAGTCAATTGCTCATGATCTTTGATTAGCCTTTTACCTGCCTGCCCTGTAGGTAAACAAGCTGAAAAGCAAACAACGGTTGCACTGTTGCTATAGCATCGTATCCACTTCCACTAACACCCCACACCAACAAAGAAAGATTGTGTTAGAAAGAACCTTCCTTTTGTATTCCAGTTCCAAATTATAGGAAGTGATGTCTGGCCTCCACAATTGTCACAGATCTCACCCTGAGATATGGAAATTCTCCTTAAAATAATTTTTTAAAAAATCATTCTATTGGTTCAGAAAGGTTAATTTTCCCATATCTCGTTGCCACAAGCTTTTCCTCCTCTGAGACAAGAAGTAAGTTCTATAGGGAGAAAGGGAGAAAGAGGTGATTGCAGAAAACATAGCATGGAAAACTAGAATGGGATTCTGGGAATTGTAGTCCAAAACAGTCATTTTACAAGCTCCTTTATGGTGGTACAGACATGTAAGGAAACGCTTCAGTTCCCTTCATCTATGCAGCTCTTTTGTTCTTAAAGTTCTGAGCAACAAATAGAATCTAATACCTGTGAGGAAAGTTATGTGTGATGTGTCTTCAAGTCACCTGTCAACTTATGGTGACCATATGAGTTTCATCAATTCCAGTCCCACGAATATTATTTGACTAAAAAAACCCTATGAAATGAATGGGGTCACCATAAGTTGACAAGTGATTTGAAGGCACACACACACACACACACCTTTTCTCACAGGTATTGGATCCTGTTTGTGGTTTGCCAGTTTCTTCCTCTGGAATATAGCCCATAGTACCTGGTGTTTGTTGATGGTTTCCCATTGAAGTACTAACCAGATCTGACCATGCTTAGGGTCCAAGATCAGAAGGGATCTGGTACCTTTAGGATATTAGCAAACAGGCAATCAACTATACAAGCTATCTAGGAAAAATAAATGTCTCTCATTGCTTGAATGTTTTCAAAGTGGACTTCTTCAAAGATAGAAGTGCTTGTGGATGGCATCTGGATTAGATTCCAATCATCCATTGGATAGGAGTTTCCTGAGGCTACCAATAGATGGATGAAAAGTCTCTGGAATTCCCAGGTTTCATTCTTGTACAAACTGATTTTATTTTGGAGATGCATATGAAATTTTCCTCATCCCAAAGGTTTTCTTGGAAGCTCTTAACATTATCAAAGCCTTTTTATTCCCACTCCTCAGCTCAGTTTATATTAACCCAGTACTTTCTGCAGTGAAATGCATTGGTTGCTAGACTGTGTGTTTCTGTTGTCTCAGACCCAGTAAAAATGGCTACCAAATAAACACAGCTATTGTTTCCAAGAAACAGATTCAACAGAGATAAGTGAGGGAAAGAGGACTCTTAACATTAAAATAAAATAAACCTAATGCTTAACTAATATAATCTTACTATGATCATAATTCTTGAATTTAAAAAGAAAAGACTCAGTGGGAATGGATGGAAATCAGTTTCATGAGACTGGATGTGACACATGATCTGTGGGAGAAAGAAGGGGAAGGGCACAACTGTGAAGCATGGCATATTCTCTTAGGTTCCCTCATGAAAGTAGAAAAACTGTGAATCACACCCCTCCACCACAATCCCCCTTTTTTTCCCCTTCCATCTGGCCACAGAGTTCTGTGAGGAGGGCAAGAAAAAAGACAAGGTTAAGGGATTACTGATACTTTCCCCTCAGACAAGGAACAGTGGAACGCTGAACTCTGGTGTTCTAGCTACTTCCAGTTGCCATCTTGAAAAAGGAGATTCCTCCCAGAGAGGAGGGGTAGGAGCAAAGAGAGCACTTAACCAATCAGCAGCCATTACACAGCAGACTGTGCAGCCATGTGGCAGAGAGGACATGCCTCCAGCAGTTGGAGAGGTGCTTTACTCACCCAAAAGGAAGAAATGTCCATTTTAAACACAAGCCTCACAAGTCTGAGGTGAGGAATGCAAGGGAAAGGGGGAAGAGAAGGGGGTGAAAAGAGGCAAGCAGTGCCTCGTGAATGACCAAATTTGTGAAAGTCAAAGCCATGAATGTGGAGAGAGAACTGTACTTTGAAGCAGTCTGGTTGAGCCCTCAGGGTGGGACACAGTGGCTAATATACACAGAAGCCAACTCCATGGCCGTTTTACCCTAGAAATGCAGTATGAACAGTTAGCTTGCCATCTTGATACACAAAACCCTGACAGCAGAGATAGGAGGATAATTGCATGCTATTCAATTGTCCCAATTTGTCAGGGACATTTCAATTACTAATCCATCATTCCACTTTTTCCACTGTTATTAAAATGTCTGCTTCTTTGTCCTTATCCCATCTCCCCGCCTTTGTCGTCAGCTTACTTCAAGTGCTGCAAACTGAGGTCCAAAAGCAAACACAGTTTGCATTCAATTACTTCAGCAAGGTGAAAGGAGAGGAGCAGATGCAATCTTGCACTTTCCGTTAAGCTCAGGCACAAACATACTGCTGCATCCTCTCCTAGCTTATGTGTTCTTACTCATTAATAACTTCTACAGTCTTGCCCACGCCACTATGTCACTTGTCCACAAATGTCCTGAATTCATCTCTGAAATGCAAGTGGGTATGTAACTCTGGGAGTGGATTACTGTTTTCAGGGTTAATCTTGTTTTGTTTTTTTAAAGTATATAAGTATTTTTGATTATTATATTTGGTTATAGAAAACTATACGGAAATGGAAAACAAATACTGTAATATATAATTGGGTTAAAAGTGGTGGGGAAATTAGGGAGAAGCTACATAGAGTTTGAATAAGAGTTCTACAGAGTCTCAGAATGGAAGAAAGGAAGACTTTATTCATTTACATATTTGTTATTTAACTATTTTCTTATAATAAACAACAGAATTTAGGATGTTTATGAAAATCTAAATTTAATAGTAACAAAATCAGATGGAAAAAAATACAAACTAGATATCTAGGGCCATTTCCACACTAACTGTTATAGCCGGTCAGCCCCTCCCAAAACAGCAAACCCTAGGATTCCATAGGATGTTGAAAGCAGAATAATAGCACTATAACAGTCTAGTGCGGAAATGGTCTAGGACGTTGTATATGGTATTGTATATATTATATATGTGTGTATATAAATTCTTGCATGAATAGGGTAATATTTGTATAATTAATAAAAATATATGAAAGAAATTGATTTCACAGCTCTGTGTGTCATGGATATTTTGCTATGCATTGTTTGGCATACCATACTTAGTTTGTTGGCCATTGGGAGAGAAATCATTTCCTGCTATATAAATATAGCTATCTATATTGACCACTGGCCATTAGTCCTTCCTTTTCAGCCACTAAATGGGGAGATTTTTTCAAATATAATATTAAATATTCTCTTCCAGAAACAAGCAAACTTCACTAATGACACTAGTACTGGACTGTATTTTTCACAGAAATGATGTTGGGGGAATCCTATCAGATAAAATACCATTCTAATTTGTTTCCTGAATGTTAATAAGACAAGAATTAAATAAATGTAGGAATTATTTATATCTGTCATTGAAGCAAAGGGGAGCAGCTGTTGAATGGTGTGCAGTTAATTCTGTCTAACAGTCCCAGCTAGGAAGTGAACAATATTGTATCCAACTGAAAAAGCAAAGAGAATCTAGAAAGACATGAGTTAAAGTGCTCCACATTTGAGATTGGTCAGATAAATTGATTCAACATCCTTTTCCGTTCAGAAAGAGATGTTTGAGTTTTATTTTATTACATGTTTTAGGAAGCTATGAAAATAGATTTCTTCTGAGCACACAGTTTAAACCATTTGTCTGCCTGACATGAGGCTGTTTCTGGCATTTCAAATCCTGGTTTGCAGAGATCAATTTACTTTTTAAAAAAGTGAATTTTTAGAGTTCTGATTATATGCAAGATCTTTCCTAGAAAATAATTTGATGACATCAGGACCAAATGGAGCTATGATAGCAATTTCCTATCGTTGGAAAGGCAGCCTATAACTAAAGAACTGATGTGAAACAAGTTAAGGGAAAAGCTGACATTTCTATTGAAACTTTCAAAAAGTCAAAGACAGATGTACTTAATACTAAGGCTTAATTGAGGCATCACAGCTAAACCTTGCCTTTGTTCAATGTATTTTCAGTATGTGCGTTCCCTCTTCCCTCCTTCCTGCCCACATATACCAATTCCATGCCATATTTTATGGTTCGGAGTAATTATTAATTTGCAGTTGACACCCAAATTATGAAAACTATAACTAATGGAAACCATACTTTACTTCCATACCAGTACTGGAAAAGATGGTTGGAATAGAGTTTCCAGTTCAGATTTAGAAGCAATCTAATGTTTTATGTAACTAAAGTCTGCCTTATTTAGGGATCATGGCAATATAGAAATACCATAAACTATGAAGTAAAGAGGGATGATATGAGAAGATGAAGAAAGATGAAGTATGGAGGCCCCGAGGCTATTCAGAATCATGTGCTTTTCTTAAATAAAAATAATAGAAGCAACACAATTCCATAGGTAGGACATAAATAAATTGTTAAAAAGGATTTGCTAAACAAAATCACTTGGTTTCTGTTTTTAACAAAGCAAATTGATGTGTGTATGTGTGTTTGAGAGAGCTGGGGAGGGGAACACTTTAGGGTTCCCAGATCTCAGGGCTTAGGCCTGTGTCTCTGGGCCTGGACCCTCTTCTTCATTTTTCAGGGTGAATGGGAAGAATCTTAGGGCAAAAGAATTGCTATGGCTACTGTAGCCTGTTCAAAGCATAGCTGGGAAAACTTTCTTTGCTTCACATTTGCCTAAAAAGAGCGTTTACTAAGGTGTGAAAAACAGTGCTGAGAAAATTGTGCTACCGTCTCCCATTGAATGCAAACTGAATTTTCAGCCAGAGAAATATTTTTTTCATTTGCATTAAGCTTGATGTTTGTTATATGAATGGTATGCTCTGAGCAATTGTGGGTGACCCTTAAGGTATCACTCTTAATGGCATCACCAGGATACTAGAATTTGACCTTAGATCTCAACTTTTGGCCCTGGAATCTCAGAGCCCAACATGCTTCCAACATGGAAACCCAAGTGAGCTTACATGACAGACAGGAGAGACATAGTTTCCAAGCTCCTGCCTGTTTACTGAGTCATATGGCAGGAAGAAGGGGACAGTTCCCTTTCTTTTTCCTTCTCCACTTGTGAATGTTTGGTTTATTTTTAAAATGTTCCTTCTGTTACAACCACAGGAAGGGAAACTATATCACAGCCTCAAGTTGGTGCAGTTCTTGGCTATCTTAGCAAAGTGAGGGCACATTTGATCCAAAAGATCCAAGACCATCTTCTTGCTCTTCCCAGAAACCTCTAGCAAGGCCTCTTCTGGCACATGAACCATCAGTGGCAGATCTCTGGCTGCAGAGATTTTCACATGCATGTCAAGGGCCCCTGGGGTTGCATGTGTCACCATGATGCTGGAGCAGTACATCCTAACTTCCACAGTCAGCCTCTAGAGGGGATGCAAAATACATATTTAAAAATCTGATAAGAGTTTAAAATATTTTTAATATATATTTTATTTAACTGACATTTATGTTATATACATAACAACATTGTGGTGTAGTAGTTTGTGCTTTGGACTGTGACGCTGGAGATCAGAGTTAAATTCCCTGCTCGGCTAT
Source organism: Cyclura pinguis (assembly GCA_030412105.1). NCBI lineage: Eukaryota > Metazoa > Chordata > Lepidosauria > Squamata > Iguanidae > Cyclura > Cyclura pinguis. The sequence goes on along the minus strand of CM059600.1, from coordinate 269,115,953 downwards.
GGAAACCCACTGGGTCACTTTGGGTACATCACACACTCTCATCCCCCAAGAAAACCCCATGATAGGTTCACTTTAGGATTGCCATAAGCTGGATGTGTTTTGAAGGCACACAACAAGAACAGTTAATATATACAATTAATATGTTCTGCACAATTAATACTAAACTCATTACAATTAAGATTACATCACAATGTCCATGTTTCAGCTTTTGTCACTCAGTGCTACATGGCACAGTATTTGAATTTTCTATTTATAAATAGATATAAGACCTAAGAAAGAAAAGCCTGCAGTTTAAGTTCTATGTTTAAATAACATCATCTAAATTGCCCTCTTTGGCTCCTACTGAGGTGTCCCAGTGTTCATGCAGAAAAACAATGCAATCATGCAAAGAAAGAAATACGGACAATAAAGCATTAGAGAAAGGAATTAAAACATCGGACAGCAATCTGAAAGTTTTGTTCTTTCTTCAGTTTGCTGGTCCAGCACAAGCTACAGAAAAGGTGCCTTCAGAATGTTCATGTATGTGTAGGTCAATAGAAGGACAGACACAGAGATCTCATCTGTTTGAAATAAGGCATTTTATGGCCCGAGGCTGTCTCTGAAGGAGGCTGGCACATTGGCTCAAGGAAATCCAGATTCTACACAAATTTTTTTTGACCCACATTGAAGTGGAGGCTCAGCCTGGCCATCATCCTCTCTCCCTCTCCCTTTCACAGCTTTGAGGATCATAGTGAAGTTGATACTGTATAGCTCCAGGCTATTCATCCACATTGGCACATCAGACTCAAAGTACTGTATGCCTCTGGGCATGAAGAGCTAGAGCTTTTACTCAGAAACCTTTGTTTCTAAAGAGAACAGTGCTTATGGAAAAGACATACCCTTCTAAAGTCCCCCCAATTATCACAAACTGCTAGCTAAGCATTGGCTTGTGTGCCATTCCAGAGTCCCTGGAAATCTTCAGAACACTCCAGGCTTCCAACTTATTCGCTGCAAGGCAAAATACTGACCTTAAATCTGCAACTTTAACAGCCCCATTGTTAATTTCCCTGAAGGTCCAGAAAGATAAGCCACTAAAATCGGCAAGCCCATGAATATAGCTGTGTACATGAAGTAAAAGTTCTCTCCAGTATTCTGTATGACAAGCAACTGAGCTTCAAGTGTATTTGGATAATCCTGCTATGATGGATGTTGCCTGAGTGCAGTGATGGAGTGTGACGTAATGAATCTATCTGGGCATATAAGGTAGCATGATAGTGCAAAGAAGGGGAAGAACTTTGAGCCCTGGAATCTGAGCCCACAGGACAATCTCATTGTGAAGAAGGATCACAAGGAATCATTTAGTAACCTAGAGGAAATTTGCACAAATCTTAGACCATTTCCTCACTACACTGTTAAGAGTGCTATTATTCCACTTTTAACATCCTACGGAATCCTGGGGTTTGTAATTTAGGGAGGGGCATTTAGAATTCTCAACCAGAGAGTTCTTTGGCCTCAGTAGACTACACACCCCAGAATTCCACAGGATGTTGAAAGTGGAATAATAGCACTATAACAGTGTAGTGCGGAAATGGCCTTAGAGTCAACAGAAGTATGTCCATCCACATGAAGTCCCACAATCAGACACTGAGGGCAGACATTTTGCTGTCTGAATGAAAAGCAGGATCAGTTTTCTGCAATTCAAACAAACCCTCTGTTTTTGCTCTATTATGATGTTGATGTTTGTACAGAACAGCAGCATATAATATAGTTAATAATGATATATAATGGATATGAAAAATGATGCTTCTGATAATCATAAGTATTCCCACTTTAGACATAGGGAACTGAAGTTGATTGTGATTAGACCAAAATCATTTCATGATTCCATTCAGTCCAGTTCCATTCCATTATGTTAAGCTGTTAATATATACTCTCTCTTAAGATAAATGATTAAATCTATAGTCCTAGTAAGGTATCTCATTTGTGGTGAATGATAACTGCTTTTATTTTTAAAAAGTTTCAAAAATAGACAGAGCTCAGATACTGAAAAGCTGGGAAAATTTGCACAGATTTCTTTATCCTTCATTTTGAGATAACGTGTATGCTTTTTAATTATCTTTAAAGGAAACTGTTGAACACGTATGTTGAAATACAAGGCATACCATATGGCCGAAAGCATTTCCTTGTGGCTGTTTGCATCTTCATACTGGTTGTCTCTAGCTTTTACCTGAACATTTCCCCCCTCAAATATCAAATGAGTAAGCATTTTTGCAAGGTGGAGACAATGAGTCAGACTTCTTTTAATTGCATTGATAGCCCAGTTTGTCATTTGGCAAACCAAGAGAAGAGGTCTTATGCTCAGCAAGGAAATTAATTATGGTGCTATTGTGCCAGTCATCTTTGTTGCCGCCTCCTCCTCCTCTTCTGTGCTGGTTATCAGGGAATATCCTAAATGCTCTTGCTAGTCTATCAACGAGACCTACCTACATGTTCACTAGTGTAGGTGTGCCTTCAGATCGCTTGTCAACTTAAGGCAACCCCATGAATTTCATAGGCAAGGAATTCTCAGACGTGGTTTTGCCAGTTCTTTCCTCTGAAATATTGACTTACCGTTCAACAATTCATTGAAAGAGTCTACTCTAATTGGGACTAAACAGGATTCCAGCCAATATGGCCCAATGAGATAGGGCCGGTATCTGGGACAGGGGAGGGAGAAAGACCCACCAAGAGTATTTTAATACAGAGCAGTGCACATAGACATTGTAACTTCACACAGTTGAATGAACAGTCTTTATCAAAAGCTGTCATGCTGATACAGAGGGCTCCTCTGGTGAAAACAAGTGCAAACTCCCCATGTCTCAGGACAATGAGAGACTGGTTGTCCTTGTGAATCCAGAAACCTTGGCTTACAGGAGTCTCCACATACTAGCAGAGGCAGCATCACCTCAAAGTAGAGGAGGAGACTGGGTCCCACCCAGTTCATGGGAGTGATGCCATATGAAGGCATAGGCTCAGCAAAAGAGTCCCAAAAGGAGTGCTCAGCTAAGTGGGGGAGCGATTTCTTCAGGGCCTAAGTTATCCCTGCTCCCAAGGATACTTAATGCAGGAGTATCTGCAATTGAACTCTGGATGCAGTGCAAGCAACCCAGTCATAAATGGCTTCAGAGGTAACACAGGGGGTCCAATATACACCCCATGGCGCCACCTCATTTAATGATGATTCTAAACGCTTCCTATCATTTCACTGTACAAAAGATTTCTTTTTTTTTAAAGACCTTGATAAAAAGGCAGAACAGTAGATGTGACTGTGCAACAATTCTTCAAACCCTTTCTCCATTTTGCCTCCAGATGTGTTACAATCTTCACCTTCTTTTCAAAGCCTCCTCCCATATCTTAATTTCTTTTCAATGCAATATCTCTAACAATACCTGCTAATGTCAATTTGGAATGCAATATATGCTGCGTGCAATTATGGGTTTAAAAGTTGTGGAAGCTAATCAGATTTACCAGGAAATATAATACCTCTTCAAAACTAAAGCAGTGAAAACTGCCACCTCTCAATATTTTGACCAGTGTGGATGAACTCTAAGACATGTTTCTGCAACAATGCTGTCCCTGGGCACCACTTGATTCTTGGATCCTTGTTGTGACTGTTCTGCTGGTCCCTGGCCTTGATTTGTATTTTCACTTTACCTCTTGGTCTACCTCTGCCCACTTGCTGCTCTGGATTGGACAAATTAGATGCTAGATTTTTGCTTGACTTTGGGTTGGATCATCCTGATTCAATTTACCTGACTCTTCAGTAAAACAGAATTCTATTACTTTGTCTAGTAGAGTTTCGTAGACCTTTTTGGTTCCCACAAAGAGATTTCCTCAGAGATATGTTCCTCAGCAATCAGACTTGCAAATTATGACTATATTTACCTTTCAATGACTAATCATGAAATACAGCACACTACATAGGAGTATATAAGCGAGGGAAATTACATGCAATAACATCTTTCATTGCTTGAGAGGACACCATTACCAAACAAACAAACAGAAAACCTTAATGTAACATCCAGGCTTAGAGTCCACAGAGTTTCCTCTTGCCAGTTAAAATGTTGGTGTTATGATTTATTTTGCTGCAGTCAGATGAACCAGTCAGTCTAAGAACTGTGGAAAAAGAATCCAATTGTTGTTATCAAGGGTTGAGGAATGCTATCAACAGCTGAGAAAATAGAGATGAGTGCTACAGAGCCAGAAAACTCCCGATATGCACCCCCCCCCAATATGTTTAAATCACCTCCATATTAAGGTTTAATAGAATTGCAAGGCCTTGCATCCATCATGGTTTAATGTGTGAGCATAGAGAGGCTATATCCATATGCCTTTTCCTAGAAATCACCAAGTAAGAGACTATCAAGGAAAAGCGCAGTATCATGTAAAACTATAAAGCTGTGGGTCAATATGATTAGAGAAAAAACTGGCTTACCTTGAAATTCCGGATTTAGAGTAATACTAAGAGTGCATCTGTACCACACAGGTGGATCAGGATGGAGGAAAGACTGGAGCGAGCTGGTCTCGGTTGCCTTCGGTCCTAGCTCTTCCATTTTTTGTTATTTGGAACCTGTGGTCTGAGCAGAACAGCAGTACATTTATAGACCCAGACGTGGGGAGGTAAGCTAATTATATGTGTGCAGTTCTGCCACAATGTTTCATCCTACCGCTTGTGTCATTGCTTTGGCCCTCACCCCTTGTTTGATCTGAGCAGGAAAGTGTTCAGCTGTACCACAGGATTCTGTTAGCTGATGTCTATTGAGCACTGATAGACATCATTGAGTGATGTATGTCATGCACCAATGTACATTGGTCCTAATGCGAATCAGGTGCTCTTGCCAGTGTCCCATTACACAACTTTGCAATTTAGTAAAGGGGTTTCTTAGTGCCTCTGCTGTGTAGTCAGGTATACATAAGGATATATAGCATAACAGGTCGTACAAGATACTGCTGTTTCTTTTTAAATCTCATCACAGGTGTAGGTTTTGTCAGGATGAAAATGAATTATTAGTTCTGCTGTTTACTTATACGTAATAGGATGCTAAAATCAGAGATGCTTTTCATGGGAAACATCATGCTTCAAGCAAACTATTTCTGAATATGCAAAGTATTACATGATTTTAAAAAAAACTAAAGCAGAGACCCATTCTACATAATGAAAGGAAAATGTAAGCTTTTTACATATTCTCCATTAAACTTTCTGCAGTAAGAGAATGGATGGGGAACAACTGTCCTTTTTGTGTTTGGAAACAGAGAAGGGAAAGACTTAAAGCAGAAATTTCTTCTATAACCTAACTAGAAAAAAGAAGATATTGTCATCATAAGCCAGATTCTTGGTGCTTCTGGTTGAGGTTTCAGGTGCTCACTCCAAGAATTTTGCCCAAGTAATGTTCCACATTCTGAAACCAACGGTGGTAGTGGCAATTTTTCATCAAAGTATTCAAAAACTTTCTGACATGAAACTCAAAATGTCATTCTTTATTTATTCTAAATATTTATATCCTTTGAAAGTCTACGTATTACTCAAAGACGCTGAGAGTGCAGTAGATTTAAATACCCTTCAACATTTCACAGATGAGAACTGGGATAGGTTGGTCAAAACAGCTAAAGTTATTAATGAGGAAGAACAGACAAGCTGGGGGAGTTTGCTTTTGCCTGAGCCTGCTGAGAAGTCAAGATTTCACCTCACTCCTCTCCCTCCTGCTGAGCTAATTGGGCACAAACTACTCTTGCACTTTAAGTTCAGGAGCTCATTGTTGGTTACCTGGTTGCATTACAAGCAGCACTGGCTGAATTCCCTCTTCTACAACAACCATGAAGGCCAGTGTGGTGTAGTGGTTTGGGAGTTAAACTAGGACTCTGGAAACCAGGGTTTAAATCCCTTCTTGGTCAGGGAAACCCACAGGCTGAACTTGGGTGTGTCACACTATCTCAGCCTGGAGGAGTCCATGGCAAACCTCTCCTCTGAACAAATTTTGCCAGAGCTCCCCTGCGATAGGTTCGCTGCAGGGTTGCAGTAAATTGGAAGTGACTTAAAGGCACCTAACAACAACAACCACCATTAAAGGTGCAGGAGCCCTCCCCAATTTTCACTCTAGCAAATATTGTGAAACAAAAGAAAAACATTACTGCTTTATAAGGTTGGATATATTTTTCTGATGCATCTGTTTGATCAAGGCCTCTGCCTTTCAGATTTCAGTGAAAGAAGACAAAGAGATTTCCATGGAATGGATGCAAGGTGCACAGCAATTTTCAAAGGTTCATTGGTGAATCAATTCAAGATTCAAGTTGTGACCCACTTACTTGGGAGTAATCCTATTAATTTCATGGTTTTTCTAGCCAATAATCAAGACATTAAGTTAAGCTTTATTAATTATAGTGGATGCATGGGTCTCCGAGTATTACAAAAGTAAATCCACACTACACAGTAACATCAGTTTCATACCACTTTAACTGTCATGGCCCCATCATACAGAACCTTGGAACTTACAGTCTGGTGAATTCTCTTCAGGAAAGCTCAGAACTAGATAATCCAAGGGTCTGTCTATAGTACAGAATTAAACTGAAATAATCTTCAGTCTCTCATTTCTCAGGATAATTTGGGATCTGCATACCCTCCAACATTTCACAAATGAAAACCAGGACACGTATCCAAGCAACATCAAAGTGTGGTCAAGATGGCAAAAGTTATCACTGAGGAAGAACACACATGCTAGGAGAGGCTGCTGCAGTTTGTTTTTGCCTGAGCCTACTGGTAAGAGCAAGATTTTGCCCTCTTTTCTCCTTTCCTCTATGCTGAGTTAACAGATTACAAGCTACATTTGTACTTTGAGCTCAGTTTGCAGCAATGGAAGTAAAGCAAGGGCAAAGTGGTGGGGGAAGTGGAAGGAGGAGAGAGAAACTGGGACACTTTAAAAGCCACTGAAAAAGTGGGACGGCTGCATGTTAATTGGGACTGTTCTGGCCAAATCAGGACAATTAGAGAGTATGAAACTGACAGCTTGTCTTCAGGGACACATAGCAGGAGTCTTCATTAGGAATGTAGGAGAGGAAAAAGACACCATGGTCCTGTGAGAACTGCAACCGCACCACTTCAAATAATAGAGTTAGCACACCATCCAGTCTGACCCTGTATCCCATTATGACATGACCTAGATCTTTTCCGCCCTACACTGTTATAGTGCTATTATTCCACTTTCAACATCCTGTGGAATTCTAGGGTTTGTAGTTTACTGAGGCCAAAGAGCTCTCTGGCTGAGAAGTCTAAATGCCCCTCCCTGCAAGCCCCAGGATTCCATAGGATGTTGAAAGTGGAATAAGAGCACTATTACAGTGTAGTGCGGAAATGGCCCAAGTTAGACTTTATAGCAATTTCAGCTGTGAACAACTATCTTGGAGTCATTATTGGCAAGAATGCTCAGTAGACCAGCTGTGTACCTTAGAAAACAAGGGGAGTATTTAGAGATTTTCTCTGGCATATGGGGCAGAGCTGCACAGTTCTTTAGCTCATGCCCTTTTCCCCTGCCCACAGGATTCAGATTAGGATTCTGCTTTAAGCACAAACACTTCTTGCCCCCTTAAAGACACGCAGGAGTTTCCCAATTGTTACTCTATCAATTTTACAGAAGAAAATTCTTCAAAAAGAAAACCGGAAAGGAGAAAACAGATTTCCTACAATTTCTAGGCCTTATTTTTCTGCAATTCATTATAGTGCAAGAGATCTGTAAACCACATATGAAAATGGAAACTTCATTAAGACACAATATTTAATTAAAATATGTCAAAGCAAGCCATTTTTGTTTAGTAAGCATTTATTTTTGTGTGTGTCATCTCCTCCTCCTTCTCCTTCTCCTTCTTCTTAATGCCAAGCAGAGAGTTTGTTGTGGAGGGCCTCTGTAATCCGGATACTGAAGTCTGAAGGATCCAGTCTGGCCTGATTGTGCCCCAAACCTGTCCCAAATGGGCTTTATGTCCCATTTATTTTGAACATCACAATGGTTTTATGTCAAGTCATATCATTGATCCAGGAAGCCCAGTATTACCTAAGCTGGCTGGCCAAAGCTTTCCAAGTCTCAGGCAGAGTTCTTTCCAAGCACAGTTTCCTGCAACCTTTTTTTGTCTCTGACATGCAATGTAAAGGAATCTGATTATTTCTCCATGGAAAGCATGTCATCTCCCATCAAACTCTGGAGACTCCCTAAAAAAAGGTCAGCATGTCTTTCCTTACCTGCAGTTTGAGCTCATGCTGCAGTGAGGAAAGAAGTGAATTCGCTGGACAAAGGAGAAAGGATACATAAAATTGCCACCTTCTGTTTCCAGGTTGCAAGGGATGTTATTTAGCTGGCATCACTTTGAAGATCTGGGATTCACGAGTGCAGATAGTCCCTCCAATTATAATAGAATGCAGCTATTCCACACTATCATAGGCCATTTCCACACCGGGCTTCTGAAATGGTGCAGAGCGACCTCTGATGGAGGTCTTCTGCACCGTAGAGTGGACTGGCGTGGACTACTTTTTGTAGTTCCACACCAGAATCCACTCAGGAGCGGCCGGAACTAGCCGGGCTGCGTGTTTTTTAAAAACCTCTTTTTAGAGGTTTTTAAAAAGCACGGAGCATGCAGCCCCATGCCGTTCCGTCACCCGGCTCCGACGCGGATTTGCAGGCGCGCGCAAGTGCGTGCCTGCAGATCTGCCGGGGGCGGGCTTCCAGCTGGCAAGCTTCTCCGGTTGGTGGAGAGCCTCCACCAACAGGAAGCTGCCATTTGGGACGCCAGAGGACTGTGGAGCAGCGAGCTTGTGCTGCTCCGCGTGGCGACGGACTTACCTGGCTTCAGGTAAGCTCCGTTTTTGGGCGTTTTCGCCCGTCCCCCCCCCCCACATGTGGAAAGGGCCATAGTGTTACCAAGTCAGCACTTGGTGGCCAGTCTTCTGTTAATGCGCCTCTCTGTATTTAGCTAAGCTGGTCCTCAGCTGGAAGACACAATATGCCATCCTGGCCATGCTCCAAGCCTTATCAGCTTTGTAGAACCGGCCAGGTTTTTCAGTCCAAATGGCATAGCCTTTGAGATCCCAGTGGCACCTCCACACTTCAATGAGGGAGCACAGTCAGCCTTGGTTGAGGGACTAGCAATAGTAACCACTAGGGAAACTGCTTATATTAGACATATTACGTGAAGATATAATAAGATAAAGTAATGGGCTTCTGTATTTTGTGCATTAGGGCCATTCATACCATTTGGCAGAATAAAGCAGATATGGAAGGATGGGGACAAACGTTGGGAGTACAGAAATGTGTCTGTGTCATTCAGTGTGCCTTGTGCCCCCAAGCCAAATGGCTGCCCTTAGACATGACAGAAAGCATTCTCTCATTGTCCATATTGAAATAAGATTCACCTGACAGTCTAGTTGAGTCTGCTTCTGTTATGTGGAAGAGAAGATGCTATCCTCTCTTTTATTTCTGTGTGCAAAACACCTTGGGCCAGGCTTGGTCATGGTTAATAAAAATAACTTCTCAAATTAAAAGCCAAATGTAAAGCGAGAATGCTGAAAGTAACAGCAAAATCCTATGTATATTTACACAGAAGGACATCTTATATTTGGTTGTGTTTACCCAAATATGTTTAGGATTGCAGCTTAAAACTTAGCAAGACTATAGCCATGAAGACAACTAAACTGTTGTATTGAAATTACTCATCATCAGCTGGAAAGTAGTTAAAGTGAGAAACATTCTGAAACATTATCTGTGAGTTTGCATAAATCCTCCTTTATTTCCTGGTGAAGTATGTTTTTTTCCCCTTTCTCTTTCTCCCTTCCTTTCCCCCTTGCTAGGAGTCTTATGAAACTGAAATGTCAAGTGAGGGTTGCTTTATATCGTGTTCTGTCAATCAAACAAACGGAGGCTTTATGCATCTGTTGCTAGTATATTGGCACTTTTTGAAGAGTGTTTCGGTGGGAGTGAGAATAAATAAAGATCCTTCAGGCACTTTCTCATTTATGGATGAGGAATCAAAGCAGTCTGAAACTTCATTTTCAGCCTGATACCCTGAAGATTGTTGGCTGATAATTCTGGATGGAACAGCTTATCTGGGAGGATTAGGAAGAACATGGGCTTCCTATTACTGCTGGCTTCAGTCTATTCAGCCGCACAGACTTTGTCACACAGTATCTGTGCCTTTACATATGTCACTAATCTTATCTATATCTTTTCAGCTCCTTCTGTTGGAGCTGTGCTTCCCAGCGTCTAAACCTCCCATTTCTTCATTACACTGGCTGTATAGGCATTAGCCTCCCCTTAACAGCCTTTTCTGTACCATGCCATTCAGGAAGGGTTAGTAATGCCAAGGCTGTAGCCTTCATGAGAAGGTAATGGTTGTGCTTTATCTCGGGTCCTGCAGGTCACACACTGGTATATTAAACACAAATTCCCGCTTCATCTCTTTCCATTTTACTCCTCCAAAAACCTAACCTTAAAAAAGAGAGAGAGACACACCAAAATCTGATCAAGTAAAAGGAATGACTGAGCCCCGAAGAAAGGCAAAGATAATCTAGTTCAATTCTAACACTCCAGCCAGCAAGAGTTCCACATTATAAACTTATCATGGAGGTTATGGAGGTTTCCTTGGTGGTTTTGAAAGAAAGCTTGGACAAATGACTTCCAGAATGGTTCAAGTCAGCCTTTCTCTCACCAACTGGGTGCTCTCTAGATGTGCAAGACTGAGAATCCCATCATTACAGGCCATTCTGTCTGGGAATAATGGAAAAAATAGTCTAAAATATCTGGACAGCAACATGCTGGGGAAGGCTGGTTTAGATGCATGAAATCCATCTTTCAGCTGTTGATAGTTTTCAGACTTCCTTCCTTTGCTGAACAGCTTCCACATCAACTTACCTTCAGGGGAAGATGTGTGTGTTTGCCACAGAACATGCACGTCTGTCTAGGTTCTTTCTAGGATACAGATTGAATGCTTAGTGCAAATGAGGCCTTTAGGAATGGCCATAGCTCAGTGATAGAACATACTTTGCAGAGTGCCCAAGATGCCACCCCTGGCATTTCCTGTTATTAAAAATAATGTAACAAGTAAGCTGGAAAACCTTTGCCTAAGGCCCTGGCTATCAGTCAGAGCATACAATATAAGAAATCCTCCCATATTTTCCTACTGCTTTCTCTGTCTTTCCCTCACAAAACCTGTCCAATTTTTTTTTATTCCTGTCCCAGAATCTGGGAGCAGCAGTCCATGCAAGTATTTTTTTTCTCTCCCCAAGCTCTGATTTTTGTCTTACTGGAGTTCTTATACTGTGCCTAGAAGGGAGACTTTCAGCAGGTGTATCATGCACAAAAAAAGCTGCACCTGCTGGTTCTTCTTTTTTCTTTTTCCCACAGAAATAGCTAAAGCCTAGGAACCTTGCTTTATACTGCAAATAGCAACATTAGGCAAATGTGCTTCATGCAATTGAGCATAAAATGTTCTGCAACATCTGTGTGGTTTCTGGAGGCTAATACACTAAGGTTTTTTTCACCACCAGATGTGACAATCAGAAAGACAGAGGATGTGGCACATTATTCCCCCACCCTTCCCCAGCACTAATGCTTCTTGACAACTGTGTATCAATCCATTCTGGATGAGATGTTGTTTTCATTTGTGGTCACCATCTTTTAAGCTCAATAGATTATTGCCAGGCCCTGGAAACCTGAATTCAGAGTCCCATTAGGATTCAGTGGGGACCAGCAACTGTATATCCAGCTCAGTACTACATCAATAAATGACTGCCAGAAAAGTATTGTGCTTAGAATGCTGGAGTTGGGGGATCCTAATTCAAGTCCTCAATCAGCCAGGAAATTCACTTGGTGCTCATGGGCCAGTCATTCTCTCTCAGCCTGAACTACTTCACAAGATTGTTGTGAGGATGAAGTGGAGAGGAGGAGAAATACATATACCACCTTGAGTTCATTGGAGGTGAACTATAAATATAACCAATATATAATTAAATAACTGTGCCCATGATGAAGATCTATGCTTAAATTTTGAAATGAAGCCAGAATTTTATTTGTTAAATATACTAGGGCAACAAAGAGAAATAAGATGTCACCAGAAGACATTGTTATACCTGATAACTGCTGCAAGATTGATATATGCGCAACATTGGAAAGAAAAGAAATATGTTGATATAGAAGAATGGAAATTTAAAGTCCTGGACATGGTTGAGATAGAAAAGTTAACGTTTTCTCTTAAAAATAAATCTATCCAGAACTTTGAAAGGGAAAGGAGGGAAGTTTTAAACTGGATAAAGACATAGTATAAGAAAGAAAAAGGAATAAAGTAAGATTGTGTGTAATGAAATGCAACAATGTAATAAGGTAATGTAACAAAGCAATAATGTAATAATGTAAGATGTGACAATGTGAGATCATCTTTTCCTTTGACTTCGCAGTATGAATGGCATGAAACAAGCAGATTCAACTAGATAATAAGCTTGGAAGTGGGGAGGGTTTTTATTTTCAAGTATAAACTTTAATAAAAAATATCTTAAAAAAAAAAAGAAGATCTATGCAACTACCAGTCTCTTTGTCATGTGACCACCTCCCCTATTTGAATCCAAACTCACAGAAGGACAAACCAAAAGAAAAAACCTTTCTCCGTTTGGATTTGATTCCCTGTCTAATTTAGATGCATTCAGAAATGGAGTCATTCTATCACTAGTGTCCACTGGACTCAATCCACATTTCTTGAAATATAAGAAAATCAGTAAGAATGATTTTTTCGTCAAACTATACATATCTTCAAGCTGAAGCAACTGTCCACAGCTGGAACACAAAACATGATGAGTAAACTGCCCATAACTTCCCCCTTTATAGCAACCTGAATAGCCTGTGTTGTGTGTGTGGGTGCTTTCAAGTCACCTGTTGACTTATGGTGACCCCATGAATTCCGCAGAGTTTTCTTAGGCGAGGAACTAGAGATATGATATTAAATTGTGCACTGTGTCAAGAACAGATTTGTAGATTCATATTTTCCATGAGTGTCTCCCAGTTTCTCTGGCATCCTGACATGGCTACTGTGAGAAATGTGCAATTATAAATTGATTCCTCTCTTTCTTCGGATAGAATTGTAGCAGGTTTGCTATTACTGTGTAAATATTAATGAAGAATGATCTCGGTTTTGCATCCTCATAATCTGTCCATGTAGTAAAGCCCATTAATGTGGAACACCCCCAGCCCAGGATGCTCACTCCAATGTATATGAATTCACTGCGTGCGCCCTATATAACCCCTATTAGTGGAACACTGTATAAATAGCATGCCCGCTTATCTGAATATTTATCTGAATTCTTCAGAGGTTCCCCAGGCCAGTTGGATAAATGAGATTGCACTGTAACAGGGAATTCAATCATCTCTCTATACAGTTAATTCTAATCGCTGTTTAAAAAAAAAAAATCCTTCATGGCTTTACTGCCCTAGATTTTTTTTTCTTATACTGCAGAGTTATTAGGGATCTGTATCATGTCTGTTCCCTCAAGGTTGAAACAATAAGCTTTATCTGAAACTGACAAATGTAATTTTTCTTCTTCATATATGAATCCCTTGAATGTCATGGTGTGCTCCTCCTGCAATAATCAGCCCAGTCAGGGCCATGTCATTTAACACAGAGCCCATCTTTTATTTTGTGACAAGCAGAAGCAACAAGGATTGCAACCCCTATCCCCAAGCTGTAGGCATGTCACTGAATTATGTCACAAGCACAGACCAAAAAAAAAAAACAACCACCTGGCTTTCCCCTCCATCATTTCCCTAAAAGATCTCCATGCTGGAAACCTTGGGAAACAATTTGGTTCAGTAATGGAAATGTTTCTTCAGCCTTTGAAGAATTTAAAGCATTCAGAAAGAAGGAGAGAGAGTGAGTGAGCATTTCACTACAGAGTCTGAAGGGATCAGTACCTGGGACAGTCACGGTCATCCTCAAGGTCTACAAGGAAATAAATTACATCTGATCCTAGGGAATACTGCTTTCACTATGCCAATCCAGTTGACTTATTTCTTTGAAGCTTTGGCTTGTGGAAAAAAAATAATAAAAATAGATCGCCATCATTTTTAGGTTGCTGAAGAGGGAATAGTCATATACCATTCATCTACCCTTACAGAAAATTTATAAAGTAAATGTTCTCTTGGTTGGAATGGGATGCCATGTGCCATTTATTTATTATTTACTATATTTAAAAAAAATCACCTTTTTGCTCTTAACAGAACACTCAAGTAACCTTACAGAAGAGTAAAACAATAAGAACCTTACCGAAGAGTAAAACAACAAAAGAAATATACTTTCAAATCATAATCATACATTCTTCTTCCTCTTCTTTCTCTTCTTCTTTTTTTTAATTAAGTCCATACCTTGTATAGCCAACAGAACTGCTTCATATAATAATAATAAAATTTATTTCTATCCCGCCTCTCCACATGGATCGGCGAACAACATGAATACATTAAATACATTAAAAGCATTAAAACATACCCAGTCCTCCCCACCCACCAACCCACCTAAAACAACCCCTTAAAACACACAACAATTAACAGTCAATCAATTAACTATTAACAAAACAGCAAGACAATTGATGGGAGGTGATGGAAATGCTAGTCTTGGAAGGCCTGTCGGAAGAGATCAGTCTTGACTGCTTTTTTAAAACAGTCAAGACTGGTAATATGCCGGGTCTCCTCCGGCAAGCCATTCCATAACTGGGGGGTGATAGAAGAGAAGGTCCTCTGGGTAACCGCAGCCAACCTAGTTCTGACTGGCTGCAGTAAATTCCTCCCAGAGGAACTTAATGTGCAGGGCGGATTATATAGGAGAAGGCGATCCCGCAGGTAGGCTGGTCCCAAGCCATGAAAGGCTTAAAAGGTAATAACCAACACCTTGTACTGTGCCCGGAAACTAATAGGCAGCCATATAGCCAGCAGAACTGGAGACCAACAAAACCACCGCAGAGAAAAATATTGCTGATAAATGATTGTCTGAACAAATAAAGCGAGGGAATCATTTTCCTTTGCTGTGGGGAAAGAAAAGATGAGGAAAAATTAATCTTTGGGGCACAGTGCTTCACTGTCTGGTGCTGCCTCTGAGAAGGACCCGTGTACTATAGGAAGTCTGAAACATTTACTGTAGAGAAAATTCTTGCCAAATATTATCAGCTTGCTCTAAAATAAAGTATTGTTTCACACTTACAGCACTGGTTAATTTTGCTGTCAAGCAAGGCATGTTGTTCTTCGCGCCAGGGCAATTATCTAGTGAAAAATAAACTGCAGTTAGGAGTGCAAATTTACAAAATATTCAGTTGTAGTCCAGAAAGTAACTTTTTCTAACTCTGGAAATCTACTTCAGGTAAAATATAAGTATATATCAGAACAGCTCAGTCTGATCTACGCTTGAACAGCACAAGTGTGGGAAAGCTTAATATTTCCCTTGCCTTAACCACAAAACATACAAATTCTATCTCTCTGTATAAAATTTGTCTGCAAGTGGAGCCTGGATAAAGAAGGATACAATAAAACTGAAATAAATGTAATTGAACAGAATTTCCAAGGTTGAAAAACGGAAATCAGAGGATGGCACTGGAAGCAACAGTGGTGTTGTCATCTAAACTAAGGCCACACTGTATAAAGGTATAAAATATGTAGTTCTAAAAGTTTTCTCTTTTCCCAAGTGTAGTGGGATCATCTCTTTTTTAAAAAAAAAAATAGTTGGAAATATAGCCATGCTGGAAAGGCTGTATCCCTCAAAATTAAAATATTTGGCAACAGGCTATTCCAACTTTTGTTTTCTGTGCAGAAAACATATTTTGTTGTTGTTGTTTTTTAAAAAAACCTCATGTATTTTTCTTCGGTATAATTCCCTCGGAACACTTCTGGACACTTGAATACCAAACACGCAGACATGCACAAAAGTCTTGCTGCTCTAGTATTTTGCCCAGTGGGTTTTCATGATTGTCAAGAAGTTTTTTTTTTTTAACCAGGAAATGGACAATTGAGAATATTCTCTCCATCTTTGCTGTTAATAAGCACTTCCTATCTTTCTCATGTGATTGGCAGAGATTCATCCACACACATAAACCAAAGGGCCATCTTGGTTTGGGGAAAATGTCAGGTTACGAATAACAATGGCGATGATGGTGGTGGTGGTGGTGATGATGATGATGGACCAAAATAATAGATGCAGATGAGAAACAGGATGTCTCCAAGGTACTTCCAAAACTGTTAATGTCAAACAGCATCATCGTCATCTTCTTCTTCATCATCAACTATGATACAAGATGTCAACACAATGTGGGAAAAGCCTGCAACAGTTTAACCATTGGTTGTATCCATCCGCACTCTCCTGACCTTTTACCCAAGCGCATATCTCTTTATTTATATATTTAATTTGCCGGAAGAATTTCCTTCAAAATGTACTAGCTTCATGTTTCTTTAATGGTAACTATTACTATAACCTCTTACGTAGTGCTCACTTCTGCCATTAGGCCCACTGATGTACTGCATTTAAAAGTGTGGAAAACACTTAAGGGAACTTATTTGCCAAAGATGAAGAGGCACCTTTTTAAAAAAAGAATGGTAGTGAAGAATGGTAGATGGGAAGTCTAACAGTGGGTCAATCTGGGAATGAAGGAACTGATTGGCAGTTTGCCTTGATACAAAAGATTGTGAAATGTCAGTGACCATGTCCATATATCTCTGGCTAGATACTGCAGCTTTCATACAGCTTCATATATTCTTATATCAAGGTTTCCTGCCTTTTTCTATCTTAGAAGAACTCTGTGACAATTTAGAAAAATTACCTCTTTTCTTTTTCCTTCTGTAGTCCCAGATGACTTTTTGGGACCACAACTCTCCCATTACACCCAATTCTTAGGGCCTTATCACACCAAGGTATCATACTACTGGTTTGGGATCAGTTGTATTGCATGACGTTATTGCTCACCAGCAGCTATCGTGTTGCAATCCATTTGAAACGTGTCCTTTTCTCATGCTGTAAATAATCTGTTAACGGTTTCCTTTCCCACAACAATCCAGTTAGCTGTGGGAATGTGGTTTCTTCATTGCTCTTCCTTCCATAGCTGATCCAGTAATGGGCATTCTGTGGGTGTTCGCAGGTTGTCTCTCCCTCAACTACTCCCAAGGAGATCTCTGCCCAATAACCTCCAGACCAATCATGAGCTGTGGGGTGGGCAAAAGGACTCGCAATGATACTGTAAGGCAAAGGGAAGGACAGTGCAAATGATGCTACTCATCTGCAGATGTCAAAAGGGTGTGATAGAGAGTGTTAATAACCTGATAACATTATGGAAATGGCTATAGTGAGATTCCAATGGAACAATGTGGTATAAAGGTATGGTATGATAAGGCTCATAGTCTAATAAGTAACATTTCCAAGTTCTGGGCTCTACATACATACTTGAATCAGCACACACTGAGAAAGCTTGAAAGGTTCCACCAGTTGCCACTGGACACACCATCTGCTTACAGTAAAATTGGGAACAGTAAGTACTTTATTTTTGAAAAGCAGGTGTGCTCCTGCAGGTGACCATGACTGGCTCAGGTCATATAGTATGCACACAGATATGTATGCGGGCAGAATACATTCTGTAGAATGTACATTCTATAGAGGGAGCATAAATCATTTTTAATTCTATCATGTTTTTAAAACAACAACAACATCAAAAACCCGCCTCTCCCCATGAATCGATACAAGGAACAACAACTGATATTATATAATGCATAATATCAGTTAAAAACACAGAACAACGTAAAAGAATATATAAGATCGATACATATTAAAACAATCAGTCCATCCTCTAAAATTCATAATTTAAAATTCATAATTTAAAAATCATCTGGATAGGCCTTCTGGAAGAGACTGGCCTTTAATGCTGTTTTAAATTCAGATAGCTGTTGAATCTCTACTGACAGGTGTTGAATCTCTACCAACAGATCATTCTACAGTCTAGGGTGGTTGAAGAAAAGGTCCTCTGGGTGACAGACAGTTGGCTGAGAAAATGTCCCCTAAAGGATCTGAGTGTACAGGGCAGATTATATGGGAGGAGACAATCCTGTTATGGCCCTGTGCACAATTGCACGGTTATGGCCTCCCCATGACTCACATGGTTTAATCAAAAAATATCATTTAATTGGCACTATTGATTGGCATTGATATAAATGATACCTGAGATGACTGGAAGGCCAAGCTTGAAGAGGCAAATTTTTCACTGTAGATATGAGATAGCAAGGCAGCTCAGCCACACCCACCTCTTAGGTGAAAGCCAAAGTCATTTTTAGGCTAATAGCATGGTCACTCTCGAGACAATAGGCTTAGACTAATGAGCCGGACATCTCAGAACTAAACAGGGAAATCCCCACCAAATTGTGATTGTTTTAACCCTGATTCTTCACACCTGGACATTTCCCTATTGTCTTCCCAAACTCTCCACAATATCAGGCTATTACGATAGCCATTATCCTTTTGTCACTTAAACACTAAGATCATTAGCTCTGTCTGGACTTCACTGTTTGTGTTGCAACTCCCATTGTCCACTTGGCTGGGAGAGCGATTCACACTGATACCCACAGGATATTTTTTTGGGTATAAGAACCCCTGATTTTGGGCAGCTCAGTGTAGTCTCTTGCCTTTCTGAGTGCCACGCTGTCCATTTGATTCCCAAACAAGAACTGTCCTTAGGTGCCTACCTAAGCCACAACACTGCTTTCTTTGTTGGTCTCTGGACCAGTAATTATCACCTCATACCTGAAAGTTCTCTAGCCACAATTTCTTCCCTTTTCCTTCAGTTAGCTCTTGTGTGTGTGTGTGTGTGTGTGAATATTTGGATCTTTGTGTGCTTGTGTGAACCTTTTTCAATAAAACACATTTTATTACATTTTTGGAATCTCTGGCTGGTTCTTTCCTGAGTGACCCCATAAACACAGTTGGAAAGATCTCATTAAATTACCCCCCCCCTTTTGCAGGCCTCCTAATTTCAAGCTAATTAATTTCCTTCTGTCACGTGCAGATACTAGCATCACGGCTGGACCCCTGAGTCACTCATGTTTTGGGGTAACAATCCGACAAGTAACCTGGACTCAAAACCATGTAGGGCTTTAAAGGTAACAACCAACACTTTGTACCTTGTACGGAAACTAACTGGCTGCCAATGGAGTTATTTTAATATTGGTGTAATACGATCACTCCTATATGTACCAGGAACCAATATGGCTGCCATGTTTTGAAGTAACTGAAGTTTCCAAACTTGGTACAGAGGTGGCCCAATGTATAGCACATTGCAGAAATCCGGGCTAATTTAATGTATGGTGTAATTTTCCTTGGGCTTTGCACTGGGAGAGAGGTGGCGTATAAATAAACAACCAACCAACATTAGTTGAGCTTGCCACAACAAAGGCAGGATGCCTTTGGATTTATTTTCTGAAGCAAGTACACCATCATTCAACCATCCAGCTATGCAGCAAGCAGACCTCTGCCAAGCAAAGGAAAGCACAGTGAGAGACATCTCAGTAGAATTCAGAAAGTCTGAGGATATGAGGCATAGGAATTGCTGGGATGGTTGATGAGGATCCAGCGTATGCATCACTATCTACATATGATCAATGTATGACATATGACCAACATATGGTTCACGCTCCTATCACCTCCAGCAGGAGGGAAAAGACTATTATCTTTCATTATCTGCACCTTTACCATCTGACCCATCTTCCCTCCTCTCTCTGCTGCTATCACCTCCCCCTCCATCTCCCTCAGCTTCTTCTCCCCTCTGCTTTTTGCAATGTATTGCTGGCAATGGCCCGCTCTCTGCCTGTCCTGCTCTGTTTAAAGCAGTACTGGCTGCTTCGTGCAGATGGTGCTGCTTTACAGAGGGTAAGCTGGTAGACAGGCTTGGAAGAAGGTGAGGCAAGCGGCAAAGGAGGGAAGTTGAATTTGAAGGCTTGACTGTAGAGTTGCAGGGTGAAAGATGTAGGTGTGGGAAACTGAAATCAGGGAGACCTGTCTGTCTGTCTTTAAAAGAAAAGCAGAATATCACTCATCAAAATAAACCTAAGGAACTCAGAACATATAGTCAATAAAATATCAAATCCTAGGACCTAATACAAGATTCTAGAAAATATTGTATTTTGTTAATTAGCTATTTTGTATCTTAACTTTCCACCAAAAAAAGCTAGTTAAAGCAACAAAAGCAAAAAAAAAAAACAGGTCCACAGCATCAACAGATAAGCATATGAGACAACAGAACCATAATTAAATATCAGCAAAGAACTAAAATATGTGAATATGTTTTGGGGAAGAGCCAGATCTTGGCCTTGTGCCTCAAAGAGTATAAAGGCCTGACAAACCTGGAGGATATTGCGCAAACTTGGTATCACTGTTGAGAAGATACTGCTTGTTATAGATGCCTGCCAAGTATCAAGGAATTCTTCTTGTACCCAGACAATACAACATCTGCTCTTTGATCCCTATGAAAACTTCTGTGTCAGTCTTATGCACTGATCTAAGTGCTCGGAGGTCTGCTTTTGCTCAACAAAAAGAGATCTGGATTGCACACAGAAGAAGACTTCCATATCTGCTCACTGAAGTATGTGTCCAAAAGTTTTCTATTTTAATCTGACCCTGAGTATATCAGCAAGCAGGGCTCCTTTAAGCATGAACATCAAGTTTGAACTTTAAGCATCAAGTGATGAACTTTAAGCATTAAGTTTGCTTTTGCATTGATGACAGTAGACCTGGCTCTTACAGAGATGCAAGACATGGTTCAGCCATACTAAGTTAGCAGTTCCACATCTGAAGGTGATGTATTTCTTTCATGTAAGTCCATTTTTCCATGTTATACCAGCTGTACAAAAATAGGATATACAGTTTACTTCTGTTTCCTCCACCCACCGTATGCAAGCAATGTACAAAGCAAGTGAAAGTTTCATTTTCAAACTTTGAATTCCTCTGTTTCAAAAGAACGTGGGATTGAATGAGGTTTGTATTAGTCTAGACATTTGCAACTTTATTTTTTTTAAAAAAAATATTAAACTTTTGTTTGGAAAATGCTTACCTAATGTCATATAATACAAAAATGTGTAGTTCCAACATCTTCAGCATTAGTAATTCAGATCAAAGTATAGCTCCACTTACTTGGCTCCATTTACTGGGAGCAAGAGAAATAGTAAGAGTGAATGTGAAAACATGACAGCATTTATCCAATTCATGTTTTAAATAAAACTTCTTTAGAATCATGCATTTATACCCCATGTATGTGTATATGTGCCTTCAAGTCACCTGTTGATTTATGGCAACTCCATGAATTTCATAAGGTTTTCTCAGGGAAGGAATACTCAGAGGTGGTTTTACCAGGTCCTGCCCCTGAAATACAGCCTAGGTTACCTAGTATTCACTTGCAGTCTCCCATCCACATACCAATCAGAACTGACCCTGCTTAGCTTCCAAGATTAGAGGGAACCTTACACCTTCAGGGTATCAATGAATAAATTTGTTTTTTATATATATTCCACCTTATCTACAAGAGCACAAAATCGCTAACAACCTACATAGAAGCATAATTCAAATCACAAATTAGAAATATCTAAAAATGTTAAAATACAAATGTTTCCTAAAAGAAAAGAAATACAAACAAGTACTAGTATAAGACACATCAAGTATTCATTTTTGGAAAACTTGTAGATATAGTTCTGTTTTTAAATGACAGCTGAAAGGCAAGAGTGTAAGAGTCAATCCAATCTCTAATGGAAGGGAATTCCATAATCAAGGTGGCATCACTGCAAAAGCCCTGTTGTGTATGGTACCCATTTGGACCACACTACTCTGGGGCACTACAAGGAAAACGTCCCTTCTTTCCTACTCTAAACTGATCACCTGTGGAAATAATCCTTGTGATTTCCCCCTACTAAATATGAAGGAAGTATCTTAAGTTTATTTTTGTTCCAAACTCATTAGTAGAATCGGCTTCTTGTGATACACCATATCACTTAACAGGAATTCTACTTTATGAGATAGTAAAAAATCCCTTGGAAGATTATGCAGAATTTAGACACATGTTATATGCTGTCCATGTTTGCTTTATGGAACTACTAGTGATAACAAAAAAAGAAAGAAAGAAAGAAAGAAAGAAAGAAAGAAAGAAAGAAAGAAAGAAAGAAAGAAAGAAAGAAAGAAAAGTCAAGCTGCTAAAACAAATTTGAAATGCAGACTTCAGAGGTAAGTGACAGAAAACCACATCCATGACACAAATATGATCCCATTATTTAAAATACTAGAATTCATTTAAAATAGTCTCTTTGTATAGGTGGAGGTAAAAGAACTGTAAACTGGTGAGTAGTATACTACTGTCTTTTCTGTTGCTGTTATCTCTACAGCTAAATGCTTGCAGTTATCCTTTCATTCATGTGGAAAATAGTTCTTAGGAAGTTACAGGACAGATCCACTCCAGTTGCGATAAATAAATAGAGATCGTCCAAAAAGATTAGTCAGTGTTTTGCTCTTAAGCTTCAGCTGGCTAAGCAAGGATTTGGTTTGATCTAGAATTTGGTTTGTCAGATTCAGTCATCTGAGAGTTATAGAATTAAATGGTCTTATGATGTAGCAAGACAAGAACCATTATTCTTGTGTTTCTCACAAGCTCATGGAAAGCATCCAATTCTCTCCACCAGTTAGACTTTATCCCTCCATCAATTTTTCTTCCCAAAACAGTTCTTAATAAACATTGCTTTTCCCCTATCTACACTACTTCCTTCCTATAGTCATTGCTGTATGGACAAACATTTGAGTTTAGTAAGTTTGAGGGAGTGTTAGTCTTCTTTTGATTCCCCAAAAAGTACATATACAACAGGAATCTATATATTTCACCTCCATTGTCTCCAGTTTAAACCAGTGGGATGCAGTGGCTTGAAGGTTGGCCTATGACTCTGGGAGCCCAGGATCTGTATCCCTGCCTAGTTATGGAAACCCACTGGTTGACACTGGGCAAGTCACACTCTTTCAGCTCAAGAGGAAGGCAATGGGAAACCCCTTTTGAATAAAATTTTGCCAACTCTAGCAAATCCCACAGTAGGATTATCCTATATTGGAGTGCCTTGAATGATGATGACGATGATGATAACAGAACATCTCCTGCCATGTACTGAAACAGAAATAGGTTACTTTAAGTGGCATGATTGAAAGGGACAAATAAAAGCAAAAATTGATACCTCAGTGGTGAATGAAGAAGGGGCACCAGGCAGGATGAGCAGTGGAAAGGGGGCAGAACCTTGGATGTTTTGTTCTGGACATTGAGTCTGGCAGATGCTCTGGTGGTAAACCGAGCCAGTATGGGATAGTGGTTTTGATACCAACAAATGGGTTGTTAATCACCGAGACAGGCCTGTAACTTTAGGGAACTGGAAGAAATCTTGATGATGTCTTGTTAATTTGCTCTCTTAATATGACTCTAAATCCCATTCATTCTCAGGCCTCTTCTAATAGTTTGAACATTGGCCAATGACTCTGGAGTCCAGGATTCAAATCCCCACTAAGCTATAGAAACCTACTTGGTAACCTTGGACAAGCCACATTCTCTCTGCCTCAGAGGAAGGCCAAGGCAGCCCCTCTCTGAACAAATCTTGCCAAGAAAACCCCATGATAGGTTTGCCGTAGGCTCACGATAAGTCTGAAATGACTTGAAGGCACATAACAACAACGGTGCTAGTAATTAAGAGAGCTAAGTGCCATTATGGATGAGCTATGGCTGCTCAGCAGTATTTTTTTTTTCATGTCCAAGTTTTTTAGAAAGAGAAGTAGGCAACTGAGTTGTTGATTTGGTGCTCCACATCCTGTGCCCTGGAACCAATGGTAGGAAAGCTATTTCTTTTTTCTCCATGCTGTCTGTGAAAGTCCTGTTCTTCCCTTTCCCAGGGACTTCTGCTGTTTCAGATATCTGTGTGGGTGGAATAGACACAGATTTAACACCTCAGCTGCCAACTGTGCTTCTGGTTTAAAGCAAGGCTGGCCCCACCATTAGTCTGAAGGAAGCAACAAAGCAACTCAAGGCAGCTGATTGTGGGTATCACAAAACAGATCAACGAATAATTAGTTATAGCAATAGCATGTGTATTTCTATACCATTTATCAGCTAAGTGCTCTCTAAGTGGTTTGCAATGTGTTAGCTAATTGCCCCCAAGAAGCTGGGTACTCATTTTACTGACCTGCAGAAGGATGGAAGGCTGAGTCAACCTGGAGCCCAGCAGGATCGAACTTACAACCTTGTGGCTGTACTACCAGCATTTAACCACTGAGCCACCAGGGCTCCTTATTAATTACTTGTTATTATTTTTTACTAGCAGAGAAGAGGAGTTATAAAATTCTCTCTATCCTGCTTTGGGGATTTTGGGAATTGTAGTCCAAGATAGTAAAGCTCTATCTGTGCCTCAGCTGCAGCTCAATAAACCAGTCAATCAGGCAATCAATCAATCAATCAATGAGTGGCTTTGGTTACAATACCTCTTGACAGAAAAACATCTTGGGTCAGATATGGGTTATGTAAGGGCACATCCCTCCTGGTTAAAAAGACCATAAAGTCCCAGATTTTGTTAATGTTCATTCTGATTTTATTTTGGGTGTCCATATGCATTTATACCATTTCTGTCAGCTTCCAGTACTATCAGAGAGTTTTTATACCAGATCCTCAGGTCAGTTTATTCTAATCCAATATAAAATTGGAAAGAATAGGAACAAAATCTGGAACTTTTCAACAAGTCTAGATGTGACATAAGTTTATAAAAATGTAGAGATCAACACTCAATGGTTATCTCATTTCATAATAACAGTCCCCAAACCCCCCACCACTCAAAGAGAATGGTACTGAAATGAAATGAGTTGAATTAAAGTGAGTAATGATGTGGTGATTAATGAATGGGTTAACTGCAGAGGAATTGATTTTTAGAGCAAGACCTGGATCATTTGGCGGGAAATTAATTAAAGGTAATTGGTAAATTAAATAAACTGATTTGGGGGATTTTTTTTCAATAATAACTTATTGAAAACGTTGTTTTGAGTTACCTGAAGGTGAAATGGATTGGGTTACCCTCTGTGAAAAGAATATTCCAAGAATTATTTCAAAATGTCTATATCTGTATATAAATTAGCATGTGCAATTTTATGAAATTTTGTGTGGGTAAGAGGCCTAGATCTTTTAAATACCTCACAACGCCCCTAGGCGGCTCCATATACTGCTTTGTTTCAGAAAGCAAAAGATGCTAAGACGGCATTATTTAACATAATAAAAAATGTAATGGACCAGTCTTCTAGGTCTGCATGCACCTCATCTTTTCCTAGACTTGCATCCATTGGTACCATTCTCTCCTTACCAAATGGCCCAATAACAGGATTATGATTTATAGAATAATGCTCCTCAAGAGAAGATTTGTTCAGCTACTGATTTTCTGAAACCTAATTGGTGAGGAAACCCTGTACAAGTCTTAAGCAAAAAGTAAGAAACTTGTGGCCTTCCAGCTGTTTTGGACTACAGCTCCCACAATACTCTACCATTGATGCTGATGGATGTTGTAGGCCAAAACATCTAGAAGGACTTGTCCCCTGCACACCCCCACGCCCCTCGTGAAAGGTTCTGTAGCGCTCACGTGATGATGTAAGGAGTTTACAAAGGCATTGCTGTGCAGGCTGTTAACAAAACCTGGTACTCTGGTGATAATATGTATATTCGTTCAGTGTAAATGACTAAGTTAAAAAAAAAAACATGCAATGAATCATGGTTGCAAAGCCAGACTTGCTTTGATTAACTACACCGGTATAATGAAATCCAACAGAGCAATCACTGAAACATTTAGCTCCAAATGTAAATCTTCTTGAACTCAGGGGGGAAAAGCATGTTAGGCAATGAGAGGTGGCATATAATAAAGCCATATTTCACATAATGAAAGTGGAGGCAGCAGTAAAGAAAAGAGAATGTTTAAAAGTTGCTCTGCTGTGTTTGGCAAGCAAAAATGGGTTATTTTAAATGTGTCAATCATGATAATCCAACATATTTTTAATCTAAAGGTCAATAGAAGCAGTTTCTGCAGTGGTTACAGTAGTTATGCCAAATATGAAAGCAAGCATTTAGAAGGTGATTCTGAGTATTAATACATCAACACAATGTGTCTTGGAGAATTAATCTCAGCATTACATTAAAGAGCATAGATTTATCTAGGTAAGAGAATTTTTATTAAAAATGTACCAATATAACCTGTGACACCTTCATTTCAGCAAGATCTCTGTACGGAATTTTTTTCATCTCATCTCTCAAACACAGTGAGCGGTGGGTGGGAGGGATGGCATACATGTCTATAAAGGAACAGAACTTGTTTCAATCACAGCTTGGAAAAAGAAAAATTTCCTGACTATAGCCCTTGGAATCCTTTAGCCAGCATGGCTAGTAAGAGATGATGGCCTGCCTCCGCTTTACCCCCTCCCCCCAAAAAACCTTTTCCATGGCCTAGTGTTGACTCAATGAGCTCCTTGCCACAAATACTGGAATGCAAGGCTTTCTTTAGACAATTACTGCTTATAAAAATGAACTTTCTTCACACGGGGAAATTAAGCAGAACTGCTGTTCGCATTCGGCATATGCAGTAGTGAGTATAGCACAAAAATAATTGGGCTGAACATTTGAATGGACTTGGATCATGATATGTAATACTTTTGCTTCTCCTTGTTGAAAGGATGAAGACCAATCTGATTATCAGTTTTCAAAAACCAAATGCAATTATTTCAACTAGACAATGTCCATCTTTTCCTTTTGCAGAAAGGAATGTTGATTTGAGGTGATTGGTTGGCCTCAAAAATGTTTTAGAGAAGTATAAAGGCACTCACATTTAGTGTTATTTATTTAATTAATCTGTAACTTGCATTACTGCAAGTATGGGATCTAAAACAGATGAAAATGAAGCTAAAGCAATATACCTGAAACAATATATAGTACAACATTTTACAAAGCATTAAACAACCAATGCAATTAAAACATTAATTTAGAGCAATTAAAAACATATTCAACACATATTAAAAAGACAGCACATCCATTGAAAATCTTTCATCCCCTAGCACAGAGCGTTCCAAACTTTCCATGCTGGTGACACAGTTTTTAGACATCCATCATTTTGTGACACTGTATTTCAGTAAGTAATTCAGTAAGTGGAGGCAGCCTCTCCACCCGGACCTGGCCCAGTGTGGCGGCAGAGGTAGCCCCTTCACCTGGGCCTGGGCCGCCACAGCGGCAGGAAAGGCAGCCCCTCCACCCATTACGTTCGCATGACACACCTGCACACTGCAGGCAACACACTAACGTGTCGTGACACACAGTTTGGAAAGCTCTGCCCTAGCAATTAAAAGCTGAGGGCCTGTTTTAATAAAAAGGCCTTTGCTTGCTTGCAAAAAGAGAGCAGAGAGGGAGGCAAACAAGCCTCCTTTGGGAAGGACTTTCATAGTCGAGGAACAGCCACTGAGAAAACTCCCTGCTGTCTCCTCACCAAACAAGCCTACGGGGGTGGTGGAACAGAGAGAAAGCCCTCTCCAAAGATCATATGACTCAGGCAGGCGCATATGGGAAGACAGAGGCTTTCAGACAGTCTGGACTTAAGCCATACAGGTTTTTATACATCATAACCAGCATTTTGAATTCTGCTTGGAAAGACACGAGTTGCTAGTGAAGCTGTTTCAACAAGAGAGTTACATGGTCCCTAAGTCATCCCCAGTCAAAAGTCTAGCTGCTGCATCTTGGACCAGTTGAAATTTCCAAAGACAGACCTACGTAGAGTACATTGCAGTAATGCAAGGGAGATGTAATCAAGCTATATGTCACCATCGCCAGACATGACATCAGATCTGGTAGACGACGGTTAATTTTTAACTGGATTTCAGAATACAGGGGGGTTTTTTGGGAGGGGGAACAGGAGGTGAGATGTAAATAAAGCTGACAACAACAACATGTTACAACAAAATACAAAATCCACAAAAAAGTGATAATTTTATTGGCCAACCAAAATGGAAGAAAAAAAAAAGCATGCAAGCTTTCAAAACTTCACTGGCTTCTTTACCAGGGAAAGAAGTTAAAAATCATACAGGGGAAGAAACTAGAGCCAGCCAAACAACCCACAGGGGCCCCCTCCACTTCCACGAGAGTTCAGGGCCCAGAATGCTTCTGTAAGTGGAGAAACCACAGACAACTCCCCCCACTCTCCCGTCCATTCTCTTCCGGCCCCCCCCCCCCATTCTCTTGCATTTTGCCTCAGTGAGCATTCTCCGTGCCAGGGCAAAATGCATGGAAATGGAATGGGGGATGACCAGAGGGGAAAAGGAAGGTTTGTGCAGGCCTCCCCGCCCCCCATTCTCTTGCATTTTGCTTTGGCACACATTCTCTTGCTAGTGCCAAATCCATAGGAATAAGAGGGGGAAACTCCAGAGGGAAGAACACGTGCATGTGTCTCCCCACCATTCCCTTGCTTTTTTTCTGAGGTGCGCTCGCCTTCCTTCTCTGTGACTGGCAAAATGCAAGGGAATGGGAGGAGGAAAATGGGTGGGAGGGGAAGGCATGCATACTTATAATCAAACTCTGAAGTTGACCTCATGAATGTAGAGGGGGACTGTATTTAAACAGAGAGCTTAGAGGGCATATGGCCTACATTATGAATGACAGCCCTTTCATTGAATTGCTGCTAGAGGACAATAATCCATTTGCAAGACTCCTAGGGACCTGGCAGTTATCTTAGGGTAACTCTTATAAAGTTCTGACAGTTCCTCTAAAACAGGCGCATGAATTGTGCAACTCACCAGACATTGACCTGCAATGAAGAAAATTGAGAGATGCAGTCCAATACCTGGAGAGCTGCATGATTTCCAGTTCTGCCTGGAGATGACACTGACACAGAATCTGTTTTTCCAATACAGTTGTCACTTGAGGCCTTGCTCCACACCTCCTTGCCATCAGATATTCCATGACCATGACAGACACAGTTTTTTCAGTTGCAGTGCTCTGATTACAGAACATAGTATTCTGCAGAGACTGGTTGGATCTGTCTTTATTAGCATTTCAGTTCTGCATAAAGACTTTTTTGTTTCAATGTTCCTTTGGTCTAATTTAGTCATGATGCTCTAAATTTGTAAGGGGGAGGTATGATTTGATATCTGCTCTGGATTTCAATTTGTATCTGTGTTTAATTTTCTTCTTTGTTGATATTTGTTGGGAAATGTGAGAAATAGTACTAGATCCCTCAAACAGAGTAATCAACTGGTAAGGCCGAAGCTGAACAACAACCAGTCCCATGTCCACCCACATACACATATACAGTGTCCAGAAACAAACAAAAAAGTGTAGTTTTTCTAAAATATATAAATGCACCTTTCTTAGCAATGTTTGTTCTTTCTCAAATACTTGAGCTTAATAGAGGAGCAAAATGGAAGAGGAAAATGGCTATAAGTTAGAGTGATGCAAGGTGAGAGCATGTATAAAAAAAGCAAACAAACAGAATTTTATTATTTTATTTCCACTTGGGGATAACTATAGGGGTACACTAACGACTGCATGGAAAGGAAGGACAAAGCTTGTACTTTGTAGTCATTCTGACAGGGTGCTCAAAGCATATGGATCAAAAGATAGAATGTAGAAAGAATGTGACATTTGAGTAGCTGAGGACTCTAATATTGGAAGACTGAAAGCATCAGAGAGGTATATATTTGGAAATTGAGAGCAAAAGATAGGACTGGATAACATCATGGGGAACTTTAAAGGCAAGGGAAGAAATCTGTTTTCATTGTACAGGTTCATGGAATACCAACATAGAGATTTGAGGAAGGGTATAACATTTTAAGATTTTTTTTTTTTTTTTGGAACAATGGTAGTATTCCCAGGTGCTTTTTTAATATGCTTTGCAGACTTTATTTTATTGTATGTATAATGTGTGGTTGCACTCTGCTTTGAATTTCACTGTGGGTAAGCAGGAGGAGGGAAATAAATATTTAAATCTAGATATAAAGGAGAACCTTCCCAGGGAGAACAAGCAAAATCTCCACTATGTGGAAAGCTCTCCGTAGGTTTACAATGTTGTAACAAAGAGGTCCTCTGATGAATATCTTAGGCAGATTCAGAGTCAGACTTTCTATTCCCTAACATATCCAGAGTGCATCTATGGAGGGCGAAACAAGCCCCCCAATGAAATTTCTGTCAGTCCTCAATTTTTTAGCATTGCAGTACTCTAAAACTTCACTGATACAGCTTAACCTATATCCAAAGAAAGGGGGCAGACAAAGTCACCAAGGGAATACAAATACGGCAAGTATGAGTTCTAGTGTCGTAACTCACCCTCTGGAGTTGGAAGATTCAGACAGGGAGTCGGAGTGCTAGAAATGGCAGGAATTTATAGCTCCTGACACAGAGGTTCCGGATGCTGAAGCAGAAGGGGGTTCTACTCCCCAGAAGGAGTTTGAAGATGCAGCCATTGCCATGCCCAGGAGGGATAAAGAGAAGTTATGCCTGTCCCAGAGACTCTTAAGTATGAGGCGCTGACTAATTAAAACACCCGATGCCTTGAGACACCCAGCTATAAATTCTCTAGCAGTTTGCTGAAGGCTTTGTGGCTTACCTCTCGGTGACTGGCAGTACTCTTGGTGACTGACAGTACTCCGTTCCTTGGACTGGCTACTATTTATGACTTTTACTCTTTGCTGGACTTGTTTACTTAGACTACTGACTTGCTGGGCAACTTCTGGACCAGCTGACAACCACCCTCTTCTTTTTGTGGATAACCTGTGATTGACCTGGACTAGCTAAGCTACCTGATAGCTTTTACATTCCAACCATCTTCTTTCTGGGACACTTGCTGACTGGAGCATAGGACATCTAGGTTGGAAAGATTTACACTGTCTCATGCTCTTCAATGCTCGAAATTTGAGGAATGAAGGAAAAATTCATTGGGGGAGCAGAATTCTTGTTGGGATGGGGAATGCCGTCACTCTGCCCCCTATAGCTACGTGCTTGGCAGCAACACAATTAACAGGGCCATAAGGTGAATCATATGTCAGTGCACCATCGTCTGATCTGATGCCAATGGGCAATTTGAAATGGCTGAATCCTATCCCTCAGAATGGATGATGCAAAGAATCCTTTAAGCTCTGGACTAAATCAGAGAGCAGATTCACCAGCCAACCAATATGTGAGACAGCAGCTGCCACTAAGATGAAGAGGGGCAAAGCTAGTATCCTTGCTGTACCAGCTCACATGTCATACCCTGAATGACAGGATGGGCAACTGGGAGGACAGCGGACAATTTTTCCCCAGACCTTCTCGCCAGCATTACCTCCCCACCCAAGCAGTCCTAAATACCTTCAAGTCATTTGTCAACCTATGGCAACCCTGTGAATTTCATAGAGTTTTCTTAGGCAAGGAATGCTCAGAAGTGATTCTACCAGTTCTGTCTTCTGAAATATAGCCTATAGCACCTGGTATTTCTTGGCAGTCTCTCATCCAAGTACTAACCATGGCTAACCCTGCTTAGCTTCAAAGATCAGACAAATCTGGTGTCATTAGGATATTTAGGTCAAATACCATTGTAGTCCTTCTCAATATGGCAATCAGAAGCGATCTGGTGCATTTGCTATTGCTATTTTGAAAGGAACTACCAGGGAAAACAGAGATATTTTGGAGCAGTAGAGACTCATGGGAAGTCTTTTTGTATGTCTTCACAAACATGGGGGATTTTCTGCCTGGTTTTCCGGGAAAAGTGCCTGAAAATTGAACTATTTCTTAAAATGTGGGGTCCAGGAACAGCATGCACCCTGCAGCTGCACTCTGGCCACCCCTACTGAAGAAGAGTGCTTCAATTCCCACTTATAGAAGCTGGAATGTTGCGTTTCACATAATTTCTGCTCACTGCATAGTTTCTTCCATAAAACTGGTCTGAGGTATTTCCACATTCTGAAGTGTTTCTCACATTCTGATGAGAGTCATTATTCAAGCTCAGTGCCTGTCCCATTTGCAATGTACTGCATTATTATTTCACCCACTGGCAGCCACTTTGTCCTAGGGGGATTGGCACATGCTGTGCTCTATTGTGGCACTGGTCCTCAACTCTGGTGATGTTTGGTGCATTAGTTCAGCTCTGCTGTACAAGTGTTACAGGCCTCTGTTTTTGAGGTTCCAGCACTCCACAAGGCTCGTCACTTTGGAAAAGTGTTTTCCAATCAGTGTGGTATAGAAGGTAAGGATTTTACCATATGCTTTCCCAGATATTGCATTTTTTAAAAGGTTGTTACAAAATATACGTGGAGCCTGCAACAATACATTAGGATGTAGAATTCTTCTATACAGGATGTCAGCCAGCCAGCCAGCTTTGCCTTCTTCCAATCTCTACCAGATTCCATCCTCCTTCCTCATTTTCTCTTTGAGCAACCGGTCAATATTCCGTATCCACTGGGCATGCTCAGTACTCATCGAGCCATTTAGTTTTCCCCTCCACAGCTCTTATTCTCTTTTTCTCTTTCTTTACCTCTGAAAACCCTGACGTCTGCTGATATATAGACACGTTGCTACATAAAGGACCATGTTCAAATAATGAGTTTTCATGGGATACCGCATGCTGAAAGGTTAGAAAAAAATTTCTATGACCTCTCACAGGAGGGTGTATACCATTTGCCACAGAAATGATGATGTAGTGAGTGATACAGTGACCTCTATTGGCTGAGCTTAAAAAGTCACGCTTATGCAATTTCTTCTCTGACAGCTAGCTACTGCCTTCCTGTGAACCTGAGTTGGCTGACTACTGCCTCTGCTTTTGAATGAGAAACCTAAACAGTCTCCTTTTATGGCTAGGAGCGCCTTTCCCCAGCCTGTATACAAGACTATTTCTTCACAGTCATGATAGTCACTTTAGTTATGATTGAGGTTGTTGATAATGGACTCCACTAGAACTCACATTTCCATAAATCACATCCTGTTAACGTGAAAGCCAAAGGATTACAGCTATTATGCATTTTTTTGACATGCAGCTTGACCAGCTAATGGTGAAAATGTGTCAGCTTTCTAAAATTAAAAGAAATATAGCACAGAGTTTCGATCAGGAGGATTGAAACCGCAGAGATAGAGCGCAGGCAAAATGAATTACTGCTTTCCTTTCCTTTAGTGACAGCAGATTACAGCAGTAGGGGGAAAAATACAAATCCCTACAGAATAACATATCTGTGATAAACTTCCTAGAGGCCTGACGGTGGAGTAATCTCAGATCAGGCACCTATTTATGGGGCAAATTTAAGATGCCTCAGACTCAGTAATGGAAAAACAAATCAGCAGAGAAAGGGACTGCTGCTAACCAAGCCGGATTGTTTTCTGCTACTCTTCCCAGATGGATAGGTCCCTCAGACTCTCCTGAGTGATTATGTCAATATCTGCATCATTTAAGATTGGACAATCATTAATCAGAAGAAACAAACCTTCAGATCTTTCCTGTGGTTAGGAGGAGGGTAAACATGAACTGGAAGTCTAATGAGAGACAGCCAAAACAACAAGAACAACAGTAACAACAAAAAAGGTCCAATAACTTCATCCATAAAGCAGAGTGGCATCAGCAAGTATAAATCCCACTTGAGTTATCATAATGGCCGCCAAGCTAATTGAGAACACATTCGCTTCTTTAACTAAATAAATTACGGTTGCAATTATATGACCCCAAGGTCACCTCCTCTAGGAGATGCCCAGCACTTGAATTAGCTATTCAGCTCTTCACAGTAAGTGGCCTTAGCCAATCACTGCCAGATAAACACTGCTGAAATATGCATTTAATTATCTTAGCCTTTTAACTTTTAGCATCTTTTCATTGCCAGCAGTTATTTGTTAATTTATTCAGGGTGGGCAAAGAAATTCAGTGCCTCGTTAAGATGTAGTCTGAGGTTAGATTCATGCAACTGTTTTTCTCATTGTGAGGCAAGTCATTTGAAATCACCTTGCTCTGACAATCCAGCCTTATGAATGAGTCCAAGAGCTGTGTCCCAAAACCACAATCTTGGCTATCGTTAACCATGTTTGGAAATGAGGCAATGGAGGATGTTCTCCACCCAACTACTAAGGAAAAAATCCAGGAAAGCAGTAGAGGTGATATCCCTTTACAGGTGTAGCCATTTGATAAGGCCCACACGTGTGGTTTTATGCAAGACATTGTACAAGTGATGGTGATGGCTATAATTCTGTGTTCCCTGACAGAGTTCAGCATCTCCTTTCTGTTACTGATTTGTTGTCTTACACAGGGAACTTCTGTCAAAATAATATAAACTTTAAGGAGAGAAAAATATAATTGAGTCTTTGATGTTCTTCAGAAAGAACAGTCAACTGAGATTGGCACTTTTTGTAAACAAGATTTACAGATTTTGAGCTACCAGCGCTTTCCATGTTGATTTGTGACTTCAGCCCACATCCTTTATATTTATTATAAAGTTATTTTATTGGCTTGGATTTGGACTTCAGTAGGGCATTTGAAAAGGTTCTCCATTATATTCTTGTGAACAAGCCAGTAAAATGTGGGCTAGACAATGTGACTGTTAGGTGAATTTGTAGTTGGTTGATTGACCAAACCCAGTGGGTGCCACCAATGGCTCCTCTTCATCTTGGACAGAAGTAACTACTGGAGTGCTACTGGTTTTGTCCTGGGCCCAGTGCTATTCAAGATCTTTACAAATAACCTAGATGAAGAAATAGAGGGCATGCTTATCAAATTTGTAGATGACACCAAATTAGGAGGGATAGCTAATACCCCAGAGGGCAGGATCAGAACTCAAAATGATCAAAAAGCAGAGCCGAAACTTACCAAATGAATTTCCACAGGAATAAACGTAAGGTACTGCACTTGGGCAGAAAAAAATGAAATGCACAGATATAGGATGAGCGACACCTGGCTTGACCAAAGTAGATGTGAAAGAGATCTAGGAATCTTAGTAGAATACAAGCTGAACATGAATCAATAGTGTGATCCAGCAGATAAAATTCAAGAAGGATATTGACAAGTTAGACTGAGTCCAGAGGAGAGTGAAAAAAAAATTGTAAAATACCTGGAACCCATACCCTATGAGGAGCAGCTGAAGGAGCTGGGTGTTGTTAAGAGGTTAAGGAGAAGGAGGAAAAGGTTAAGAGGTGACAGCTATGTTTAAATATCTAAGGGATATCATATGGAGGATGGAGCAAGCTTGTATTTTGCTGCATAGGACATAGAGGAATTGCTTCAAACTTCAGGAAAGCAGCTTCCACCTAAACATTGTGAAGAACTTCCTGAAAGGTAAGAGCAGTTCAACAGCAGAATATGCTTTCTCAGATTGTGGTGGAGTCATCTTCTTTGGAGGTTTTTAAACAGAGGCTGGATGGCCATCTGTTAGGAGTGCTTTAATGGTGTATTCCTGAATGGCCAGGGGTTGGACACAATGATCTTTGTGGTCTCTTCCAATGCTATGATTCTCTCACTGGACTTGCTGTTCCATTAACTGAAGTACTCCTATATGGAAAACTATGTCAGGGGAAGAAACAGTTTTTGGTGCTTTCTTCTTCTCCTGCAGTATTCATGCCACCAGCCATACTGTTCTGAAAGGTTCCTCAATGCTCCAGAGCTTACTTTCAGGAGAAGTGATTACTTGTCATCTAGATTGGAGTGAAATTCTATGCATAAGCTGTGTCTACAGATGGAAAAGGGACAAGACAATTTTTCTTGATGTTCCTTCCCCATATGGGGTCCCATACTACCTCCCATGTAATCAGAGGGTATTCTCCAGCCCTCCATAGGGTGACCCTCTCTCTTCCTCTCTTTTCAGCAGATACATCCCATGTGTAAGATTTCTGCTTGCATTTTCTGAATTAATAATATAGGACAGATTATGTGTTGAGGGAGACCTGCTGAGGATACCATGGCTGGAATCTTATTAGTTAGTCCCAATTGGAGTAAACCCACTGAGTCAATTGTTCAATTAACACAGGCCCTTTTTGAGGCCCTTTTTGCAAGACGTTGTCATCCCACAATGGGAACGGGAAAACGACAGGACTGCAATGATGGTTACACATGACATTGTCACAGTCCCGTCCTTCTCCCATCCCCAGATGGTATAATCATGGAGGAAATTATTGACAGGTTTTTCCTGTCAATGACCCACAATTGCACCACCATCCCACACTTACCTGGTGTTTGGAGAGTTTGGAAGTGCAATGGCTGCACTTCCTGCCCCAGGGCAGCCTAGGAAAGTACCCAGCTGTGCTGCGGCAGGAAGAGGTTGGCCATTGTGCTTCCTGGATTGTGGAGGCAGCTGGTGTGGAGGGGAGTACTCCTGTTGTGCTTCATCCCCACAGGACACTGGTGGGATAAGATAGAGTACAAAAAGCCTAAGTCCCATTGATTCAGTGAGACTAACCAATAAGACCTCTGTGGGCAAGATGCTACAATACTTCCTGACAACTGCAATCCATGGGTTGCTGCTTGTGAAAGTAAGCCTGTCTGTTTTCAAGGTTTAGCCTTCAAGGTGGAAGGTTCATTCTCCAGTAGACTATATTTTCCCCCAACATGGAAATCATGGTTTATATGGGAGAATGAGTGGCCTATGCTTAGAGACCTTTGTCGTCTTCTCCATGTGATATGAGTTTCTAAGAAGCACCCTGCCAGACCTACAGAACTCGATGAGCTAAATCTATTATTAGAGTAGATCTACTGAAAATCAATTGAATTAATGACAATAGCTCTCACTCACCATAATGGATATACCCTAGTTGAGACTAACACTGAATTTAGTCCAGTTAAGTCACCAAGACTGCCTCTGCACTGGCCTGATTCTTCACCTAGATATTTCCAGTTTTGAATTTGGTTTTGGTGGGGGTTTTTTTTTCATTTTTGTTTGTTTTGTTTTGCCTTTTCATGTTCTTCTTTGTTCCACAACACAACAAGTAGACAGCTATATAGATGCATTGACACAGGGGAACAAAAAGGGGGAAATTATCAACATGAATAGCTTTCCTCCAAGTAGATCCTCCCCTCCTAAGGGGAGGAAATAATAATTTCATCTGAGAAAAGAGAGGGGAAATTCTGTGTTTTGCTATTCCTTTATCTTTCCCTTCTCATTCAGGTCACGAGAGTTTCTGAATTTCAAAATGCTAGGGTTCTATAGAATTATGATTTCACTTTAAAAACCATGGTTCCACCCAATGAAATCCTGAGATATGCAGTTTAGGGAGAGATATATGAAACTCATGGGGTTGCCATAAATCAACAGGCACATACATATTTAGAATTTTCAACCAGATTGCTCCAGTGTCTCCCAAAAGTGTAAGTTTTAGGATTCCACAGAAAGTTGGTCATGGGGACTCTCATCCACTTCTACTATTCTGTAATCTTGTGCAAAACATCAGGCTGATTTCACAGGAATGTGAAGAATGCTGTGTACCAAACACATCTGAACAGAATATTCTGAAGATGGTAAATGTACAGAAGAGCTACAAATCATAGAAAAGTAGTCAATAGCAGTCTTTCAAACGTCAGACCTAGCAAATTGTAACAGGAAAGAGCCAGTGTATGGTTTATGTTCTCTTTATTTCCAAAAATTCTGAATGAATAATAGAAGGAATTATTTTTTTGAAATACCCTCCTAGGCTTCCAGTTACTTAGTATGGATAATTTTTACTCTGAGTTACAGTGTATGCTACATTCTTTTGTTTTTTTAAAGAGGTGTTTAACTAGATCATTTAAGTTCTTCAGACTCTGCCTTCACAATAAACTATTCTGAACATGAGAAGGTTTTTTATATATATATTAGAGACAATTTTAATTCCAAAAAATTTGAAAATGAGTTTTCTTGTCCACTTTCCTCCTCTTAGTTTTTTTTTTTACCATTTCTATGTAAATAAATCCATTAATAAATACATACATTTAATGCAGAACAAAAGGATTGTAGTTCTGAATTCATTTATTTACATTTTCATTTCTATGAATATTAATTCATTTAAACAGGGGAAAAATAAAATAATGATACCTACCAGAGCTGAAGGCTTCATACCTTCAGGGGAAAATGGTTCATTGACTTTTAAACGAGACATTTATTATTGTGCTTTCTGTGACAAGACTTGATTTCTTTTGGTAAATGATGACCATAATTAAGCCGCTCATAATGAACATTGCTATATTACTAAACTGTACAATTTATATGATGTCTCTTCACTGAACCACTTGGCCTTCAGTGAAGGATAATAGATAAAGACCTGGGGTTGGATCCAGACTAAGACTGATGTTCTGGGAGTTCTATAAACTCTATATAGCTTCTGAGCGCACTCCAAGAGATTCTACTATTTGTCTAATACAATGATGAGCAACTTTGGTGGGTTGGGAATCTGAAGGGAGAACTGCCAATCCTTCCCCACACCTGTGCCCACTGAATTTGGCACACTGACTTTTAAAGCAGAGACATGCTTCAAGGGATGTGACTTTCCTTTAGAATAAGGTGGATGTTGCTCATCTCCCTTACTTTAATCCGGAAATGCACTTACCATAATTTTTCTGACAAAGCATTGAATGGCAGTAACAAGAACCACCACTCCACCCCACAGTAGGATGCATGTGGCCCATGCACTGGTAAATAACATGGTGGACTGGCTGGTTCAGAGGGATATAAACAGAAAGGAATTTTAATTCCTAAATACATAGGAAATAGAAAATGTTGGTGATGGGTTAAGAACCTGATGGCTAGGCTACATACAATTTGGCACAATTAAACTCAGGTGCAGTTAAACTCATAGATAGTGCAGTTTCACTTGTCAGGCAGCTATCTGTTTGCATCTGTACAGACCTACATATTCTGAGTTTATCTTTCTACCTAGTTTGCAGTGACAAAATGTTTTAAAACAAAATTGTGCTTCTAGGCACTGTGTGCTTTAATCCAGAAATGTTAGGACAGTAATTCTGCTGATATGTGCCACTGAATTTGATGGTAATAGAAGGGTTCACAATCTGACTCCCAACTGAATGCATGTAGAGCACAAATTGTGTTGCTCATGAGGAGCTTGATCCCTTAAGACGTAAGGAATAGGAGGAATCTGTGGAAGACAGGCAAAGCACCTGCCAACTGGGCTACTTAGAATTTGGTACATCAAGGATCAGGTGCAAATACTCTTATAGGTAACTAGCATATTTACCTGGCATTGCCTGGGATTTTATTTTCTCATAGGTAATACTTCCCATTAGAAATACTTTAGGAATGATCTTACCTTACCTTAGGAATTTGATGCAGTTGAAATACACAGATTTGATATCCTATGTCTGTAATTCCCCAAATTGCCTTGTCCAGTAACTGTAACTTTTCCCGATGTTCCCCGATCCAATCTGTCTTCAGAGTTGTTAACATACAGAGATTTGGTTTCTAAGGGAATACTTGCTTCTTGCTGGTAGGCCTCATCTCCATAGCAAACAGCCAGACCCAAGAACTCTCTGGCTGAGAATTCTGAAGGCCCCTCCCCAAATTGACAACTCCAGGATTCCACAGAATCTTCACAGGCAGCCAATCATATGAGGTCTTCTTGCCTAACACGGCCAATCATATGAGGTCTTTCCCTGCCTGAGACAGACAAACTCACAAACTTTGACTTTTATATATTAGATGCAATGTTGCTGCCAACTTTCTATGTATTTGTGTGCATGTAGACCCTATACCCACATATATTGAATTATCTTTGCTCCTCACTGACCTAACCTTATTTACTTTACCATATGCTGAGGATATTATAGCATATTCATAAGGTAAGAAGATGAATGTCCATTCTGTATAACTATTTCAAGTGTTTACTCATAAATCTCTTCAATCTTGATTCTGCATTAACTTTCCAGTGGCTGAACTGGGAAGACGTTGAAATTCCCAAGAGCTTCCCAGCAAAGAGTGTATGTTTATTCTCTATTCCCCAGAACTTTTTCACATTTTTTTTAATTAAGGGGTGTAGTGTAATAGTGTAATTCTGACATAATCTTTCAAAATATTTTTTTTGAAATATTTTATTAAGAATTCACCTTAAAAATAAAAAAAAAACCCTTCCCACTTCCAAGCTTGCATTTTCCAGTTGAATCTGCTTATTTTCATGGTTTACATATATACATATATAATCTCTGCTTAACAGGAGAAAGCGATTACATTGTTTCTTTTTCATTGTTACATTATTACATTACATGTTTCTTTTTCTGATCCTTATACCTTTATAAATTTATCCAATCCAAGACTACCCTCCACTCCCTTTCAAAGTTCTGGATAGGTTTATTTTTCAATGAAAATGCTATTTTTCCTGTCTCTATCATATCCAGAACTTTTACTTTCCATTCTTCTATATCAAT
This sequence comes from Cyclura pinguis, assembly GCA_030412105.1. Classification (NCBI taxonomy): domain Eukaryota; kingdom Metazoa; phylum Chordata; class Lepidosauria; order Squamata; family Iguanidae; genus Cyclura; species Cyclura pinguis. Next base: position 269,075,544 of record CM059600.1, on the reverse strand, counting down.
ATATTTCTTTTCTTTCCAATGTTGCACATATGTCATCCTCGTAGCAGTTATTAAATACAGCAATACCCTCTGATGACATCTTATATCTCTTTGTTGCCCTATAATATTTAACAAATAAAATTCTGGTTTCATTTCAAAATTCAAATTATAAATTCTTTGGATTTCATCATGTATCTCCTTCCAAAATTTTCTTGCTATTCTGCAAGTCCACCACATATGAAAAAATGACCCCACTTTTTCATCACATTTCCAACATCTTACATTTCCATGTTTTGTTATTCTTTGTAATCTTTCTGGGGTCATATGCCAACTATGTAACATTTTATAACAATTCTCTCTTAAATTTAGATTCAGAATGAATTTTATATCAGTTTTCCATGCTCTCTCCCAGGCTTCTAATTCAATTGAATGTCCAATATTTTGTGCCCACCTGACCATTATATCTTTAACAACTTCTGATTCCATTTTTCTTTTCAACAATAATTTATAAAGTTTAGAAATTCTCTCCTTCTGATCACCCCTCATCAACAAGTCTAATTCATTTTCTTTTCTCTCAAATCCATATAATTTGCAGTCCATTTTAAATCTTTCTTTGTCTCCATGGGAACCAATTTAGCTCATGTCCCAAAGTCTTTAGTTCTTCTGTTGTACACATTCTTGGCTTATCCCCTTCCCACTTCAGCAACTCTTGATATGTTAGTGTATTTCCTTGTTTTGTTGAGGTGATTTTATATGCTTCTTGAGGTGAAGTCCAGAGTGGAAGTCTCCTTTAAAATTTTTGTTTTATTTGTAGCCAGACCTTCAATAATGTCTTCCGGATACAATGATCATTAAACTCTTTATTCACTGTAATTCTATCAAAGCATAGATATCCGTGCCATCCAAACCTATTATTTATTCCTTCCAATTTTTTAATTATTGTGTTTTCTACTTGTATCCAATCTTTAAGTCCAAACAACATGCATAATAACAAGTTTTTAATGATGGCACATCAAATGGTCCTCTCTCCTTTGCATCACGTAATATTTTAAATCTTATTCTTGTTTTTTTCCCTTGCCATATACATTTCCTTAAATCCTTTTACCATTCTTTAAGTATCCTCTTTCTTCCTATTATTGGTAAGTTCTGGAAGAGGAACATAAGCTTTGGTAATAAGGACATCTTAAACGCATTTATCCTTCCCAGGAGATATAGGTTTAGATTTTTCCATTTTTCCATGTCGCTTCTAATCTCTTTCCAAATCTTGGAGTAACTATTGTCAAATAATTGTTGGTTCTTATTTGTTATAATAATACCTAAATATTTTGTTTTCTTAGTTAGTTGATATCCAGATCTTCTCTCCAGATCAGATTATTCTCTTTTTGTCATGTTGAATGTCATCATCATTGTCTTTTCTCTATTTATCTTATAGCTTGCCACAAGTCCATATTTTTGTAATATTTCCGTCAACACCCGAATTGATTCTTGAAGTTCCTCCATAATTATAATTACATCATCGGCAAATGCTTTAAGTTTCATTTCTTTATTCTTTATTTTCAAAGCTTTTATTTATGAGTCTTCATTTATTGCAATCAAGAGTGCATCTAATACTGCTATGAATAATAATGGTGACAAGGGAAATCCTTGCCATACCCCTTGCTTATAGCAAAGCTTGTCATTACGTCTCCATTTATGATTATCCTCGAGGACTGATCTTGATAAATCATCTCAATCCATTTACAAAAGGTTTCTCCCAATCCTTCTAAATATTAATGCCCAAAGGAACCAGAAGGTTCAGGAAAAGTTTTAAGAATAAACAAAGAATAGTTATATAAAAATGTAAAGAGAAACGTGTAAAGGCAGAACCAGAGAAGTACTGGTTTGTAGTTTAATAAAAAAAATGGTGGAAGTGGCATGTGCTGTATCCATCCTCCCAATGGAGTGCAAGTGATTCCATAATAGTGACATTATGTAATTGTACAGTTGAATAATTGCACAGTTTCAGCTTCCTTAAAAAAAACACCAACAGTGGAACAGGAGGTAGAGAAAACAAGGTGATATAAGTGGTATCACCATATTTCAAGTGTGAGAAAAACTAATATCACTGGAGCACAAACACAGCTGTGGTGCAAAAGAGTGCATTGCCATTCTTCTACCTTTCTGAGTACAGGAGAAGTGGTTTTCAAACAGAACAACATGAAACAACTAACTAGTGTGAAAAGCATCAAAGTATGCTAAAGATTCCAACCTAAATCACTTCTGACACAGTTGTAAATGCTCCTGTGTATGAGTTATTTCAGATAGCATAAGCCCTGGTCAGTAAGATGACATCCTTCAGACTAATGCAGTCATGTGCCAGCCAGGAAGTGTTTCTGGTGTGCACAACATCATCAAGTAGGTGGGACAAAGCCAACATGCTCCTCTTTATATAGTCAAATGGAATGTTCAAAAAGACCTAGGCCATTTCCACACTACACTCTTATAGTGCGATTATTCCACTTTCAACATCCTATGGAATCCTGGGGTTTGCAGTTTAGGGAGGGGCGGCCTGCCCCTCCCTAAACTGCAAACCCCAAGATTCCATAGGATGTTGAAAGTGGAAAAATAGCGTGTTAACAGTCTAGTGCGGAAATGGCCCTAGTGTTACTCAGTCCTCAGTGGAAGAATATCAATGAGGCTAAGTTTAAAGGACTCAGCATACAATAGATCACACTTCCATTATACCTGCAAACACACTTGATCCTCCAACAACATGATATTAATTGATATTGATCAAATAGCTGTGGTGGATTCTCATCTTATGGTCACTGTGAATGGCCTGCACAATGCCTGCTTTCCAGGGCCTTGGTCTAGATTCTTATTTTTATAATTTTTCCACAGTCAGTTTAATCTTTTATGAATCTCTGCTCCTCACTTATCTCCTAGCATATCTCCCATTTTTTCATGATCTGTCCTCTTCTCTTAATTTCATTCCCTGCCTATATTTCTCCACTTCTCTATGACTAACATTCTGCTGCCCAGCATTTTTCTTATAATCTACAGTGTTCGTATCTTCCCATATATGGTACAAGAGTAAGACTGCAAATGAAGATGAGAATGGATCCATAAATTCCTCCATTGTGTGACCTGCCAACTAGTCCCAAGCTGTGAACTGAGAAGAGGGAATCACAAAATTCCAGCGGGGCACAGGGAGGAGAGGAAATTACCCCATTTCTTCTAAGTAATGATAGCCCTTGACCCTTCCAGTCTCCATTTGTGAAATTAGGTTTCAAAAAAGTCTCCATTGACACCAAGTCTGTTTTGAAATTCTGATTGCAGCAGTGAAGGAGGAACAGTCTTGCAGCATTAGAGAGCAATGACTCCCCATCATGAAAAAGTAAGCAACAGCTATCCTGCCTGGTAACAATCCCTCCAGAAATGATCCTATGGCAACTCAGCCCATGAAAGATCCTTTGGCACAAATGAAGGCTTCCCCCCCCCAATCCCTCCCCTTCCACTCCCAACTTTAATATGGCACAGTGTATATATGCCAGTGGGAAGGCAGTAACAGAACTGGGAGCTTGTCATTCTGGAATAATATCTTATGAATCAATGCTGTGTTTAATACTGAGCAAAGATATAAGCCTTCATTGCCTATATGTATAGGATCTGAATCTTAACAGAAGATGGAAGCATGGCTAATGGAAACTGAAGGCACCCATCTCTCCTGTTACCCTCTATGACCCCATGGTCATTACTGTGGCTGACCATTCCTCAGCAGTTATAAACAAACTAGAAATAAGGTTAACAGAAGAGCACAATCTTAAAATAACCCAACACATTCCAGGCAAAGATTGAATACTTTTGTTCCATGTTCACTTGCAGCAACGTTCAGTTTAAATGGGCATGGGTAGCTCTTAATCAGCTTCCACTATTCCTGCTCTTGAACTAACTTGTAAAATGCATTCTCTCTACATTTGTTTTATAGTGTCTTCATTCCTAAATGCTGATTTTGTGAACATCTGTTTCAATCACATTTGCAAAGCCATTACTTTTATGAGCCGTACATATTTTAGATGGATTTACTATTGACCTTTGTTGGGAAATTGAATGTTTTTGTTGTTGCTAACATTTCTATAATTGATAATGCTGTTACTGCCACCAGGGTACTTCTACCAGATTAAACACAGCAATTTGGTCAATCATGTTGAAACCTATTTAATCAGATAAATATTATTTAACTTTTCCTGGCTCAAAGACAAAAAGTGTGATTAAGCTTTCCAGTTTAGATTCACAGTATTTCTTTACCATTCACACAAGACACCTAACTGATATTTAATTATGTTAGCTACTTGTCATTCAATAATAGCTGATAAATAGATAATAGATAATATAAGCAAAGTGAAATAAATTAATAGACTTTAAGACACCCTTGAATCAGTGAGATTCACACCCTAATTTTATACAGGTTGAGACGTAGCTAAGGCTGCAACCCTAAACCTACTTACCTGACAGCAAGCTTCATTGAACTGAACATGAATTACTTTTGCGTAAACATGCAGAGGACTATAACTAGTATATATGTCTCTTTCACACTACACAATTATGATGCTTTGATACAACTTTAATTGCCTTTGGTGCATCCTATGGAATCCTGGAATTTATAGTTTGGTGAGATACTACAGCTCTCTGGCTGAGAACTGTAAATTCATCACAAAAATGATCCAAAAATACTATTGGATAGAGTCATGGGAGTTCAAATTCTGTCAAAGTGCTGTAATAGTGCTGTAGAAGAGACTTAAATCTTCATAGAATTGAAATTTTTATCATATATAATTTTTCTAGATTATTCCGAATGGATTATTCAGTGGACACATTAAAATAAACAAACAGCTAACTGTCTAACCCTTCAGAAATCATTTTAAGGAACCAAACATGATGGGATATTAGCTGATCTGCAGTTTTAAACAAGGGTTGAACCCTTGTTCCCTTGCCCACCTTAATCATTGGGGGCAAAATGGGAGAGATTACATTTCATTGGCTTTTCATGAAAGTAGAGAAATGGGGGGAAGAATTTAACCCTCCCACTTCAGATGACTTATTCAACAAGTAGATCACTGTCCACCTCCACAATGCCCATGTCAATAATGCTACCTCATCATGCGATAGCGTTAAGAGGGTCTTTACTGTGGTCATCAATCGCTGTTGTTGTTGTGTGCCTTCAAGTCATTTCCAACTTATGGCAACCCTAAGGTAAACCTATCACAGGCTTTTCTATGGTTGACAGTGTATGATATGCTCAGGGTCACCCAGTGGGCTTCCATGGTTGAAAGGGAATCAAAGCCTGGTTTTCAGGGTCATAGTCCAACACTCAAACCACTATACCACACTGGTTCATTCCTTAGTCATCAATCTCCACTGAATCATCAAACATTACTGTCCAGAATATCCTTGTGAGAAGTGTTACAGGCACTTACAGAGGGCTCTTTCCCCTCAAAAGAAATCTATTCTTGCTGCCTCTGCAACTGCAAAACAAGAGATGGTGTAAACTAAGAAAGCAAAATATGTGAGTAGATCCAGTTGCTAGCCCCACAGACAAAGGTTGAAAGTTGTAACCCGTCTATAATTAAAACTGTGACATGACACAATCACACAGAAAACACAAGAGTAAGGAGTATGAAATCCTCCTTCCAGCATCAGTTACCTCCCTCCAACAACTTTTCCTAAACACCTTCCTTCTAGTCAAAGGTACAGGTATACCTCACTTTAACAAAGTAACACGTTCCTGGGCATGGCTTTAACAGAAACTTTGGTACCAGAGGCAGAAGTAATGTGGAAAGAATAGTGATAGGTTCCTACCTCCCCCACCCACCCCCAAAAGGGAGTGAACAAGCAGTTCAACAAGTTTCAGCAGATATTTTATTCAAACCTAACAATGTGCCTATGTGAAATGAAAGCCCCACAGAAGTAAACAAAAGCATTCTGAAACTTTTAGAGACCTCTGGAAAGCTTCTTCCAAAATGCAACCAGAGATGACCATTTCTTTCACCAGCCTCCACTTTTCTTTTGAACTGCATTTTGGGGAGGCTTATAGATCTATGCTTCTTTAATATGCTGTAAGTAGTTGGTGAGGCAAGCTTATCTGCTTTTCCCTTTTCTTTCTGTTTTGCTGCTCAGTGAGAGATTCTGAATGCAGCTACTGTTTAGCTTGCCTGCTGTAGGGAGGCACCTGACCACCTGAGGATCAGCTAGAGTAGAAGTGTATTCTTTTCCAGCTCAAGCTTTACAGTGTCGTCTACTGCAGATAAGTTATTGCAATCTGATACCAAAAGTTTGTGGTTCTACAGATTTTCTTCACCATCCGCCAAATGCCAATGCTTTTTTCAAAACTTAAATCTAGACAGAGGATAAAGAGAAAAAAGGGGGAAATAAATGGATAGGTGTAAAACGACTTTGTAAAAAGGAGCTTCTTTTCCAGAGGCATTGTTAATTGAAGTATGTTTGCGTTCCAGTATTGGAACCAGGCTGAAGAAGAAGAGGTTGAATGGAAGACAAGAGTCTGGTCTGCAACAATACAGTTTATTTCTACAGCCCATTTCCCCTTTCTTATTAGAAAAGATCTGGATGTAAAGACATGTTTGTGTAAAGCATCTCTGCTTGATTTCGGAATGGTCCTCTCCTCTTCTTCCATCCTTCCAGGCTGATTGGGAAGGTCCTTCATCTTTCTAGAGGCTTTCAGAGAGCACGGGGTTGTAGCTGGGCGGACTGAAGCAGTTATTCTTGGTTGCCCAACCATTTGTACAACCTTAGAGAGAGAGCAAAAATTTGTTTCTGCATAGAGGGCCTCTGCGCATGAATGGAATAAGTACCAGCATCACTGACGTCCCCTGTTCAGATGCCAGTAGGCCACTATTTTGTCTACTTTTCTAACTGGAGTGATCTTCTGCTACTCCACTTGTCTCTTCCTTTTCTTTCTCAATTCAGTAATTCTGTCCTCACCAATCTCATTGCCATTCTCTGTAGACATTCCAATCAGTTCTGGGGTGTGTTATCAACCTTTTCAGAAGAGCCTGTCATCGTCTTTGCCACCTCACTTCCTCCAGTCATTTGGTGAACCAAGAGAGCCAAGGCTGGCAAAGCAATGGAAATGAATACTTATGGGTGACAGCACTGATACACCTGTCAGTCACCGTCTATTCTGTACAAGCAACTGGGAAGGTTTGCAAGCAGAAACCTGTTTCCACATAGCTATAACTGTCGCCAGATCAGTGTTCTTTACTGTGAAGAGAAGAGTAATTCAAATGTGTTAAAAGACACCTAATCCACATCAAGTAATCTTGAGAATGTGTTCTCAGCAACCAGTACAGAAGTATTTGAAAAACAACTTGTCCATCTGCTTCAGCTCACCCTTAAAAATCAGATAAGGAATGTGCACTGTAGTAATTAGTGGTTGAAGCAACAGCAGCAGTCATCGTAGTAAAGCCTAACATTATTCTAAATATCACAGATTAAAGCATGTGTTAAGAATCTGAATGGAACATATCCACAGGGAAGTGGCCGTTTTGGGTTTTTTTTAATGTTCTGGTTTAGTCCACAATCTTTGTTTTCTTCCCCTTTTGGGCTTCACGTAAATGTCAATCAACCCATCCTGCTCCCAGGTTCTCTTAACAACTCCAACTAATTGCTGCCTCAATCGCACACTTGAGGAAAATGACAAAAATGCATAAAGATGGACCTTTTGCATCACAATTTGTGTTTATGGCTTTTGTGTTAAATGTGTTGAGAATCATAACATATGCTCATACATTGAGAGGCAATGAGTAATAATTTAATCACCAAACAGCCTGTTTAACAAGGATCAAGTTGATAGATAATAAGGTATATTTTTGATCATCTGTTTGTGTAGATTAAAAACATGCTAACTTCTTTGTCTTTACTGTTGTTTTGTCTTTGAAATTTGTCCATCTCTGAAAAATTCAATAGATCATAAAGAATACTGGAACTCTGTACATACAATGACTTGTGCAAAAGCAGCTGTGGACTCTGAAAAGATGGTTTATAGTACTTTAGACGCCTAGCTTTTAAACATATCAGTGTAAGCTTCAAGTGAAAAACGTAACTATCATAATTATTACTCACACTTTGCCTAGTGATGCAAGCACTTCAATGTGATATCAATATCAATTTCTAAAGCCTTTTAAATAGTCGTTGATAAAAACCATTTTAATTAATGTGTTTCAGCAGCATGGATGTGGAATTATTCACCATCAAAGTGTGTTTCACTATCTCTGAAGGCAAATGATCAGCGCAGTTGTTAGTCCTTCATTAAAAAAAAATAATGGAGGGGCACAAATGAAATGGTTTGCCCTGTATATATGATAAATTCTCTTTCAAGTCTCTAAGAAAGAAACTGAATGTTGACATACAATAGACTTATACACAATACTAAGCCACCAGGCCAGTCAGCCTATCTAGTAGTGAAAAGACTGATAATGCATTAACATCTGGAGGCCTATAGATTCCCCATCCCAGTTTAAATACTAGTTTATTGAAAAGGCAGAGGATGAAATCACTGTTTATGTCCCTTTATTTTTTGTTTGTTTGTTGCAACAAGCCATAATTTAGCTATATTTCCACACTGATGTAAAATGATAGACTGTTGTACAATTTAAAAGCAAAAGAGGATACTTTATCTGTTATCTAGCACACATGGCATATAAAGATAATGGCAATGACATTATGGCAATATGCTCCACCATAATGTAGACTGGAAACCAGTTGTGGGTTATGATTCGTCAGTTGGAGACCAATGATCTAGATAGTCTTGTTTGGATGTGACATATTAATATTTAGTGAGGTTCTTCAATGGTAGAGCTGAAATTAATATTTGATATGTACTTATGTTCAGATCTGCAAAGTTTTGCATTACCATGCAAAAGTATACCTTCAAGGGATAAAATAATTAATTTATTACCCATACCTCTTCTCCTTCTTACATTCTGGCAGGAATTCTTAGCTGAAAGAAAATATATACAAAGTAAAGAGTGCTTGCAGTGTCAAATTCCAGACATACAATACAATTTTATTAAACTTATGAGTTGCCCTAACAGATTAAAACCATCAAATAAATAATTCCAAATTGCAATCACATAATAAAATACAGCTACAAATCAAAATTATTTTTTTTAAAAAAGGATGGAGGAATAACAAAAAGAATCTAAAACCGATGTGAAATATCTCAAAATATAGTATCAGAGCACAAGATATAAAATACCAAGGAGGTGGTAAAGCCCTGTAATGACTTTAAAATTCTGGAGAGAGAAAATAAAATAGTTGAGAGAATAAAAGCTTTTGTCTAGCGCTGAAATATCTACAAGGAACATACTGGGAAAACCTCTTTAGGAAATTAGAAAACTGCACAGTGGTTGATCTGGCCAGTGTGAATGGACCTCTGAATTCAACTGTAATTATCTGAGTTTGGAATATTACTTTTAAAAGCAACTAGTCATATTGCTCATTACTCTGATTATTTTTCGTTTTCATTAGCATTCAAAAAGGTAACTCACCAAATTACTCATCCATAACAAGTTATTGTTATTGTTACTATTGTGCCCATGTAAAATACAAGAAAATGTTCTCTGCTTCCCCCAAGTGGCTAATTCAGATATTGCAAGTGAAAATTCTGAGAAAAACTCAAAAGACATTACATTCTGACTGCAGCATGGGAAAGCTACAACTGTGATTCTTTTTTTAATCCCTCCCATTGCTCAGATTGAATCAGAAGACACATTCAGTAATGTGCAACAGGTAAACAACATATTCCACTGAAAACTAGTGAGTTACAAACATGGCTATTACAGGTAGAAAGGCAACTCTGTTTCAGCTCATTACTGCAAAAGTAACTAATTCTGAAAGTAATTCACTAGAAAAATGAGTTGCTTCATAGCTCTGAATTAATCCAAATTACAATGGAATGCAGTGCTAACACGATATTATAATGATAATTAAAGAAACTTTTCACTGCTGGTTGGATCACTGTAATTCAGAATTCAAAGTATTGCCAAATTTGTTCCTGACATGGTTTAGCAAGATAAAAGAGATGCTACAAGTTTGTTTGATTGCAATATGTTTGAGTGCAAAATGTGGAGACTGCACAAATCACTTGGAGCTAGAAGAGGAAGATTTGCCTGCAATTTTTTAGAAAAGAAAATTGACCCATAAAGGCAAAGATGATAACATCTTGTTAACATCTGGCCAAATTAATAAAATATGAATTTTACAATATGGAAAAGGAAAAAAGAAAGCAAGCATGTCTATCTGGTGCAGTCCTCCTCCATCAAGACAAAAAAAACAACACCTTTCTTTCAGTAGTCTCACATGTTTGCTCACTGAAACTTCACTATCTTTTGTGCCAAAATAAGGACATCTTTCTTTCTGCAGAAAGGAACTAACAGGCAGGGCTCCAGTGGCCATCTGTAGCTAACAATGTGTGTTTCAGAAAAATGATTGACGTATTTCTTGTTTGGCACTTCTGTCACTTGGTTGCAAAAATGTCTAATGTACCTAGAAAGTGAATTACTTCCATTAACATCAGTGCCTTCAAGATGTCTGGGAGTTGTTGTTGTTGTTGCTGTTGTTGTGTGTTTTTGAGTCATTTCTGACTTTTTGGCAACATTAAAGCAAACACAACATGGGGTTTTCTTGGCAAGAACTGCTCTGAGGGGGTTGCTTTTGAGAATGTGGCCTAACCAAGGTCATCCATTGGGTTTCCATGACAAAGGCAGGTGCCAAATTGAACTTGTTCTCCGGAGTTGTAGTCCAATGCTCAGACCATTACACCACACTGGATCTCATCTGTCTATGAGTCATGTTGGCCAAATACTAAGGGAGCCATATGCCTAGGCAAGACTGGATGGAGGTGGCTGGCTTTGCCACACACACACCCCCTCCGCTGCCATATCATCACAAGCTGGAGCCTGTTAGACTGTCCCCCCATCACAGGTAGGTGATTACAAAGATATAACAGGATCAAGCCCTCAGAAACTTTTCCCGAACCCTCTGACAGTCCCAATTTGGTTGGGGCAGTTCCAGTTAATCCTCTCTCATCCAGTTTTTCAGCTGCTTTTAAAATGTCCCAGTTTCCCTCTCCCTCACTTTTCCTCAGTTTACTTCAATTCCTGTACAGTGAGTTCAAAGTACAAATGCAGTTTGCACTTAATTGACTCAGGGGTGACTCAGGGGAGAGGACAGAACCTTGCCCTTCCCAGTAGTTTCAAGCAAAACCAAACTGCTACAGTCTCTCCTGGTCTGTGTGTTCTTCCTCAGTAATAACTTTTGCCATCTTGAGTACTTTCTGACATTGCTTGGCCATGTCTGTCTCAGTTTTCATCTCTGATGTGTTGGAGGATATGTTTTCCTTTGCCCTGCTTTGCAGCCTGGGTCTTCCTATCTGCTGGAGTATGGGGCAGGGACAGCTTTCCATCACCCACTCACTCGTCCTTGCTTATATTCAGATAACGCCTTTCCATCCTTCTTTTGTCTGAGGGGAGAAGAGATGGGCTGCTCTGCAAGACCCTTCCTTGTTCCTCTGGACCACTCTGCTTGATTCATGTGGATGTTTTAGACAGTCAGGAGAAGGAAGAAGTTAGAAAACGTGCACCTTTTTTTTGCTCCTCTGGTGCTTTATAAGCTAGAGTTGTGCTCGATTAATCTAGATAAGTGGTACTGCCAGGATGAAAGGAACCCTCCTGGGAGCTAGGCCTCAAGAAAGGGGCAGCTCTGGACACCCACATCTGTATTCCATGCTGGTAGGACAATGGCCTTAAAAGTAGAAACAGCAACTCAGGCCATTTCCGCATGACACTCTTATAGCGTGATGATTCCACTTTCAACCTCCTATGGAATCCTGGGGTTTGCAGTTTCAGGAGGGGCCACGTGGCCCCTCCTGAAACTGAAAACCCCAGGATTCCATAGGAGGTTGAAAGTGGAATCATCGTGCTATAAGAGTGTCGTGCGGAAATGTTCTCAGTTTGCCAGTTCACTTGCTCTGCACCAGGGAAGCAAGGACTTTACTGACTCTTGAGGAGTTGATAAGATCCACATTTCCCTCCCTGCAGGGGCCTTTCTGTCCTCATAGCATCATAGTACAAGAAGCATGTGTATGCTTGAGTACAGGGCAGTACCCGTGGTAATACAGCTTTGCTTCTCAGGCACAGCTTTCCAAATGGTGTGCCACGACAGGTTAGTGTGTAGGTGTATTGCCTACAATCTTGGAAATGTATGTTATTATTTATAAATCATATTTTTTTAAAAAAATATGAAGGGTTTTCATGAGATATATTGTATGTCCACACATTTCACTATTATAATGAAATGAAATAATAATATAATGAAATAATATAATATAATGAAATAATAATAATATTACATATTATTATAAGGGGTTAGTTTAATCTCCAATTTGCTGATAAAACTGAACTACTGTGTTGCAAAATGATGCATGTCTAAAAAGTGTGTCACCAAACATGAAAAATTTGGAAAGCTCCGTTTTAGGGGAACCAGTTGCCTTCTAGAGCAAGCAGTTCAGGATGCAAGTATGTATGTAGAACTGTTCTAACCCCTCCCTTAAACTCAGAGGGAAACACCTTGAAACAGAAGATGACACAATCCACAAAGCCACCTAAAGCTCAAAGCTACACAAAGCCTTGTAACCATTGGCCACCACTTGAATGAAATGGTTGGACTGTGCCCAGTATGGGGTCCTTTTAAAGAAAGAAAGTCTCAGCAGAGTCAGGCAGGGCTTGATTCATGCTCCAGTGACACAGAGGTTTTCATGTATGATGCAACCAATACACACACATGCCTGACTTCTTTTCACAGCATGCCTTCCCTGATCCAGTGGCAGTGAGCATATCAGTCAGAAAGTCCCTTGGTAAAATTCTTGATGTGTATAGCACGGATTAGTTAAAACAAAGGTGAGGAAACACAGCGATTGGTCAAGAAAAGCAAAACCAACAGAGGGAGGAGCAAGAGGATGACATGATTTTTGAGACTTGAGTTTGCCATTTTATAGAGGGTGTTGTCTCAGGAAGCAGAGGTGAGACACCTGTTCAAGGCATAAACAATGGTTTCACTGAGGCCACAAAGTAAAGTGTGGGCTGAGGGAACAAAACAAGAGGATGGGTAATACTGAAACAGGAACTGAAGAGAAGCACAAAATATGAAACCAGAGATTGGGGAGGGGAGGTTGGATTAGCTGTTTAACTAGATTCAGAAAGGCTAGCCACAGAAACCTGTGGGAAGTCCCCATTTGCTTCATATCACTGTGGCTGCTATTTGAAAGTCAGTTTGAAACTGTCTGAGGAACAGGATTGGTTCCATCTCTAAAAACTGTGACTTTTAAGAACCATTATGGTGTACTGGCTAAGACATGAAGTTTGACCGTGGGAAACTCTTAAGTACAGTCAGCATTCAGCTTTGAAGTTCAGTGAATAGCCTTTAATATCTTTCAGAACTAATTTCCACCGAAGTGATGAACCTATGTCTGGGCTTTGTCATTTCAGACTGCAGGTGGGAAACTCATCTGAGCAAATCCTTTTCCATGCCAAAAAGAACAAAGGGGATAACGTGTGTCCTCAGAAAATCAGCAGCTCAAGAAGAAGGCTGGATTTGTACCCTTCTTCCTGGTTTTCTGTGTGGTAAGAATTTGTTGCCATTAAATTATTCAACTATGTGAGTTGTTTGCCACAGTGGAAAGCGACACAACCAAAATCAACAGAAAGGTGCTTGTTGGAACTCACCATTAACTTTAAACAATGATAGTGGTAGCTGTGTTAACTGCCATCAAGTCAGCTTTAACTTATGGTGAGCCTATGAAGAAGAGATTTCCAAATACCGTATCATCAACAGTACCGCTCACATCTTGCATATTCAGGGACATGGCTTCCTTGATGGAGTCTATCCATCGATAATGTACTCTTCCTCTTTTCCTACTGCTTTCTACCTTACCAAGCATCATTATCTTTTCTAATGAGTCAGGCCTTCTCATAATGTGTCAAAAGTCTCAATTTAGTTATCTTGGCTTCTAGGAAGACTTCAGGAGACTTGATTTGTTGTAGGACCCATTTATTTGTCTTTTTAGCAGTCCATGTTCTCTGTTCTCTGATTTCAAATGAGATGATTTTCTTCCTATCAGCTTTCTTCATGGTCTGGTTTCACAACAATATATAGAAATTGGAAATCATCTACTTTAAGGTTACGTAAATAATCTGTAGTCATTATTTTTGCTTTCTTAATTTTCAATTGTAAACTTGCCTTTACATTTTCTACCTTGACCTTCTTCAGGAATCATTCCAGGTTTTTGCTGTTTTGTGCTAGTAGTATAATGTCATCTCCATATCTTAAATTGTTGATGTTCCTTCCTCCACTTTGACTCCTCCTTCCTCTGAGTTTAATCCTGTTTTACATATGAAATGCTCAGCATACAATTAAACAGATAGGTTGATAAAATGCAGCCTCAGTTGACCCCCTTGCCAATTGGAAACTCTTGTGTTTCTCTGTATTCTGTTGTAATAGTAGCCTCTTGTCCTGAGTACAGGCTAAGCATCAGGATAATCGAATGTTGTGGTATACCCATTTTTTAAAGAGTGATCTCTAGTTTTTCATAATCTACACAATCAAAAGTTTTGCTATAATCTATAAAGTGCAAAGTTATTTTCTTCTGAAATTCTTTGATGTGCTCCATTACCCAACATATGTTTTCAATATGATCCCTAGTGACTCTTCTGTTCCTGAACCCAGCTTGTACACGTGGCATTTCTCACTCTATATATGGTAAAAGTCTTTGTTGTAGAATTTTAAGCACCACTTTACTTGTATGAGAAATTAATTCATTGGTCCTGGGTTACTGAAATCCTTTTACTGTCCCCTTTCTTGGGAATTGGTATATCTATTGAGCATTTCCAATCTATGGGCCATTGTTTTGTTTTCCATATTTGTTGACAGGTATTTAATTAGAACTAGAGTAGATTTTAGTTAGAAGTAGAGTAAACAATGGTGTACTAACTTTAGAAATGTAACTAGTTAGTTAAGCAGCACTACTCAAGCCAGTCATCCCAACAAATGCCAACAATTTTAGTACAGGCTAAGTAGAAGCACCCCCTCCCTCTGTAAAGGTCAGAACTGAAGATAACAATTCTCATGGGCCCTAAAGTGACAGCTGAAGTGGGACAAAAGGGAGAGAGGAAGAAAAGTGGGATCAACTTATATATTCAGCATTACTTTGCCTTTATAGCATTATCTGATACAACCTGGAATTTGCTTTATGGCCATGCTCCATTTGGATGGACAAAAAGTGCCCCCTGCTGGCAGCTGTAGTTACAGACAAGGCACATATGAAGCACAGAACTGGTACAAAGAAATGAAGGGTTCACTCACATTAGTATTTCCATCCATCACTGATATAGCACCATCATGACTTGAACATAAGAAATAGTATCACTGATCAGTCTTCAAAAGTATTTCAATAACCATCCAGTGTAGTACAGTGGTTAGGGCGCGAGCTTGAGAGATCCAAGCTCTAATCCCCACTGAGCCATGAAACTGACTGGGCCTGTCACTTTTTCATAGACTGACCTACCTCACAGAGTAATATGAAAATAAAGTTGGAGAGGAGGAGGTCGCCCATGTATTCCACCCTGAATTCACCGGGTGAAACAACAGGAACTGAAAGAAACACAAAGCATAAATATAGCAAATAAAATAATAATGTCAAGCATAAACTCTTGGCAATGTGGTTGTTGTGTGCCTTCAAGTTGTTTCCAAGTTATGGTGACCCTAAGATGAAGCCATCACAGAGTTCTTGGGCTGAGAGTGTGTGATGAGCCCAAGGTCACCCAGTAGACTTCCATAGCCAAGACAGGAATTGAACCCTGGTCTCCACGATCATAGACCAACTGTTACTGCCCTGGCTAGTCCGAGCTTTGGGGATATTAAAAGATATCCCTTGATATCACAATTCGGCTGCACTTCTCTATTCCTCTCCACGTGCTTGCGAGGCCACCAAACAAGCACGTAAACAAGCTCGGCCGTTAATAGCCGTAATATTCAAACTACAATACAGGCAGGCCAGAAATAGCTGACTCACTGCTTTAGGAGACCTCCAGGCAGTTTAAGTATGCACACCACTTACAAAAGAGCCTCTGCCCCGCGATGGCAGCTTGATGGGTAAACTATGCAATACCCAAGTACTCTGCATCTGCATACTGGCTACTCTATTGAGAATCGCTACGATAAGTCAATCATTCAGATTCTGAGCTTTTGGAGGCTTTGTCTCCAACTCCAAATCTATTGTTTTCCCCCAAGTATGGCATAGCCTGCAGTCACAATTCTCCTTATAAAAACCCTTGATTCCGAGACCTTCTTCGGATTGCTCCCCAGTTTCATCCCGCCTTGCTGCCGCTTTGCTTGGTGAGCCTCCCCTCAGCTCCACGTGCTGAGCTACATCGCACCCCAGCTTCGCTCTCTAGTTTTCCTGGGCTTCAGGACAGGTGAAGTATCACCCCAACCAGCAATTCCTCTAAAAATCCCTCTATACCACTCCAACCTTTATTTTCTTTAGTTATCTTGTATGAGTGTGTCGCATACACTGTTTTGCTTGTATTTAATAAACATCATTTATTATTTCAACTTCTGTGTTCTCCTTGACTCAACCCGACCCCGTAGACATAGGGTTCAAGATCTTGCTAAGTTACCCTGCCTCTCGTAACGCTAAGCAGTGCTGTGAGCTAATTTTCCCCAACTTTAGTTGAGCACATTTTGGTGTCTCTCCTGAGACCCCCAGTTCACAGGGTAACACAACACTCAAACCACTACACTTTGTGGGCTCTGTGGTACCACCATGCAATCCTGAACCATCCAGTCTCATTTGATTTTGAAACTTAAATAGGATTGGGCTTGGTTAGTGCTTGGGTGGATGACCAACTAGTATCCAGATAGATAGGGCTAGGAAATTATCCTTCAGGAAGCTGTGCTGGAAAAAGTCTTCTATTCAGAATTGGCAGTACTGGACTAGATGCACTAATGATTTGCTGGGTCTACCTAAAGGCAGCCCACACAGAATAATGACCAAATGGTGGGAGGCAAATATAATGTCCGTGTAGAAGGTAACATGGAGTACCTGGAGAAGCTAGATTAGAGACATGTAGTTGTTCCTTCAACATCATACAATGTTGGATACGGTTGCCACTCCTACAATACTGCTCAGTCAATAAACCATAAGCATTCATGACGTTGAACTAGCAGGATTGATGCATCCCTCTATTGCCATACTATCCTCTTCAATAAGAGTGTGGAGTCCTGCTCCATCTCCATCCACTCAGCACCAACTGCCTTTATCCTATCAGTGAACCTTTTCACGAGCTGTCACTGTTAATATCAGGCCAAAACATTTCGATGGTGACTGTTCACATATTTGGCTGGGAGTCATCCAATCTGAATAATGAAATGACAACAGAGAAGGTGATGTCCATGGATGTGGTGAAAGGGTGCCAAAGAGGAGAGACTGTGGTCATAACGATCTTAGGAAAGATGAAATAGCCTGGGGGGGAAATGCCATTGTGAAATGAAAAGTGGAGAAAGGAAATGAAAAGAAAGTCGAGCAAGGATGATCAAAGTAAGCTTTGGCAATAGATTTACAAATATGTTAGCAAGTCTTGCTGTCAAAACCATGGGAATGCTCCTGAAGCCATTGCCTCTCTCATACTAACTGATGTGAAAGCATGCATCTGCCTGCTTCAAAGTAAACTTATTGCTGACTCTGTCTAAGCACATGCTGGTTCTGCTGATATACACAGACACATGTCCACACCTGAAAACATGAGGCACTGAGAAAACAGTGAGTGGCTCCCAAAGCACATAAGGCAGGAAGCCACCTACCATTGGCTGTGCCAGTTATTTTCTCACTGACCTCACAGAACCCAGTATTACGAAAGTTAGAGAGTAAACTAAATAAACAAAGAGAACTTGGGCCATTTCTGCACTAGGCTGTTATAGTGCTGTTATTCCACTTTCAACAGCCTATGGAATCCTGGGGTTTGCAGTTTAGGGAGGGACTGACTGGCCCCTCTCTAAACTGCAAACCCCGGGATTCCATAGGATGTTGGAAGTGGAATAATAGCACTATAACAGCCCAGTGCAGAAATGGCCTAAAACCCAGAGCACCATCAGACACCACTACACTAAGCTATGAATAAACCTTGCTCAACATCACTGGAGGGTTACATATGAGTAAACATACATATAAGGTGACCACATGAAAGAGAAGACAGGGCCGCTGTCCTTTTAACGGCCATGCGGAAAAGGGAATTTCAGCAGGCTGTTGCTTGCATGACAAGTGACACCTGCTGAAATACTTGCTACCACGCAACAATCAGAGGTACAGAATCCCCATCCTCTCTTCCACATGGCCATGCTACATTTAAAATGAAAAGCAACCTTCCAGATATTGATAACCTTTTTTAAAAAAACTCTAAATCCCTGTATGCAACAATACACATGTGTCTCATGCTTCATCCTTTCACGCAGAAGCACAAGTCGGCCTTTTTAATAAAGCCCCAATAATGATCCTGCTTTAAAGGACAAGGGCTAATCACTTCCTGCTTAGCATTCCAGCCACATGACAGTGGAGATAGAATAAATCAGGGCAAACAGCAAGATGCAGTATGACTAATTTTCATGTAAAAAGGGGTGATTGCCTTTAAAAAGGTGGAGGGGGGGGACTATTGTGATGTGTTTTTTTCCCCTTTCCTAAGCCGTTAAAGCCCCAAACATCCTCGTCTTATCGGTTTATGAATTATTAATTTTTTAAAAAGCGAGAAAGGAGGCATCCCCCCCTTCTTAAAAAAAACAAAAACAAAACTCATCTGCTAAGCCACCAACCACCACAGACTGAAGTGCCTCACACTGATTCCTGATTTACATAGTCCCAGTTGGAAGCTAATGAAGACTGCTGAGCCACCTTTCAACAGGCAGATAAACCTTCATGTATTTAAAAGCAGGGAATGCGTGCTTGTTGCTGGCAAATTATTCATCTAAGATCTGAAGTTTCTGACACCGCCTGCGTCAGATAAACTGTCACCCAAATTGCAAACTAATTAGTGATTCAAACATTTTCGAGCTGATTGATGACAGAATAATTTACGCTTGTTTCTCAGTTTCCAGCTGGCACAGGCTGCTGACTGGAGCCCTAATTAGCGCGAGTACATCAGTCATGTTCTGCCAAGGCAGCACATACAATTAAAAGGCAGTTTAAATGGAATATCACATTAAAAAGGCTGGTTGATGCAAATGTGAGGAAACAGCACTTTAGGAAGAAATGACAACAGAACCCCATAAACCAAAACAGAATAGATCAGGATTTTTTTAACACACACACACACGAAGGAACTTTTACTTTATTTCGGTTATTTAACTAAACAAAACAAGCAGTGTGGCAGTACCTGTTTGCTAAATACTTCTTAATCTGATCAGCTCTGGAAATCATTGACTCCTATTAAGAGTCTGGGCAAATATTTTAATGTTTATTTTGTCCTGTTGGCTTCAACAGTGAATCCCGAATTTACAAAGGGTGAAACTTTGTTAACTACATTCCGGCTTACCCCAAACAGCTTTCATCCAATCTTGAGAGAAAGGCATGATATGAATAAACAAATAAATAAGAGTTAAAATCATTTTTCTTGCCTTCACGCTCTATCGTCAGATTACCACCTCCTGCACACTACTTCATATGTGCTTACAGATAAAGAAACTAAGTACAGCATGTACTTAGTGTTCTGGCAACGGGTTAAGGACTTGGAAAGGTTTATTTGAATGACAGAGTTCTGAGTAATCTTATACCTCAGGTTCAGCAAAATCTACCTGAGTGCTGTAACTATCCATCTGCCTCTTCATCATATTGTATCATCCCACAACTAAAATGACATTCATAAAAAATAACATCTTCATTATATAATAAACTGTTGGCTGGAATCCTGTATCAGAGTTACAAGTGTGTAACCTGGAGTTATGTACTTATAATGGTTATGTATTCACAATTCTTATGAAGCCCCTAGTTTAAGCAATATATAGGGACCATAAAAATCTCCCAATATCCCAGGAAGCAGCTGCTGTGATCGATGGGGGTCCATTCCCTTGTCACTTGGGAAGGAGTTGGCTGCCATTCCCACCCCTGCTTGCACAAGCGATCTCCAGTACAAGAGGGAATTGCAACAGGGACCCTGTTTCTACCTGTCACAAAGAGGATTGGTCACAAAAGAAGTAGAAACAGCAGCCAGCTGCTTCCTGAGCAACAGAGGAACAGACCCCCATCTACTGCGCCAGCTGCTGCCTGGTACATGGAGACTGGGGTCAAGTGTGTAGCACCATAACTACAGTGCTTACACGTACATAAGGATCATAAAAGATTCTAGCCATCATTTATAAAATCTAGCTAGTATATTATTACTTAAGTGAAACAACAAAACAAGTGGTATAGATAAAGATTTACCAGTTTTACAGTTTAACTGAATTAAGGAAAGGTCGCAATGTTGGTATGCAAGTTACATCTGATTCTCAATAGGTCAGTAAAACACCTGGCATTAGCAAAACAAGTAGTGTTTTGCCTCTCACCCTTCCAGTGGACACATCCTTGGTCATCTCAGTATCCTTTCAAAATTTATACAACCATTATTTAAAAATGGAGACAATAATACTCCTCCAGTTTCTTGCACCAAAAATCCTAGGGGAAATCACAAATCCTGCTCAATTTGTTTTTGTGCAAGATTTATATGCTCATCTACAGGCCCTTTCACAATTACATAATTATAGCACTATGATTCCATGTTAACTGCCATGGTAACATCCTGTGGAATCCTGACATTTGTTTGTTTTGTTTGATACTTTTCTCTCGAAAGGGACTCATTTGCAGTTTAGGAAGAGGTATTGAGAATTCTCAGCCAGAAAGCTCTAGTTGCTCAACAAAAGCTACAAACCCCAGGATCTCACAGAAGGCCACCGTGGCAGTTAAAGTGCAATGAAAATGCTGTAATTGTGTAATGTGACCAAGGAGAACTTTTAGAGGAGTCACTGACATTATTTAAACATGCATGTAATATCTGTATTGCACATACTGTATAACCTTTTGCCAAAAATAAATAATTAGGAGATATGCCCACAATAAATCTGGCCTTTCCATTTTCATATCCCCAACATCTTTCTTCACAATTCTCATAAATTAGGCATCAGGTAGTACTATTGGTGTTGATAAAGAATTTTATAGACATTTTTTTTCATACTAATGCAGGATGAATATCCTGAACCCTGTAAATATATTTACTTTTGTGCCTATCATGGTATCGGATGGCCAGTTGTTCCCTCTCGTCAGGTTTTGAAATTATCATCTTTATTTCTTCTCTCTACATAACTATCAGATAAATGTATGATAGCAAGCCTTCCACAACTTACATTCATAAGTTAGTTGCTGGGACACAGTTAGATCTAAAGCCAAAGTAGACTGGATTGAGACTTGTTTAGAGCAGAAGTCACCAACATGTGATTGTAGAATTGCCTCCGGCCCTCAAGGTTCTCTTTGCATTTCTTGGCTCTTCCGACTGTTACTTTAGTGGAGAAACCCTAACCCGGGGTCTACAATTTTAATATTAAAATATGATTCTGTGTGCCAGAGAGGGTCCCCTGAAGGGGCATGTAGGCAGCCATGGTCAAAAGACTGAAAACCAGGTCAGGCCAGTAAAATCCCCAGTCACGTAGCCCTAAGAGACCTCAAGATGTGTAAAACCACAATAAACAAAGGGTCCACAGCCCCAGGAAGCCGACTTGAGGGGATTAGCATGTCTGCCCCAAGTTGAGCAAATATCCCATCAGGAAAGGACCATTTACATGAAGTCACACCACAAAACACAGCCAAAGATCCTGAGACTTTGGCAACACCTTGCAATCCCATCACACAAA
Organism: Cyclura pinguis; assembly: GCA_030412105.1. NCBI lineage: Eukaryota > Metazoa > Chordata > Lepidosauria > Squamata > Iguanidae > Cyclura > Cyclura pinguis. Next base: position 269,053,584 of record CM059600.1, on the reverse strand, counting down.
GGAAATTACCAGTGTGTAGCTTCGTGCCCACTGTGACATCCATTGTTCTCCCTGGGAAAGGATTAGTCCTTCAGGTACTTTTTCCCCTACAAATAGTCCCAGTTTTTGAGCGGTTCTTTGGATCACTCCCAGTCATCCCAGCAGACCGTTGTTCTATCCATTGAGTGATCCCCTCAGCCCTCTCTGTGCTGGGCACCACTTCTTTGCTACCTTCTCGGACCCAGGACTTCAGGACAAGGTGAAGTATTACCCCAACAACACCCCCCTCGAAACTCCCCTGTCCAATTTCCTCTCTTTTATTTCTTAATAGCTCTTGGGTGAGTGTGTACGTGATTGCATTGGTGCGTGAGACTTCCATTCAATAAAATCCATTATTTGGCAATTTGGTCTGGTTTTTGGCTTGGCCCGACCCTGTAAACACTGGGTAAAAAGACCCCGCTAGGTTACCCTGCCTCTTGCAGTGCTATTGCTTGTGCTTTGGCTAGTTTCCATTCCCCATCACGTGGAGCACATTGAGGTGTCCCCCAAGGGACCCCAGAAATCAGGGTAACATATGGATACATAGAACTACGTACCAGCAACTGTTGATTTTCTGTATTTTCTACCTGGCAGATGTGATTTATATTTTGATGGCTCTATTGGCCATATTTGACTTCTTGGAGGCTACATTATACAAAAATAGCCAGCATGGTGTAGTGGTTTGAGTGTTGGACTTATGACCCTAGAGACCAAGGTTCAGGGTAAAATCAGGTGTTTCTGGACCTCCCTATCTGTCCCATCCAGAAAGCTGAATTGCATTTCACCAAAGTTTCCAGGAGTGGCAACTCATCGTTTAAACAGGTTGTACACTTGCCTCCTACATTCTAAATAGGATTGCCAGAGTGAAAATTGGACTCAGCTCCTGTACATTTAAAGGTTGCATAGAAAGAGAATTTTACCAGGCCTTGATTGTTTCTGGTTGCATGACAAGCAACACCCGCTGAACCTCCCTCTTCTACATAATGATTAAAAGTAAAAGAGCTGTGACCAGTTTTCACTCTGACAAACCTATTTCTAAATTTACAGGAAGAATTCTCTGGTATAGTTCAGATACTGGAGCTCTTTAGCGGACAATTTTAAGTGCCTCAGCAAAGTACAAATCCCAATATTTGGTTGGACAAAGCCATGACAATTAACATAGTAATCTTCAAAAATGCAATAGGTCCTTTCACACAACACCGATCTAGTGCATTGATGCCAAAGCAACACCCTATGGAATCCTAGGACTAGGAGTGCAAGGATAGATACCAGTAAATAAAATTCTCAACCAAAGAGCTTTAGTGCTTCACCAACCCCCAAATCCCCAGATTATGTAGGATACTGCCACCACAACTAAAGTGGAATCATAATGTTGTAATGGTGTAGTGTGAAAGGACCCAAAGATCCATGTCTGACTGATTTAACTCATAACATTACACCATTGGTGAGAATAGAATCATGACTGTATCATTTGTTAAATGAGGGATAAAAAATCTCAAGGCAAACATATAGTTATGCTGGCAGAAATGAAAACCCAAGCCATATCTTTGTTAGTATATTGAATTCTTCATGTCTCAAACATGAGTGTTCTGTGGATCTTCTCATAAATGATCACAAGAACAATGAGCAGGAGCACAAGCTAATGACATATTTTCAGAACCTTAGAAAGCATTACAAGATGAGCCACTTCAACATTCAAATACTAAATTAGTAACTCTGGGAAAATGAAAGGCCACAAGTATTTTGTAAGTGCCATTTGAATTGCAGGTCCAAAAACAAGTCAGTTCAGCTGAAACATAAAGAAGTAGATTTTTATATACAAGCATTAAGAGGAGTAAAGGAAAGGGCTAATTTACATATGGAGTTAATTTAATTTAATAGCAATATAGTGAGATCTCAAAGTTCTGTATCAGGTTGCGGATGTTTCCTATAGCAATAGTCCATATCAATAAATGTACAAGTGCCATATAAAATTGTGTACCTCAGGGGGTTTCATTGGTATTAAGCATTCAGTTAAAAGGGAAATAAATTGTATGGAGACAGTGACAGTGATACTCAAGGAAAAATCTGCAGTTTTGGGAAGAACAGTTTTACAAGATCACAATTGGTTTTCATATCCAGAGGGGCACCAAGGAAGGATCCCACAGAAGGAATGTAAATAATATTCACGACTATTCTTATCCTTGATTAGAAAAGTTGTCTTGATAGGTTAAAACCTATTGAGACATGCAATCAAAATACTGGAAGTCTTGATAAGGTGTCAGAGACTGGAAAAAAACCAACCCAGCACTTTTAAGTCCCCCCTTTATTTATTTTTTTCACAAACAAACTCTCCTCCTTTTTGCAAAGAACTACAAAATATGAAAGATAACTGAAAAACAGAGCAAACCCTTTGTAATGTCATTGTGAGAAAACTTTTATCTTTTTTTTCATTCTCATATGCAAGAATGGACTAAACATAGATCTATATTGTTTGAGGGTCTTATCTAGCTTGTTATCCTGGTGGGGGAGATAGTCCAAACAAGAACATAAGGAGAAGCTGAAGCCAATTCAAGACAGATGACAAGAAGGAAACCTGAAACAGAAGCATGATCAGTGCATGTTTTCATTGTGGAAATAAAATAGGTAGGTTGTATGATAACCAAGGAAGAGCAACAATTAGCAGTTAACCATGGGTCTGTCCAAGCTATTGCAAAAAAGTGTTATTTCTCATTACACAAAATCTTATTTATTACCATTTGGGACTTCCTAGGATGGTATTTTCAATTCATACAGCCTCCTCCCACCAGCAGGGAGGAGAGGGAAGATGAAGGAAACTGGGCAGTAAATTTGACCAATAAACATTTGGATTTCATAACAATATAGAAAATTGGCCAATCATAGATCTCATCTGTGTCTTACTATTAGTTCTGGAGATCTGAGTGGGTATGCTTTATCTTTTTAAAGGTACAATGTTAAAAAGATATATATTTTACTATACTAACAGTAAGAGATTCATATGTTCATTAAATAAGGGTTTGTTTGTTTGTTGCTGTTATATATCCAGGAATAATAAGAACCCAGCTTCTAGGCAGAAATAAAATATTTCTGTTTGTGCCTGAAATTGCTTCTTTATGTTCTGTGAAACAGTCAACGTCATCTAGTTGTGAAAAAAACCAACCACCAAGAACTTTAGCAACGCCAACAGAAACGTTTCCTCCATCTGTTTTCTCCTTAATAGGCCATCTCTAAAATGCTGAGTCCAAAGAACAAAGCTAATACACAAACATGGCTAAGAATGGCCACTCGTCTAGCCAAGTTTCTTCCCAGTATGCCAAAATGTTAAGATATTTATCCACTGAGGAGTTTGGATGGCAACCCAAAAAATACTGTGCAAGGGGTCACCTACAAGCAGAATTGTGCTGAGGGATTACAGTGTGATTTCTTGATGTGACTTCTACAGGATAAGAGGCTGTGTTGTTGTGGGAAACCTCATTTAAAGCTGCAATCCAATACACATTTCTATCAGTCAGTAAGTTCCACTAAACTCAATAGGATTTGGTTTTGAGTAGGAATGAGAGCCAGCATGCTGCAGCGGTTTGAGCATTGGACTATGACTCTGGAGACCAGTGTATAATTCTCTGCCCTGCGATGGAAATCCACTGGGTGATCCTGGGCAAGTCACAATCTCTCAGTCTCAGAAGGACGCAGGGGCAAACCTCCTCTGAACAAACCTTGCCAGAAAAACCTAGTAATAGGTTTGCCTAAGGATCACCTTATTTCGGAAATGACTTGAAGACAAAAACAACAAAGGAATGTATAAAACTGCTTTATAAAGCACTAAGAATGACCCAGATATACACTATTGGTTGAACTGCAATACAGACAGAGGCAATGCAATGATCAGAAGCACACAATTCCACCATTTTAGGGGGAGATTGGTAAGTAGAAAGGAGCAGATCTCCAGAGCATTTTTTTTTGGGGGGGGAACACTTTTGTATAATGTTGTTGATGTGGTTGTGTACCTTCAAGTCATTTCTGACCCTAAAGTGAAGCTGTCATAGGGCTTTCTGGGGCTGAGAGTGTGTGATGCACCCAAGGTTACCCAGTGAGTTTCCATGGCTGAGCAAGGAACTGAACCTTGGTCTCTAGGGTCATAAGTCCAACACTCAAACCACTACACCATGCTGGCTATTTTTGTATAATGTAGCCTCCAAGAAGTCAAATATGGCCAATAGAGCCATCAAAATATAAATCACATCTGCCAGGTAGAAAATACAGAAAATCAACAGTTGCTGGTACGTAGTTCTATGTATCCATATGTTACCCTGATTTCTGGGGTCCCTTGGGGGACACCTCAATGTGCTCCACGTGATGGGGAATGGAAACTAGCCAAAGCACAAGCAATAGCACTGCAAGAGGCAGGGTAACCTAGCGGGGTCTTTTTACCCAGTGTTTACAGGGTCGGGCCAAGCCAAAAACCAGACCAAATTGCCAAATAATGGATTTTATTGAATGGAAGTCTCACGCACCAATGCAATCACGTACACACTCACCCAAGAGCTATTAAGAAATAAAAGAGAGGAAATTGGACAGGGGAGTTTCGAGGGGGGTGTTGTTGGGGTAATACTTCACCTTGTCCTGAAGTCCTGGGTCCGAGAAGGCAGCAAAGAAGTGGTGCCCAGCACAGAGAGGGCTGAGGGGATCACTCAATGGATGGAGCAACGGTCTGCTGGGATGACTGGGAGTGATCCAAAGAACCGCTCAAAAACTGGGACTATTTGTAGGGGAAAAAGTACCTGAAGGACTAATCCTTTCCCGGGGAGAACAATGGGTGTTGCAGTGGGCACGAAGCTCCACACTGGTAATTTCCTTTGTGTGATGAGATTGCAAGGTGTTGCCAAAGTCTCAGGATCTTCGGCTGTGTTTGTGGTGTGACTTCATGTAAATGGTCCTTGCCTGATGGGATATTTGCTCAACTTGGGGCAGACACGCTAATCCCCTCAAGTCAGCTTCTTGCGGCTGTGGACCCTTTGTTTATTGTGGTTTTACACATCTTGAGGTCTCTTAGGGCTACGTGACTGGGGATTTTACTGGCCTGACCTGGTTTTCAGTCTTTTGACCATGGCTGCCTACGTGCCCCTTCGGGGGACCTCTTTGGCACACAGAATCATATTTTAATATCAAAATTGTAGACCCCCAGATAGGGTTTCTCCAGTGGAGTAACACATAGAACAAGGAGAAAGAGTGATAACTAAGGAAGCTGCTTTTGCTATGAACTTCTTATTTATCAATGCTGAAGTAAAAAGTGAAGAAATTCAAACCAACTATAGTAAACAACAGAGGTTTTCATATCCTGCTTCCAACACCCAACTGTTTTCAAGGAATAATCAAAGAAAAAAAATAGAACTCCAGCTGTTATCTGTGCATATTGCAAATATAGATGAGAATTAAGTGCATTTCGTAGTCTTTCTTTTTTTAATATGACAGAATTATAGTTCTGCAAGGACTAAGCCATGAAATACTAGATGCCATGCACAAAATTAATGGTGTTTTAATATGATTGTTTAATTGTGTTAACAATTTTTTTAATCATCAGGTTTTTAAGCTTCATCTTATTTTAACCTTGTTGTAAGCCATCTATGGTCCAATGCTGGCAGAAAGGTAGAATAGCAAATAAATAAATAAATAATACATTTAAACGTTGACCTGCAAATTTACTTTTGTAAAAGAAACTCTCTGTATCAGCCTGGCAATAAGTGCTTAGAATGGAGGTATAGTATAATTCTGTACTAAATAAGAAATCTTCAAAATAAAACAAATTCCTGCCCAAAACTCAGGTTGCTTCATAAAAGTCCAAAAGGGCCTTGGCAGAAGCTAGGGTGGATATTTATTATTTTCAAGGGAAAGATTATCCCCTGTCGATTGATTACTATTCAGAATCTGTGGAAGTTTTGTTCTTAGACTACTGACAATGCCGTCCTTACACAGTGATGGGATCCTCCAACCTGTAAGTACAGTCTAGCCTGCCAGGATTCCCAGTCCAGCATAAAAAGCTTCACTTGTTGGCACCCTACTTCTTCTGAAGCCGACCCCACCTTCACCAGAAAGGAAATGGGGCATGACAGCAAGTTAGTTTTGGCCTCAAGGATGAAGATTGGTTGCTTCCAACCATCTCTCCCATAAACATAACTGTTAAGATAGGGAAGGGGCTGGGGAAGTGAGGCTGGATGTCCTCAACCAACATTTCAAGACTTACCCAGGTCCCAACCTCAAACGAGGAAAAAAAAACCAGGAGATTTTTCACACTATGCAATTGCAGCAGCATGATTCTATTGTAACTGCCATGGTTTCATCTTATGGAATCCCAAGCTGTTTAAGGAAGAGTGCTTAGAATTCTTGACCTCACCAAACTACAAACTGCAGGATTTCATAGAATGAAGCCATGGGAATTCAAGTGGAATCATAATGTGTAGTGAGAAGGGGCCCCAGGTCCATGAACAAAGTGATGACCAGGCCCATTCCTGAAATCCACCCACCCAAGATCGTGAAGGCAACTGCCCATAAAAAAGAATCCCAACCAGCTCTTACAGCTTAATGACTTTAGTGACATTAGTGCCTCCAGTGCCTTATAGCTCAGTGACAGTAGCTGTTATGGGCCAACAACTGTCTAAAAAGATGCATGCTCCTCCACCAACTCCTTGCTTTCCTAAGAAATGTTCTGAAATAGATTGTCTATGAAAATTTCCTCATAGCTTGAGGAAAACAGAGCTACGACCAGACTGAAACTGAGAAAGTCTGAGGGAAGGTGAGAGCTGAGTAATAACCGAGAACATTCTGTGTGCCCCTCTGAAAACCTAACGGAGGAGGAGTGTCAGGATGTTAAGCCACAAATCCCCCCATCTTATGCACAACCTATATATTTGTAAATATGTAAGAATATTACGAAAGAAATTAGTGACCTCATTCAAAAGAAAACAGAAATATTTTTTGTGTGCCATACCTCTGAAAGCTAACAGAAGGGGGATTCAAACATTTAATGGTGAGTCTGCTAGAACAGTGCAACAGCTTCTTGATTTTGTTCATGACCCAATTTAGTGAGATTCAGGTTGTGCATGGGTTAGATTTGGACAGATTTGGGGCTGATCCAACCCATTTGGACCTGAATCTGCATCCATATGCAGAAATCTGACTTTACACAGCATCCATTGACTCTCATCGAGGAATCCGTAACATCCATAACATTTTTAATTTTGGTTTATAGAATTGTATGAAATTTGGAGGCATGCTAGTCCCTTTGTTTTCATATGTTTAATATTTGCTAAGTGTGCTGATTTCCTGTACTGTGGTAGTGTTTGTAAGCTTGTGTACTCCTGCTCCACATGAGCAGGAGTACACATAGAATAGAAAAAATGAGTTCAAATTGCAAGAAAGGGAATTCTGCCTAAACACGACCTCAGAAGGTGGTCATTTCTTGTGTGCTCGAAGTATTTAAGTAGAAGTTAGATAACTAGTTCTATCCGGTAATTTAGTAGTAGATTTCTGCACTGGTAGTAGGTTGGACTAGATGGCTTTTGCAATCTTTTCCACATACACACATGCGGAACAAACAGACACAAGAGAAAAGTAAAAACAGTATAAAGCACACTAAATAAGTATCAAACCTAAACATTGAAAACAAAACAAAAAACTTTAAAATGAGGGCAAAAGTGTATGTCTGTGGCCGTTTCCGCACGGGGTGAGGGAATCGCCCCATGACGCTACTTACCGGACTTTTCGGCTCCCTGGTCCAGTCCACGTCACCCCGGAGCAGTGCGTGCTCACCGCTCTGCACTGCTCTGGCGTCGAAAATGGCGGCTTTCGGTTGGTCGAGGGTCTCAACCAATCGCTGAAGCTTGCCAGCCTAAAGCCCGCCCCCGGTCGATCGCAGGCTTGCAACAATGCGAGCCTGCGAATCTGCATAAGGGAGCAGGCTCGCAATGGCACGCTCCATGCTTTTGAAAGACCAGTTTTTAGCGGTCTTTCAAAAACACGCTGGATGACCACTTGAGGTCATTCCGGAGCGGGCTGGGGTGTGGATCTACGTTAAGTAGGTCCAACCCAGTCCGATCCCAGGTGCAGACATCCTCCCTGGAGGACGCTCTGCCCCATTTTAAAAACCCCATGTGGAAATGGCCTGTGTGCCCCATGAGTTGTTGGTTTGGCCTAGTGAGTTGAGAAACCATAAGGAAGAAGCTGTATTTATGAGTTCAGTTGGGAGAGGAGGAAAGGAGCTGTGCTTGCCAGGGAGAAGAGTTACATACTTATCACCTTGTAATTCTGTAGTATGAATTTAATGTATGGCTTTAAGAGATGATCAAAGGGCAAATTCCTTATAGTAGAATTTGTATTACATCTTGTATCTATTTTATATTTTATTTCGGGATTTGAGGTTGACTCCAATAACTTGAACAGCAGGATTTCCTGCACTGATATTTTGTGGGAAACTGTGCATGTGCTGGATTCCATATAAAATATAAAGCATTGTTGCTGGTGCAGTTGCGTGCACACACTCACACAATTTGCACACATACGTACTCATATCTGCAAATTGTTTAAACATTTGTAGTTGTGTTAGTAATATTCATTTATAAGGTGACCTTATGGAATCTAAGAGAAGGGTACATGGGTGCCAGCAACAAGGAATGGACAAATGCCTAATAAACTTGTTAGTAACACGCAATTAAAAACGTACCTTCAAATTGTCCCAGTTTGGCAAGAACTGACTTGATTAATCCTCTACCATCCCACTTTTTCAGGTGCTTTTAAAATCTTCCAATTTCTCTCTCCTCTTCCTACTTTGACCTCAGCTTACTTCAGTTCTTCCAAAGTGAGTTCAAAGTACAAGAGTTGTTTGCACTCAGTTAACTCAGTTGGGAAGATGAGAGAGAAGGTAGCAGAATCTTTCTCTTCCCAATAGGCTTAGGCAGAAGCAAACTGCTGCAAACTTTGCTAGATTGTCTTTTCTTCCTCATTAATAACTGTCAACACCTTGACAGCACTGTGCTGTTGCTTGACCACAAATGTCCTGGTTTTAATCTGTGAAATGCTGGAGGGCATGTAAACAACCAATGTAAAGGATAAGGAAGAGTAGGACTCATAACCCAACTGGATCCATCAAAATTGGCATGATTTAATATGGGAATCAACTACATTGGGAGCACAGCCCCAATGACATCTGAAGTCATTGAATAGGTAAACACTGCTTATTGTGTTGAGGTTAAATATCACAGTGGGAAGTTAAGTGGACGGCTAGAGAACAGTCACCATTAAAGTTCAGAAAGGGGAAAAAAAGCCGGAAAAAAATAGGAAAAATAAACAAAGGAGCTGTACTACTGCCATGGCTAATGGTGAACCCCTTGAAAAAGAAGCTGTTGGCCTATTTCTCCACTTGTGGAAAGAACCCAGTGAAATGGTCCTTGACTAAAGAATCCAAAGAATTTCAAGGGGCTGTTTGTTCACTGCTGTAGGTTTTATTGTCATTTTCATTATTTTTTTATGCATAGACTGGGGAATCCTTTTTTTGTGGGAAGGGGAATTTAAATGTTTTACAAAAACCACAGTTCCTTTGCTAGCAAAGATTGGCACCTCTCTTTATTTAACATGGTTTGTGCTTTACTGTTTAGGTATATACATCTCAGTGCTCTCTCAGTTGGCACACAGGTGCATGCCTCTAGGGACAAAATTTGATTTGTCACTTCAGTAATAAGGAATGATGATAGCTCTAATCTCATTTTTTTATTTACACTTCAACTCTAAAAAAAATGCAAACAGCCTTGTCTCAATGTATTTTTCAGTCATTTCCTACCAGCAAAGCAACAATGGAACAGAGGACAAAAAGGCACACTTTCCCAGCCTGTGCAGAATAGGTGTTAAAACTACAATGCCAGACCCTTGTTGTAATGTATACTGCATATCTGATGATACTAGTTCATCTTACTCTAGTCTGACCTCTATGTGGGGGAGGTTTTCATGAATATAAACTGCCTTGGGGTTCAAACCTTGTCTGCTAAGGTGTTTTTGAGATTATCTATAGAACATGACAGATGAGCCCTTGACTCGTACAACACTCAAGCACAGAACAAAGAGGAGTCACTATGCTAAACACAAATAGAATGCAAAGCGGAAGATGTGCTAAAGCACTCCAATTTGCTTCTGAGAGTGGTGAAGGCTGAAAGCTCATGTTATTCACACTCTCACAAAATGACATATGAGTCTGTGAGACACAAACTAGGTTGGGTGGTAACTGTCTTTTTAAAGAATTCATTTAATAATTTATACCAGCAAATATACACCGACACATACAATTTCAGCATACATTTCCAGACTCTGATCTCTGGACTGCAAATGCTGACGGATGTCAGTGCTTAGCCTCTTGTCTTGCTGCAAAGAGGAGCGGAGTCACTTGGGGAGAAACTGGCAAGACTGGGACCGTCTTCCAGCTTTGCCCGGGAAGAAGCTGAAACAGTAGGAGATACATTTACAGCTTCTGGAAGTCAGCTGTGTACACAACCTATTTAAAAATAAAGTCAAATGCCACTTTTCAGCATGGGTAATCTGCTGGAGGCTACATGTTGGTGAGGTGAATCTGAAGAAGAAATTAGTGAGTATGTGCAGAATAACAAATAGGTGAGTTGCCCTCAGCCTTCTCTTCTCTCACTCTCTCTTTTGTCCTGTTGCCCTGTGTAGAAGCTAGCTTCTTGAGATCAGTACCAACTGCCATCTTCAGCACAGAAAGAAAAATTAAGGAAATATTGGCTGGCATCTTGTTCATACTTACGATGTCATAAGCTGAAGTTGTGACATCATAATTATTACAGCTCATGTTTACAGTTGTTGCACAATCACAAGGACCAAAAGTCCACCCCACCACAAATCATATCTTTGAAGCCTCACTCACCCCTACACAGAGCCATTTCCAAGGAGCCGGAAAGTAGGGTGGTGGATAATTATATGTCCACCTTGATACTGGAGACAGGCAGCTGCAGAGACCACTGTGGGGTGCTTTCAGGGTCCTATTGCACCTCTCTTGCTTCAGCGTGCCTTGTGATTGGGAGCGGGCTGGATATGTCATTATTCATTGCACTGGCCTCTAGTGTTTCAGAAACGACTGTGTGGGGTGGGGAGCTGCAAGGCTTCAAATGTAGGATTTTGGTGTGTAGCATTGGGAGATGTAGTACCTACATATGGGGCAGATGAAGGATGGGGTCTGCTCTGGCAGCTACATGACAAGACAAGTACTGTTGAGAAGGATGCAATGAAAATGAAGTTGGGTTAGGGAACAGCAGTATGTAGTCAAGAAAGCAAAAGATCAGACAAGGCAAGAGATATTACCCTAGCCACCTCTCTTTATCTCTGTTGCCTCCTATAGTCACAGCTCAGGATTCACAATTTAACCATAAAGAAACTGAAAAATGGAAAAAAAATATTTTAAAATATTTTTAAGAAGTAATTACCTCACATCCACTGCAGAAGCAGTTCCAGGGCAGCTGGGAATGTGACAGCAGATGTGGGAGCCAGGCAAAGCCCAGGTGGCTCCAAAGTGGGCATCTTGGATGCTCCCTGGAGGTGCGGCGTCAGGAAGGGAGTTTACTGCTTTCTCACCTCACCAGTGGCAGAGTGGGGAAGAGTTTCAGCGAGGACACAGCAGCAGGGCCAGTGCTGCCACCCTCAACAATCCCAAGGCAGCCAGTAGCTTCTGGCCAAAGCTCCTTCCCCATCCCGCCATTGTTGGCCGTGGAAGAGGTCCCGATTCTGGTCACTCATTCACAAGTGAGCAACCAGGACTGGGACTGCCCCCACTGCCAACAATTACAGGAAAGTGAGGCGCTTTGGCCAGGAGCTGCTGGCCATCCTGGGATTGCTGAAGGCGTCATTAATGAACCTGGTCACTTGTTCACAAGTGAGCTTCCAGGATCAGAACTGCCACCACTGCCAACAATTAAAGGGTGGTGAGGAACTTTGGCAAGGAATTGCTGGCCATCCTGTGACTTTGGCAGGGACGTGGCAGTGGCAATTGGTGTATCACCGCTCTGGCCACAGCTTGTCAACATCTCCGCTGCTGCTCTGCACCATTTTTTTCATAGGAACTTGAGAATGCATTATTTTTAGTATTTGCAAGGGATCCTGGAACCAATCCCTCTAGAATATGGTGGGGCAACTATAGTTGCACTTGAAATTATGCTTGCTCATCACTCTACTCCCATCGTTTCCTGACCTATGGGTTTCCAGACATATTGTTTTGTCAGAGGTCTGAACTTAACATGTGGAGAGGGCTTTTGAAATTAGGCCAAGGGCCCCATAACACTGGACCAAGGACCTGACTTAGTCTGTCCAACCCTGGTATACATAAAGGAAATTCTACTGACTGTGAATCCCAAAGTCCATCTGATTACATTTATGAACGTCTACTACTTATGTGTGTCCTGTGATGAAAGGCCTTGGCTGGTTCATATTACCAGATTCATCTGTCATCAGGTTGTGGCTTGCATGTGTGAATGGACTGACACAGAGAGAACTGCCATACTTTTTCACATCACTTCAGTTGTGATGCTTGCCAGAGAAGTCATCTCACACATTTAAGTGAAGTCATGTCAGACATTCGGTGAAGTTGTCAGCCACCAGTTACCAAGTACACAACAATTGTAAAGGGAAAGGCCACAGCAATGGGGGGGGGGCAAATTTTTGCATGGAGTGAGTCCCAGGTGCAACATGTGGCATGTACACAATGTATAGATGGAGAAAGCCTCCTGATTGACATTAAGGAAAGCCACTGCCAGTTGACAAAAAGACAGTACTCAACCACATGGTCCAGTGTTCTGATCTGGTATGTTTCAATGCTCCCAAGAACTGAGAAAAATGCAATGAAAATCTAGTGTGTATGAACTGGGCCAAAGAGAGCTCAGAGTTCACTCGTACGCTGAGTTCTTATAATTAGAAACCCCTGAGCTAATTTCAACTAAAGTACTCTTTATAAATTAGGTGGATGTGCAAATCAAAAACCAAAGGAGAAGAGAGTGTATAATTCTGGAGAAATTACATAGCTCTTCTTTACTTATCATTCTGTTACAATTATTTTCAAATAAGTGATCATGCAGACAAACCACAGTTGTTTTCCTGTTGGATGGTGGCAGGGGCTGTTCTGTAGGGAAACATGATGACCTGTGAATGACTCAAGGGTGTCAGCAGACCAGTGTGACAGAAACTTCCTTATTCCTGTACACAACTACCCTGGGGTGATAACTTATAAACTTATAAGTGGGGTCCTCTCAGACTCTGAGGCCATGTTCCAGCAATGGATACTAGAAGAATGATATTCCTTCAGCCTAAGCATTTTGATCCCCAAAGGCCTGGTATCCTATCAGGTTATAACTCTCATATTATTGTGTGGCTTCAAGTCACTTTCTAGTCATGGTGTTCCTAAGGTGAACCTATCGCAGAGTTTTCTTGACAAGATTTGTTCATAGAAAGTCTTCCATTGCCTTTCTCTAAGGCTGAAACAATGTGACTCACCCCAGGTAACCCCTGGTTTCCATGGCTGTGTCCAACACTCAAACCACTAAACTATACTGGCTTTTGTTAGAACTGCACTAGTGTCCAACACTCAAACCACTAAACTATACTGGCTTTTGTTAGAACTGCACTAGTGTCCAACACTCAAACCACTAAACTATACTGGCTTTTGTTAAAACTGTACTAGTGTATTATTATAGCTTTGCTGTTATGCCATGCTTACCTTTCTTCCATAGATCAGAGCTGCTATGTCCACAATTGTAGGTGATTCTTTAACAACAAAACGAAAACAAATATTTTAACCACCTGTTTGGACTGCACATGATTAGACTGATGGCTTCTTTCTTCTCCTGCCTCTACCATTTCCATTGACGTTCATTTGTTCTATCATTTGGGACAGATATGGTACGATAGATACTTGTTAAACATTATGTTGTGATGACGCTGAGACCTCACAATGGGGATACTAGTTTTAGCAATATTTACATGACAAATGCCATGTATTTGAATGACTCCCTATCTCTTTGAATAAATACTACACATATTCAGCTTTTCACTACTTGTCAGAGATGAATACTATGGTTTCATGATGGTTCCTTCTTTGCCTTAAAACATTTTCTCTCAGAGAAAAACCCACTGCTGGAACTTCCTTAGACTTTTGTAAAACTAGATATTTAGCGAGTAAAATTGCTCCTGACATCCAGGTCCTATACTGTTTTGGGAAGCCTGATCTTTAGGAATGCTGTCAAAAGTTGGAGGAACTGCTCAGATTATATAGGCAAACAGTTGAGTTTTATCTATTCGCCACACCATTAAATCATTAAATGGGGAAATTTGAGGATAACTGAACATAGATATGTGAGATTGTATTGTAATGTACAGGAAGCCTCCACCTTTTGACACTCCATTATCTGACGACTCCCTCTTTTGTTCCTTCCAGATTAAGGACAGATTCCATTAATTTGATGGGGATTCTGCTCTTTCGTCATTTCTTTTCTGGGAGGCTCACTTGGAACCACTCACATGTGTGTGCTGCTTGCAAAGTGAGCTGAGAAGGGGGGAAAAAGTGCTAAGTTGGCTGAGAGACTTTGCAAGCAGCACACATATGGTCAGTAACAAGTGAGCTTTCATGCTTCCTACAGTACAGTACATGGGTTCCACTTTTCAACCAGTTCTGTTTTCTGACAGTGCTCTGATCCCTAACCTATCAGATAAATGGGGGGAATCTATATCACATTGTTTTGTTTTCTTCTAGAAAAAGTGAAGGATGGTTTGTGTCCCTTTTTTTGGCCGTTGATCAACACATTCATTTCCACAGAAAGTTACAGTTTTGTAAACATAGAATTCTGGAATGTTCTAGCTACCATTGAGAATTCTGGAATTCTCAATGGTAGCTAGAACATCCAATGTGCAATGTAAATATAGCAGGTGTTAGGCTGTTTGTCTTTATAGCACAGCACTTGCATGCAAACTCACTTCCCAAGTAAAGAACAGAAGCTTGTTTGCCTAAAACTGCAGCATTTCTAACTGACTCTGACCAGCACCTTGAGCAAAAAAAGGCAATTGTAAACATTCCTTGCCTACCTATGACCCATCATTCCCCGTGCTTTAAAAGTCTGCTTTATCGTAGCTGTGGTTTTATTGTAGCTGAGAGCCAATGTGGTATAGTTGTTTGAACATTGGACTATGACTCTGGAGATGAGGGTTCCATGGAAACCCACTGGGTGACCCTAGGCAAGTCACATTCTCTCAACTTCAGCAAGCCCCCTCTGAACAAATCTTGCTAAGAAAACTCCGTGATAGGTTTGCATTAGGGTCACCATCAGACAGAAATTACTTGAAGACACATAACTACCACAACAAGCTGAGGATTAGGTAGCAGAAAGGGTGGGTTGTGGGGGCAGTACTAGCCTAGGGGTCTTTTCATTATTGAATGAATGAAGAATCAGCATCATTGTGGCAACTGTTGCAGTGGCAGTGAGAAGAGATAGCTGTAGTACACAAAAATAAAATGTCATGTTTTGATTGTTAGTCTGCAGCTTCAAAGGTATAGCTATTTTCTTGCATGGCATAAGTAGGCTGTCTGTGGCCCATGGTCTTTAAATAGACGTTTGGATGGGTATCTTTCAGGAGTGTTTTAGTTGTATGGTGGTGGGCTGGACTACCAAACCCTTGTGGTCCCTTCCATCTCTAAGATTCTATGATTCTATATATCCCCATATTTTTGAGGATTCCACAAAGGATTACCACTGTCACTACCATCACCGGTACAAGGACAACTGCATTCCAGAATGTGCTTATGGAGGGGGCCAGGCTTGCTTTTCCTTCTCTCAGACTGGAGATGGCAGCTCTTTTCCCAGCCTGCTATAGCATCCTGCCACCCTCTTTATACAACCCTTGCTTTCCCCTTTTAAATCTACCACCTTAGGAAGTAAGGGGTAAAGCCCCTCTGGTCTTATTCAGAAAGATTTAATAATCTATGGTAGCATGTTTCTATAAAATTAAAACTAATGAAAAGTATTCTGCTAAGTCAGAAATTATAAAAATTGAACGTAATCTTTATTAAAATAACAAACAGGGAAAAGGTATTGGGTGTGACAAGTATATTCAGGCAAAATAGAACTTCCAAAAGTATATGATCAGTTTCTTGAGCCTAACACAGTATTCAGGACCAGAGCTTTCCTACATACCCAGGCCTTTGGCTTTCTTTTCTGCTCAAAGGCTAAATTCTCAAGTTTAGGTCACCCTTTCTGACCCAACTCAAAATAGATTGGTTTCTTCTCTGTCTCTCACTAGACCCCTGAGAAGATAACCTCACTTATTCAAACAACCTCCCTTGGCTCACTCTCACTCAAAACTCTCACTGGAAATCTCTCTGAAGGAAGCACCAAAAATGCAAGTCATCATCTTATATAGACCTCTTCCATAGGATTCCGTAGGATGTTGAATGTGGAATAATAGCACTATAACAGTGTAGTACAGAAATGGCCAAAGTCTATGAATGTTAAATCTATCCACTGGATCTTTCTCATCCAGTTATTACCACAACCAAAGAGAATTGAGAGCTGCCTATACAACTTTTGCCCCCAAAGTGTACAACTCACTTGTTGTGATTGCTCCATTGGGCAACAGTCTATTTCCAGGCACAATTCAAAGTGCTGGTTATGACCTATAATGCTCTGCATAGCTCAGCTCCAGGCTATTTGGAGGAACATATCTTCTTAAATGAGCCTGTTCGAAGTCCAATAGTTTCAGGAGAGGCCGTTTTCTCTGTCCCACTACCTTCTCAGTCTTGTTTGGTGGGAACAAAGGAGAGGGCCTTCCCAGTCGTTGCTCACAGGCTTTAGCACTCCCTCTGTAGGGAGGCCCAGGTGGCTCCCACCTTGCTATCCTTCCATCAGCAGGTAAAACTTTCCGATTCCATCAGGTTTTTAGGGATTGACGGTGATGAGCTTTTAATTGTGGGCTGAATTGTTTTACTGATTTTTTAAAAAATGCCTTTGATGAATTTTTAATAGTTTTAACTCTATAGATCAGTGATTCTTTACTGGGACCCCCTATAAATATAATTTGTTGCCAGGGGATCCCAAGAGTTAACTCAAGATTTAAATATTTAGATTTAAATATTTAAATATTTATTTAAATATATGAATATTTGTTTATTTGCAGATGAAGGGGCAGCTTGGGTGCATACACATGCCTACTGCCATGTCCTTTTCATCAGGGCATAGCAGCAGGAAGGGTGGGCAGCAAGGGACACGGTGGCAAGTGTGTGAGCATGCTCAAACTGCTCCCTTGTCTGCAAAGGAGGGGTCCATTTTGGCACACCCTCCGGGTTGCTGGATCACTGTTGCTGCTGCTACTGTTGACATCGAGCAGCAGGGCCCCATGGAACCCTGGGTGTCTGCAGTCCTCACATTGAGAACCAGTGCTGTAGATTGTTTAATTGCTTTTATATATGAAAAACCAATTAAACATGGATAGTTTTTGTATGGACTCTCACTTGTACAGGTTTTAATAATTTTTAGACTACCTTTTCTCCCATGTTTGGGGAAAGTGGAATATTAATGGACTAATTAAATAAATAAATGTATGCAATTCTGAACTTCTAGGATGGAGAAATGGCTTCTTTTATGCTGCAAATATATTTGAACAAAGCCCATGTGCTTCTGTCTGATCACCAAACTCATGATACATTTTGTAAACATATGTTTTAAAAACTTACAAGGAAATGGATCATATAAAACTGCTTTGACATATAACATGTCATATATAACCCACCTGGAAATATAGAGGACATAGAATTTTTTTGAACAGTTAAATGTTAATGAATTTTCAAAGTAAAAGAAAAGATCCTTGCTTTTGATAGTATCTTCAGTAATGTAATTATCACACTCTAAGACTTTGGAGGAAAAATGTGGCCATATTATCCAGTCGGCCATGTTTGACCCAGGATCTAAGTATGTCATCCAGTGTCTGTTTGCACCATTAGCTTGCATGGACCCAAAGCTTTCATTAACAAAGAAAAAAAAAGACTAATGTCTTTAACCTCCTAGAAGCTGATATATGGGGAAAAATATATAGTTAAAATTCCATCTAATTTTTTTTTCAAGAAACAATTCCACTCTTGTGTTTCGTTGTGTTTAACCAATGAGGGAAATCTCACCTCTGTGATTGGCATTTTAATGAATGTAGAATCATAAGAATTAATGGAACCTATCCTAATTCTCTGGGTACCTGTTGCAATTTTAGTAGAAAGTCTGAGATCTGTTTTGCAGAGCTATCCAAAAGGGACATGCAGAAAGCAGTGGAACTATGGGAATGAAAGGGAGACGTATGCAAGAAAGTGAAGCACCTGTACATAGCAGAGTAAACACTGCTTGTGCCACAGTACAATTTAAGGTAGAGTGCCCCCTCCACTTCTGCAAGGGTTCAGGGTGCAGAACCCTTGCAAAAGTGGAAAAACCATGAATAACTCCCTCCTGCACTCCCCCTCCCATTCCCTCGCCTTTTGCCTTGGTGCACACTCTCCACGCCAGGCAAAAGGCAAGGGAATGGGAAGGGAAGCTCCAGAGGAGAGAAGGAAGGTATATGTTTGCCTTCCCCCCCTTCCCTTGCCCTTTGCCTCAGTATGTGTTCTCCTCACTGGGGCAAAAGGCAAGGGAATGGAGGGAGGTCTGAGGGTGAGAAGGAAGGTGTGTTTGTACTTTCCCGCCATTGCCTTGCCTTTTGCCTTGGCATGCATTCTCTGTGCCAGGGCCAAAGGCAAGGGAATGGGAGGAGGATAATGGAGAGGAGGCACATGCATATCTTGTGAATAATCACATTTGTGAAGGTCTAACCTGCAAATGTGGAGAGAGTACTGTACAATAGAACTCCTTGATTTTACTGGGAAAAAAATCCTGTTGCTTTTGGTCATGTGGAAGCTGCAAAAGCGCAATGGTGATGCTCCCTTCCATAGCACAGCAATGGAAAGTACCTGGCGCACTACAAAAGGAAGAGGTGGTGCCATTGCACTCCCTTCTGGATGAAGCAAGCAGGTGTGGAGGGGAGTGTTGCTGATGCACTCCTTTCCGGACCCGGGATTTCAGTACGGTGATGCGCAAGAGCGCCGTAGTGTGGAAATGGCTCCCATCTTGTCTGACTAGTGAATTTGGTGGTGTGGCTACATGGAAAGTTGGGTCTCTGATGCATTTTCCAAAATACAGATGTTTTCTCTGAAACAGGTAAAAGAAAGTGATCCCTGTGGGATTGTTGTGGCTTAATACATAATTCCCATCACATTGCTAGCATTGGGAAGCCACTGCTTCTTTAGAGCGCAGGCAAGAGCAGTGTAAAGTGAAGGGGTGAGAAAAAGGGATGGAAGTGCAACTGCAGCTGCAAGAGAAGGTAGCATAGCAGAACTGGGGAGAAGGAAGGGAGGTTTAGGAGGTATAGCAGGCGAGTGCAAGGTGCAAGAGAAGGAGATGTGGCAGCAGCAGATGAAGGGAAGTAGTCTGTGAAGTGCAGCAAGAATTTCCCTCTGTTCTACCTGTAAGGTCTGCTAACCTTGAGGCCTTCTGGTCTTACTGCTGGGAGAAACTGTGCAGAACCTCTCTGGTATTCTAATCCCCAAGGTATCTGCTCTCCAGTAGGAAAGTGCTAGGGTTACATGTCTCCATTTATTTTTCCACTAAGTTTTCTTCTACAACAGATTTATGTGTTATGAAGAACACACCCAAATGCACACTATTAAATCATACCTCAGCAGGATGAGAGACACTTAACTGGCAGATAATAATCCATCTGTCAGAAGAAATGTGTGCTGTTTTTATATGCAAAATTCCTTGATGGGAGTTAAGGTAGTGCTTTACTGTGATGTTCAGGAAGCTGATGTCTGTTAAACCCATCCTTTGGTGATTTTTTTCTTTTCTTTTTTAAAGTCTTTTCAATTTTCAACCAGCATGACCTTTAAACAGTGTTTTTGCCAAGCTCAGCCTTGTGCTGCCAACCTCCGTGACTGTTTTGTTTTGAAGTAAGTGGTTTTCTTACTGTTTTGGTACTAAACACGCTCTCCTTCCCTCTGGTTCACTAAACAAACAGAAACAAATAAAAACACATCATAATTAAAACAAGATGATAGTGTGTATTACCTTTGCAGCTCAATTGCCTCCAATGCTTGGCAGCATTTACTTTTCCCATTAGCAGATGTCTCATTTTCAGCTTTTAAAAAATTATTATTAACTTCTCTCTTAAGTGGGTGAATTAAGGCTTATTGTAATGAAATGTGGGGCTAATGGGGAACTAGCACGCAACCTGGGAAAGAAAGAAATCCCAGAATTTTCAGTGCACTCCACTGACCTCTTCCTCTTCCTCCTCCTCCTCCTCCTTCTCTAAAAAAGATAATTTAAATAGCAACTGGTGGTCCTTTATGTGACAACAAGTTCAGAAATGCAAGGACAAGGATTGTCAGAGATTCTAGAATCTGGGTAGGGAAGTTTGGCAAAAGGAGACATGTGGCAAAAGCTGAGCATTTGTCAAGTAGCCTAAATTTACTGCTCATAAATTATGGATGTACTGTTAAGGCCTGGAGGAAGGGTTGATCATGATTACAAAGTTTTAGGTTCTCATTCGCAAAGAGCTGCATGAATTACTGTGAATTCTGTTCTCTAAGGATTGTACTGTATTGTAAACCACATTCTATTTTTTAACCTGAAAAGCAATGCCTAAATACCCAAATAAATGCAGAAATCCCATTTTAAGCCTATCTGTTGTTGTTATGTGCCATCCATCTATAATGCGGTCTCCCTCTTTTTCCTACTGCCTCCTACTTTGTCAGGCATTACTATCTTTTCTAGTGAGTCATCCTTCTTACAATATGCCCAAAGTACAACAGTCTCAGTTTGGTCATTTTGGCATGCAGGAAGAGTTCAGATTTGATTTGCTCTAGGACCCATTTACTTGCCAGTTGGTCCAGAAGTCTCACAGCAAGTGAGTAGTCCAAACAAATAAAGCCAAAAAGGAGTAAAACAGAATCATAAACAATAGCCAGTCCAAGGTCCAGAGAACACAAAGTGCCAAAGAGTACTGGCAGTCACCAGGATAGATGGTTGTAAGCAACAAAGCTACCAGTGAACTGCTGGGATATTTATAGCCAGATGTCTCAAGGCACCAGGTGCTTAATTATGGTAATAGTCTTTGTTGTAGAATTTTGAGCATCACTATTCTTGCGTCAGAGAATAATGCAATGGTCCTGTGGTTACTGCAATTCCTTTTTTGGGGACTGGAATGTATAGTGAGTGTTTCCAATCTGTGGGCCATTATTTTATTTTCCATATTTGTTGACATATTTTAGTTAGAACTCAGGTAGATCTGCCTCTGTAGCTTGAAGCAGCTCTATTGGCACACCATCTGTTTATAGAATCATAGAGTTGAAAGAGACCACAACGGCCACTGAATCCAACCCCATGCCATGCAAGAACACCCTAAAAGCACCCCCAGCAAATTGCTGTCCAGCCTCTGTTTAAAAACCTCCAAAGAAAGTGACTCTACCACATTCTGAGTCAGCACATTCCACTGTTGAGCAGTTCTTACCATCAGGAAGTTCTTCCTGATAATTAGGTGAAACCTCTTTTCCTGTTGTTTGAACCCATTGCTCCAGGTCCTAGTCCTGGTGATTTATTTCTCAGAAGTCCTGTGAGTGTAGCTTCCATTTCACTTTCTAAAATTGTAGGTTAATCTTCAAGTGGTTCTCCCTTGAATGAAACTTTCATCCTTTCATCTTTTTTATATAATTCTTCAGTGTATTGTTTCCATCTTCTTATTTCTACTTCATAATGTAATATGTTCAAATTTCCCTTTGATTTCTCAGATCTTATGGAAGAGGTCTCTTGTTCTTCCTTTTTTGTTGTTATCCTCTATTTCTCTGCATTGATTATTACAGCAGTTTTCTTTTTCCTGCACACAAGTCACTGAACTGTTGCATTCAGAATTCTGCCTCTATTTATGTCACCTTTCTTGAAGAGTTTCATCTGTCATCCATTGAGGCTTCTCTTTCTTATTGGCTGAAGATAGTTTGTTTTTGCATTTCTCCCTGCCAATGGTCCTGGCTTCAGACCAGAGTTCTTCTGGCTCCTAGTCAATTATGCTTAATGGTGCAAAGCTATTGTCTTTGAATTCTATGGGGATGTTCTTCAGGTTGTATTTCAGCATGTTGATTTGTTTAGTGTTCTTTAGCTTTGACTTTTGCTATTAGTACTTAATGGTCTGTGCCACAATCTGCTCCTGGTCTTGTTTTTGCAGGGAGAATGGAACTTCTCCATCTTCTGCTTTCAGTTAGGTAGTCTATTTGATGTCCATATTGGTCATCACGTGATGTCCATGTATACAGTCACTTCTTGGGCTGCTTGAAGAATGTGCTTGCAATTAATAAACCTCACAAAATTCAGTCAGTCTCCTGCTTCATTTCTTGGTCCTAGGCCAAATTTTCCTACAATCTTTAATTATTCTCTGTTTTCTGCTTTTGCAAACCTGTTGCCAATGATTAACAAAAAATCCTATTTTGATGTATGATCAATTCCCTTCTGGACTCCTGCACAGCATCTTTCAATTTCTTCTTCTTCAGCCTTTGTAGTTGAAGCATAATTATGGTTACATTTTTTGGGTTTTCCCTCAAATTTTATTTACATAATTCAGTCAGCCTTTGCACTGTATCCTTTGGGTGCCTTTGCTATACTTCTCCTCACTATAAATGCCATCCCATTTCTTTATAGATGTTCATTTCCTGAATAAAACACTATGTAATTATCTGACTCAAAATGTCCCATTCCTGTTCATTTTAGTTCACTCACCCCAAGTATTGCAATGTTTATACATTTCATTTCTTGTTATAGAATGTGTAACTTCCCCTAATTCATGCTTCTCACATTCCATGTTCCTAATAATATGCGTTGTGCAGCTTTGGACTTTCCTTCACCTCTGAGTGTGTCAACAGCTGAACATTCTTTTGACATGAGTCCAGTTATGTCATTAGCCACAGCACTAAGCACACTTGTCCTCTGCTGTAATCTAATAGTTCACTGAGTGCCTTCTGTCCCAGGAATGTCATTTTCTGCTAGTATCCGCTGTTTCATTTCGGATTATTTCATCATAGGGCTTTCATGGTAAAAGACATTCAAAAAAGGTTTATTGTGCCTCCTTCTGTGCAGTGTTGACAAGTGTGAGCTATGATGCTACTGCTGTTGTCTCTGAGAGATCCTCTGCCAGTGTCAACCTTCCCCCACCACACACTACTGCCCAGTAGATGTTTGGCACATTTAGTTTGGACTTCAGCAAGAACCCTTCTGACATAAGATACGCTACTAGAAGCACAGCTAGCATCAGCATGGACTCTTGCCTCATGGGCACACAAAATCCCACCACTGCAGAAAAGTAGTGCCCTATTATTTGTTTGTTGTTTACTATTTATTATTTATTTATTCATATCTCATCTTTCTTCCAGTGTAGAGCCCAAAGCAGCTCATTTTCTACTAGGTTAGAAGGAAGCAAAAGTGAAATGAAACAGTAAGCCCAGCTGCAGGGGGTGAACAAGGTCAAGGGTGATACAGTTATTGAGTTTTCTGTCTTTGGCTGGTCAACAACAGATCAGATAGGGACACATCATGAGACCACATAATTCACTGGAAAAGATTATAGTGTTTGGTAAAATGGAAATCAGTAGGAAAAGAGGAAGACCACATTACAAGTGTATTGGTACAGTCAAGGAAGCTATGGCCCTGAGTTTCCAAGTCCTGAGTAGGGCTGTTGATGTCTAGGGCTCACAAAGGTCTCACATTCATAAAGATGAAATAAGTTGAAGCTGATTTGATAGCAAAGAATAAAGCAAGAACAACAACAATTAAAATGATGCCCCCCTCTTCAAGGTCTGCTTGTCTCCCCTCTTTACTCCTTAATCCACAGCAACTATTCCTAACTGAAACCATTCATGCTTAGTGGTTCAAAGGCCATCATATATCTTATTTTAGTGATCCTTATCAAATTCTTGTAGGCTGGCCAGTATTATTCCCTGTATATTGAAGATTGCAGGAGGAAATGGGGGTATTTGAGTCTTTAGTGATTTGCCTAAGGCCTTCAGCTGTGCGAAGCAAAAAGCAGAAGAACAGATCACTTGAGAGTTAACCAGTCGGCTGCTGTAAAAAGATGCCAGTGGGTCTCCTTAAGGCTGCCTGCCCACTGCCTTATTCATTTTATGTAAGAGGTCAAGAATTTTTTTTATTCACCCAGTCATTCAATTGATCTTAGCTGCTTTTCAGTGCTTTTCATTCCTTTTCTGTTAACTTTGTCCTTACGGATGAGGCTTAAATGAGCAGTTCAGTGCTCCAGGAAGAGCATGTGGTGTAGTCCTCCTAGGATTCTGCCTCTTCAAAGGGCAGATGGAGAGCTACATATGTGAATGTTCTCTCATGCTGATAGCCCCAACACCTGGAGAACTAGCGCACCAGGAAAAGGAATTTTAGCAAAACCTTTTCTTTAGCACGCTGGCTACTCAAGCACAGATAATTTTCTTGCACTGAGACGTGTTCAAACATGCAGCCTTTAGCCTGGAGGAGGAAGGAAGCGTGTACTGCGTTTCCCTTCTGCTCATTGATTCATTCATGAATGTGTACCTCTAATGCTTATTTGAAAAGGAGTGAGGAAAAGCACAGATATATGTATGATGTGTTTGTGTGTGTGTGTGTGTGTGTGTGTGTGTGTGTGCTTAAGTCAATAAAACCTAGAATTCATCACATTAATGAGTAATGATTTTGTATGTCAATCATAGTACTGTTAACCTTCCCATCCCCCAAACTGGACAGCCAGTACAAATAAAACTGGAATCCCTTTAGCTGAGAAGATGAAGTTGCCACAAATATCAGTAGCACACAGTATGTGTGCGTTAATTATTGCAATATAAATCATTGGTTTCAGCGGCTGAAAATATAATTCTGACTACAGAGAACTACACTGGACAACTGGGAAGCTGGAATAATGAGCATTATCAGTTCATTCTGAGGATGCCTTGGAATAATTGGACATAACAGAAGATCTTTTCATTTCTCTCTTCTGTATTTCCACTGACATATCTGTATTTAAATGTCAAACTAGTGGAGGGGAGGAGGGCATTGCTTTTAAATCAGCCTCAGCAACCAACTTTGAACCGGTGAATATAAAATAAGCAGGACTGAAGGCCAGTTTGTTCATCCTTATTACCACCTGCAGCCAGTATGATCAAGGCCTTGCAATAAAAAACTTTATCGCTACCACATAAACTAATATGATGATGCTTCACAGCTTGGGCTCAGTTTCCTTTATGCCACTCTATGGGAAATCAGTTCATGATTGTATGCTGAGTACTGCCAGCACAAATTCTAGCTCATTCAGGTGCCAAGATGTACTGGATGGACTCACATCTCACTGTCAAAGTGATAATAATAACAACTTGAGTCATCTTGGATGAAAATGAACAAGTGAGAGGGAGCGAGAAAAAAATTATGGGTTGCCTTTTGTTTAACACTGAAATCTAGGCCTTGAATTCTGCAAAACTCACTATATCATTGAGTCCTCATGATATGAATATAAGAAATGTTTTTACTTGTCCTTGCTGAGAAAGCGTGTTTTGCCACATTAAGAGACCCTCTGGACAATTTTTCCTCTGGGAAATATAAGGTCAAAATTAGCTGCCATTGCTGTAAATGAGTGGTCAAACTGCTGCCTGCAGACCACGTGTGGCTTGCCAGGGCTGTTTTTGACCTCGGGTGTGTGTGGAGGGCATTCCTACGATGTTTTGAGCCTCCCTGTCCACAGAAGTAATTTTTTTTTTTTTTTTTGCTCAATAATGCCCTCTAGAGGACACTTCTACCATGTTTTGGGAGCCCCTGGGCTAATTCAGAGTCTAAATTAATCTTGTGACCTCTGAGCTCACTTTCTTTATAAAGTACATATGTTTGATGCCCTTCCGAAGAAATACAGAAAGACATGCCTTGCCCAAAACTTCATAACTCTTTTAAATATATCATATTGTTTATGGACCTTGCAAACCTGACCACTTAAACACTTCTTGTAACTTCACTAGGCTTTGGATCAGCCTACTGTATATAAATATGGATGCAACCTAAAAGGAGCTGAACTCCCCTGTAAGTCCCATTGAGGTAGATGAAAAATGGGAGACAATGTCACTCAGCATCTGAGGGAAAATGACATATTATTAACACAATGCAGAGGAGGGAGCCTTTGGCTACAATTCTTCTTGTCATTCTGACTTGAAAGGACATAATGAACACACAGAGCACTTGTCTTATCAAGATGCTGAGTGACATCTGCTGAACACAATTTCCAGAATCAAAATCTGCAACTGTCTTTCTAACATTTGCTACGATTGGGCAATTATGTTGCTAGCCCCTAGCATTCTCCTCCTTCCATTCAGTGCTCTTCCATATTGTTTGTTATAGTGGGAAGTCATGACAAAGTCAGACTTTGATACAGCAAGGCAGGAGTACAAACCTCACATATTTACAAGGGAGCTTTGGTGAACCATTAAAAAAAATTAACTGTCAGGTAAGTGTTTCACTTCTGAAAAGTATTGTAGACCCATAAATTCTTCCCTAAGTGGATTTGGCCCCAATGACTTCCAATGAGCTGCTCACCCATATGTAAAGGGGGCTGATGCTTTAGCTCTTTGTATATTTAACTGTCAAGGAAGTGTTAGGCAGAGTTCATATGCTTTCTATTGCAGTTCCTTTAACTGACACCTAAATAAATAGGTGAAGTAAAATACATATATCCACCAAGACTCTTTCTTGTTAATTTTGTCATCCCAGTCACTAGTTAAAGCTGACTTTCAGTGGGCTGTGTGTATTTGCAGGTCGGGTTCATCAAACATTCATTGTTCAATACTGTGACAGCTGGTAGCAAGCATACAAGCTCTCCTCTTGTTTGGTTTTCTGATAGAACCTGTCAAGTACTGCTTGACTGTAACTGAATTTGTCACTCTTTCGACAAGGTTATATCTCATCTTATCATCAAACAAAAACAATAAAAGGAGAAAGAACGATACAGATTGCAAGACTTGATTATAAGGCAGCTAACTATGCAGGCAAGCAGAATTTAGCCAATCGTGTGTAGAAAAACATCAAACCAACAAGCTCAGAAATCCTCTAATGGTTATTTTCACTGGCTTTATAAACCTCAGGATCTATGCTTTGCAAGATCAACCTATAAAAGTCTGCCAAAAATGCATCCTCATAATGGGATAGAGATCACAGCTGAGATCCTCACCGTCTTAGTTACAAATATGTACTTAAGTAACGTCTCCTGGACTGCTCCCCCAACCTACCTTAACTCACTGAGCAAAATAGAGGTCTGTCTTGCTGCTGATGGGGGTGTAACAGGATAATATTGCCAGCCCTTTCCACAAGTGAATGAAGCTGCAACAATCAGAAGCAGGACCCCAGTTGCAATTCCTTGTCGCAGCCTCTCTTGCTGATGGGAGGGGGCTGAAGATGTCATCCTACAGGATTGACAGCAGCAGAACAGACCATAATTGTTCTGTCTGACTGCTGGGTGTTTAAGTAGGTTTGGAAGGGCAATTACAATACTGACAATAGGAGTAATACTAGCATGTTTTATCAGTGAATAGGGTTTCTAGGTTATGAATCTGTAACTGCAGTACAGGATACCAGCCATTTTTTTAAAGGTACCTGGATTTTTCTTTTCTTCTTTTTTCATCTGAGGTGGGCCAAATGTTTTTCTCCCTAAATATTTTGACCAGACCAAACCAAACCAAAATGTTTCAGACTGCAGTTCAACAATGAAGTCATTTTACTGGCAGAAGTCACTGATGCTGATCAGAAAAAAGTCAATGGTGTTTAAATCCTCTGAAACCAGCTATCTAACTTTATTCTGAACATCATATCCCATTGATTCCATTGTGATTTCAGAAAGATTTACTCCAGATTTGGCTCAATGAGTTGAATTGCTCCTTATGAAACAGAAAGACAGAAGGGAAGAATTAGTTATTTAAAGAACTTTGTGTGATATGACCAGATTGCCAAAGTAGAATGCATGGTAGCAAACTAGCATAGGAGAAAGAAAGAAAGAAAGAAAGAAAGAAAGAAAGAAAGAAAGAAAGAAAGAAAGAAAGAAAAGTTGTCCCATACTCTTTTTACCTATGCACCTGTGTCATATAAGGAAGCTCTGTGATGCTCAGCCACAAATTGAGTCATGATGTAATGGACTGAAATACATCCTTATGAACCCAGTTTTGTTGTAGTGTGCCTTCCAGTCATTTCCAACTTACGGCAACTGTAAGGTGAACTTTTCATGGGGTTTTCTGGGGGCTGAGAGTATTTGATGTACCCAAGGTCACCCAGTGGGTTTCCATGGCCAAGCGGGGAATCAAACCCTGATCTCCAGGGTTGAAATCCAGTGCTCAAACCACCATGCTGGTTCTCTATCTGTAGTGGACTGATTACTTTGGGGCAGAGGAAAACAGTCTTCAAAAAATCTAAAAAAAAAAAAGGATACTTTATTCTTCATTGTCCAAATCTTGAGCACCTTTTCTTCTTTTCAGATGACTGTTTTGCACAACTAATGTTAACTTTTAGAGGAACAGCTATTTAAAGCAATAAATGATATAAAATAAAAGGTTGATTACACCTGTTGAAATTAATTTGGAGTGTTATTGCTCCAGATTAAAATAAAAATCACTATATATGCTTTGAAGCTAGGGAAACAAGGTCCACAGATACAGTTACATTTGCCCTGCACTGCTGATATGTTGTCCTGAGTGTCACCTCCTAGTTTTAGCTAGAAGCAAAGTAGTATTAAATGTCTGGCCATTAGGCATTTTCTACATCACACTTATCAGTGATGGATGTCTCCTTATCATGATCTCTGTCTTTATTTCCCCTTAAAACACACACACACACACACACACACACACACTTTTCTCAGCATTTCAGTTTACTTCGTTTCCCCATTTGTTCTGACTGTGGCCACTTCTGCCCAACGTGGGTCCTGTGAGTCATCTCTTCGCAATCTCAGCAGGGAAGGGAGTGCAACAGGAACACTCCCCTTCACACGGGACTGGCTCCCCATGGAAGGGAGTGTGATGGCCATGCCTCCTCCTTCCACAGCACAGCAAGGCATTTTCCTAGGCTGTGCTGGGAAAATAAGCATCGCCATTGTGCTTCCTGCCCTTCTGCAGGACAGGTAACTACAGGAGCATCGTGTAATCACAGGCACTAAATGGATTTTATTAGTGAATACTCCATGAGCACACATGCAGATAGGATGGCAGTGGGCCAGCTATGACATCATGTAGAGACACGGCCAGCTGACCGCTGCCGTCCTGTCCCCGTAGCGGGACAGCCCCGTCATGCAGAAATGGCCTGTTTCTTCTTTTGTAAATAGGGCTTATAATAGTTCTGATGACTTGTTAAGGTGAAATTATTGTTTACATTGGCTGGCACCCTCTATTGCAGCTACAGATCCGTAACCTTGAGTTGCAGATCATAACTTATCCATATTCACCAATACTACGTATTCACTATCATGGCACTATTGCCATGATCACAAATGCCCCCCAGGCAGGCAGCAGTCACACTGAACCATGGTGGTCCTGCTGCCAATCAGGGCATGGTAGGATATCTTCACTCCCCTCCTACTAGTGAGTGCGATTGTGACAAGGAATTTTGGCAGGGATCTGGCTTCTGATGGATGCAGCTTCATTCATTTTAGATGGTGACTGGAAACATCATCCTGTTGACCCTGAATCAGCAGTAGAACAGACCCGTATTGCTTAGTTTGGTTGCTGGATTTTAAGTTAGGGCAGCAGATGATATGTAGATAAACATTTGTAGTTAAGTAGACAATGTAGAATCTTGGCTTATTCACCATAAATGACAATGCCTAAAGATGAGCCAGAATGGTTTCCAATTAGGAAGGAGGTCAGGCAAGGGTGCATTTCATAACTCTATCTGTTTAACTTGTATGCTGAACATATAATAATTAAAGAAGGATTAGATTCAGAGGAAGGAGCCATGAAAATTGGAGGAAGAAACACCAACAGTTTAAGATGTTAACCTTAGTAGCTGTATGGTCCCACACCCACAGTTTAGAAAAAATATTTTTCTTGGCTACAGGTCCTAAAATTCCCCAGTAGCAATGCAGGCTAGGAGAATTCTGGGAGTTTAGTCCAAAATCTAACTTCACTAAGTTGTCCTAACACTTGTGTTTTCCAAGTTGTTATGTGCCTTCAAGTTGTGTCTGATATATGGCAACCTAAGGTGAACTTATCAGTAGGTTTTCTTGGCCAGATCTGTTCAGAGATTTGTTTGCCTTCTTCTGAGCCTGTGAGTATGTGACTTGCCCAAGGTCATCCAGCGGGTTTCTATGACTGAATGGGGATTTGAATCCTAGTCTCGAGAGTCCTAGTCCAATGCTCATACCACTATACCATGCTGGCTCTCTTTTCCAAGACAACAATAAAATGGATGAGGTACAAGTAGAGCTTGACTGGTCCCTTGTCTTCTCATTATCCCTGGAAATTGGCTCCAAGACCAGTTTACCCCAGCTCTTCTTCCTTCCAGTTTTATACCAGGGCTTCAGGAGGAAATTATTTTTAAACAACCTAGGAACCATTTGAAGAGAAGAAACAACAGACAAGGGATAGTTAGGCATCACCTCCAACCAGTGGCAACTTCTGGCTTCCATGTTGATGGGATGATAAATCCACTCCCAGTTTTAGTCCAGCCTTTAAAGGAGATATCCAAAGTACTGAGCCATATCCCCGAAATAGATTCACCACTCTGGATAGCTTCTACCCTGCTAGTTCTCTCCTGCAATTGTCCCCTATTCCTACATTAGCTTTAGAAGGGAATTTGTTGTTGAAATACTCTTTCTTCCCTCTGTTTTTCACCCTTGGCCCAGAGGTTTTACTGGTCACCTCTTACAAAGAAGAAATGGAGACAGAACTGGAATGCATTTTTAAAATCAGGCACTTCAACTTTCTATTACGGAGAGAGAAAGAATAAAATAGCTGTTCTTGGATATCATCATGTTTGTGCACACTGGTTGTTCATACAGTGGCCTCATTCAAATGAGTGGGAGTGTATTTTACATCTTCATTGACTAATAAATAGCACCTCAGTGCACGTTGTAAATCAGAATATAAAGTAACTTGCAAAATTCTGGTGAAATTTCATCACAAAAATGAGAAGCTCAGTTGCTATGTGTAAAGTCTAAAGTTCATACTTTAGACTGGAGCCATTCAAAGTGGTGATCCATGGACCTGTGCCTATCTGGAACCATCAGCTATCGGTCCTCAGTGGGTTTCCCAGAAGTTGTGTGAACCTGATAATAATATGGCACAAAAAAAAGTATTGGTCCCTGGAACATTTAAAAAAAAAATTGTTCATCCACTGCACCAGATAGCTTGAGAATCACTAATTTAGATTAGAGCAAAATGAAATTGGAGTGAATATAAATTTAAGTCATATCCACTTTTAAGCCAGTGATGTATTAAGATGGCTGAATTTAAATGACCAACTAGTTTCAAATTATTTCGGAAGATTGGTCCAAGTGCTATGAGAATAGTTTTCTCAAGGAAGCTTGCATTTTCTCAAGGAAGTTTTCTCAAGGAAACTGTATGAGTAATGCTGAGCATTGCATAAGCTTTTTGCTGTTCAGCCAGTGGAGGTGGTTTTGTCCTGATTATCTGAGATGGAGCTAAAAAGCCAACATCCTGGCTAGGATCCATCAATGCTGTTATATGGATGGAGGCAGATCTCATACTAGTGGAGTGGGGGACAATTTCCACTTCTCTCTGACAGCCTCCCTTATGACCTCCAAACATACCACAGCGGGTTGGACAACATTTTGGGTAACACAGAAAACTATGGAGGGAAAAAGAGAACAAATAGGTCCTATTGGGCTGGCAGGAACATGCTATATTTCACTAAAACATTCCCCCCATTAGAGAAATTAAATGTGCGTGAATGTGACCTGTTATGGAATTTTAAAAAGGAAGCTAGGTTAATTACATGTGACTTAATACCAAATAGCAGTTAAGTCACATAAACACAAATATTCATATGAAAATGCTTGCACTTATCAGTAAAGTGTGCCACAAAATGTCTGCTTTCACAAGTAGTAAGCCATTTTATTTTAATCTCTGCAAACTGAGGTTCAGTTCCAAATGCACAACACTTAATTTGCTCACTTTCACCACCAGCACAAGCACCACACAGACTTTTGCAAGCATTTGGGGCAGGGGCTGTGAAGAAAGAGCTACTGGTCCTTCTGAAAACTGAACAGGAGAGAAAACATACAAAAAGAGAGAAATAGGTATGCTAAAGTAAGGAGAGAAAGAGAGCAGGAGCTGTACTGTGTGAGAAACCTTTCCTATTAAGATGCCTGCTATATGCAACAAAGCTATGCAGAGTTCTCTGGAAATAGGTGCAATATAAATCTAATAAGAAATCCTTGTTATTATTATTCTGTCAGCCTTAGAAGCTGTGTTTCTCAGGTTCAACAGACTTCAATGAAGAATAAGAGAATTGGACAGAACATTGAGAGACAGAGAGAAAATGACATCTCTATGGAGCAAGAATGTTATTGTAGCATTGCTGAGGCCGCTGCGTCAGAAGCCAAAAGTAATTCTCTCACTGTCAACCTGCAGAATTCCAATTACAGGATCAGATTTAAATACAATCCTGTTGAGTCTATTGTTGAAAGTATATCTACTACATCATGGGAGTCAATGATGGCTTTGTGATATTGTAATGTGTGCCATAATAACCATTTCCCCTCTGCCTTCTGCTGTATGCACAGAGAAGCTAATCTGTTCACGTTTGATCTCTTTAAGAACAATTCCTGTCTGTGTGGAGAAAGGAGAGGAATTTCACCTCCTGTAACTGAGACATGAAAGCAAAGTGTGTGGGTTTTTACAAGGTCTGGACTGCATTTTATTTGTGAACATTCAAGGCTCCAGCTAGCGATATCTCCGAGTTAGATTGTGATAAGAACTGACTGTGCCACTAAAGCATTTTCGTGACCTAGAAATTACCTCAGGTTTTAAGAGCTGGTATAGCCTACTCGGCAAGAGATTCTGAGGGGAAGTATGCCTACAAGAGACATCCAGGGCATTTTTATCAACTCTTTAGGCTTCTGGTGTCTCGTGGTATCATATGTGAACAATCAAATCAGTTCTGATTTGAACGCTGTCACTTGGATTAGGGTTTATCTATCGCATGGTAGCACCGAGTTAGCAGGCCGCGGAGATGAATAGGAGTACTGATTGCTGAACTGACAGCCTTGAAGATGAGTAGTGTTATTTTATCACATCCTTCTTTGCAGCATGTGCCACTGGGTTTCTGCTGTCATATTTTTGAAAATTATCAAGCTTCATTCAGAGTTAAGCCACAGCGCTTGGATCCACGGAGCACAGCACAGAAGTCTCTCCGGCGTTATCAACCATCCCTCCCTTTTATTTTGGTTAAATTCTATAGCTGTGGATTAATTAGACTCAAGCAAAGTGACTTACTTTTCTCAAAGCACAATGCAAAGCTATTAGCGCAGGCGGCTAGAATTGTTCAGCCATTCCCTTAACACACACACACACACACACATTCCTCCCATTTCACCTGTTTGGCAAGGTTGTGTGTGTTTCTTTATCAGCCCTGCAGAGAACATTTGAAGGCATTTGCAATTTACTATATTAAAACAGGATGCCTTTGGGTGATATGAAATCTGTGTCTGTGTGCGCGCGTGCATGTGCACATGCATGAACATGCACATGCATGTGTGTGTGGTCAGTGTTATTATCTAAAAGACAACAACCAACATTACCAACTAAGGCAGAAACTTAATGAAACAACTGCACTGCAACACCTTGAAGGGACATGTAATTGATATGTTATATGTGATAGTTCTGTCTAGCTGGGTTGCTGTCCTCTTGTCTTTCCAGATATCTGACCCACAAGCTACACCCAGAAAAGTCATATGAACCACATCCAGAAAAAGACCTCTGTGAGTGTATCTGTTGCCATTTCCGCACTGGACTTTTATAGCACTATTATTCCACTTTCAACATCCTATGGAATCCTGGGGTTTGCAGTTTAGGGAGGGGCTGGCCAGCAAACCCCAGGATTCCATAAGATGTTGAAAGTGGAATAATAGTGCTATTACAGTCCAGTGCAGAAATGGCCTGTGTGAGGTGGCTTGAGGTCTCAAAGCAGGGCAGCCAAATGAAATGTGTTACATGTATACTGTGGTCCTCTAAAGCCATACGTGATCTGGTGCTATAAAGCCATACGTGGTCACAGGATTAAAAATATTCAGGTTACTGTCAGCTACTGTGTTTGGCCTGCCTACTCAGACCAGTTGCCTTTTCCCCCTTTGCATTCCATCCCAGTCTGAGATCGTTGAGGAACCACAGTGGGAGACAAGGAATTAAAAGAGTGTTCTTCTAGACTGTCCACTTGGGTTGGAACTTGTAGCACTACATTTTGGTGATTTAATGTTGTCTGGCAGAAAAATTCAAAAAGTGATGCTGTGTAACATCTGTTTCCATTCCCAGACATTTATGGCACATGGTGCATAGAGTTGTATGCTTCTATCTCTCTTAGTGTTAAACACCTACATGATGCTGCTAGGGAAGGTCATCTAGATATTTGGAGTGAGGTGTCTTCAGTATGCACCTGCTCTGTTTTTGCTTTTCACTAATCCAGCTATTGTGTGCGATGGCCCGAATTCTGTTGCTAGTCTTATCTGAAATTGAACCATCGAATCAGTGGGATGTATCTGTGTATTAACTTACGCTTAAAACAGTTCATTGAATGGGTCAACTCTAGTTGGGACTAACCAACAGGATTCCAGCTTTTGTTCTGAAGGAGTGCCTATAATCAGTACAGACTGAGTATCCGTTATCCAAAAATCAGAAATTTGAAATGCTTCAAAATCTGACATTTTTGACAAGCAGAACCCAGTCTTCTTCCAATAGGGAACATGGGAAAATTACAGAGGCTTGCTTGGAACATGCACACGCACAGCTTGCAAGGTCTCTCAGTTGGCTTGGTGCCTTTTCTCCCGTCTCAGTTCACATTGCAAGCAGCGTGCATGCATGCGCATGGTCCCAAGCAAGCCTCTGCAATTCCTTCATGCTCCCTACAGGAAGAGGGCAAGAGGAGAAGAACTGTTAAAAGAGCAGACCCTGCATCAAAAGAACAGTATACCAATGATACACATATCATTAAGTGTATGCAAATATTCCAAAGTCCAAAAAAAAATCTACAACATAAAACACCTCTGATCCCATACTCAATTTGTATCAGGTTGACTGAGGACTAACTTGGTTAGTCAAGCTCAAAGGAGGTGTTCAACATGTTCTTCCTAGGATTCAGGTACTCAGCTTGAAAGTTCTTTTGGGTCTATTTCAGTTTCCAGATGCCTAGCTAACATTCATACTTTTAATTGGCATGCCAGCTGCATCCATTCCTAGGTAGGGAAGACCAGTTCTGGTTCTCTAGCAGTCAAAGATCTGCACTGGCTTTTAGTTTGTTTCCAAGTACAATTAAAAATGCTAATATTTACCAGAGGCATGAATGTTAGTGAAAAAGTGTCATTACAATATGAAATATGAGCTTGGGAAAGGAGCAGTTACTTGAATTTTGGAAAACGCCATTTCTCACTCGTCCACTCATCCATTGAAAGGTAATTGCAAAGGAAGTTGCAAAGAAATACACACACACACAAAAGTGTTATCTACAAATTTAAATTATAAAGCAGAACCATTTCATCCCTCTCCCCATCAACAATACCTAGACCCTCCCACACCTTCTATCAGTAATACTCAGCAAGAATAAATCTCAGGAATCTTTTTCAAAATCAGAGGCAGATCAACAGCTGCAGTCACCTTTAAATTCTTCTCATCTCTACTGATTCTACTGTTGTACACATTTGTCCTTATCCTTGTCTTTTTGCCATGTCCTGTGCCTTTTTTGCCTTTTCTCTCCACTCTTTCTCTTCTTACATTGTTGCTCTTTCACTTCTCCACTGTCTTTCTGACCTCTTATTTCTATTCTATTTTGTTCTTACCTTTTTACATGGGTCCTCTTGATGTTCTAAACATCTCTAGTCTTGACTGGTTCCTTCTGCTCTTGCTCTGCATGTCTTTGTTCTTCCACATACTTTACCTTTTCTTATCTTGTCTGCTGGCCACTCATTCTGATTTTCTGCATGGGCTGGCCTTCCCTTCCCACACACGTTTGTGCAGCGTGAGCAAGAACATATCATGCTTCCTTTATTTGTTCCTCCCTGTCTCCTATTCTTTGCTGCCCATCAAACATGCTGCTCACTACCACCAGAGCTGTTGGGAACCAGGAAGTGGAAATTCTTGGGAAAATGGAGGGGATCATGGCCACTGGGAGTAACGAATGAAAGACAAAAATGCAATCTTTATAGAGTTCCACAGAAAATGCCTTCAAAATTAAACACAAGTTCCACTGAGAGTAAAGGCAACTTATCTCATGGCTTGTTTCCCCTCCAAAAAAGTGATTTAACATAATTAATATTCTGTTTACTTAGAAAGCCCTAATAAGAGATGGTACACGTATTTATCGTCAAGAAGCATATTGTCTCAATAGTATTATTGGTAACTGCATTGGTGATGGTGGCAATGGAGTCTCCTCTGCCCTTTGTAAACACACACACACACACACACACACACACACACACACTGCCCATATCATATATAAAAAAATGCATAGTAGTGCATACTCGTTTTTTACTCTTTCTTTCTCTCTGCTGTTCTTTCACTCACAGTCACAGATAAACCCATCTTCTAAAACACAGCACTGTTCTCTCTCTCTCACACACACACAATACCCTCTCAGAGGCCTTTCTCTCTCTCTCTCTCTCTCTCTCTCTCTCACACACACACACACACAAGTATGTACATTCATTTACTCTTGACAGCCAGAGTGAAGCAGTGGTTTGAGCATTGGACTATGACCCTGGAGACCAGGATTCAGTTCTTCACTTGGCCATGGAAACTCACTGGGTAAACTTGGGTGCATCACAAACTCTCGCCCCATAAAACTCCATGATAGGTTTCCCTTAGGGTATCCATAAGTCAGAAATGTCTTGAAGGCACACAAGTACAACAGCCCTTGGCTCCCTCAAACACTCATTCCCCATACCCATCATAAATATACATTCACACTTATACACTCTTCCCTCTCTCACGCAAGTTGCCTTTGTACACTTCCCTGAAGATACCACCTTGTCTCTGAGAACAGTCAGCTTATCAGCTAGCAGCCAACAATACTGCATGGTGCAATCTATCTCCAGACTTCAGGAAGATTTTGTGGGTTCCTTTGTTTTCTCCTAGGTTAGGAGAACCCATTATAGGAAGGTCTGGCACTGGTTGGACTGGCTGGACCCAGCAAATTGGAAAATGTCTTGGGTGCTTGCTCACTTGAAAACAGGACACCTGTTGAGATAGAACAGCAACAAATTGCTCATAATTCCTAGCCTAAAAAGGTAAAGAATCTTTTCCCTGGAAGTTGGGTAGATTGTCTGAGGCCATCTTCTGCTGACTCCCTCTGGCATATCCTGTAAAGGAGTCAGGTCTTCCTAAAGGAGAGCCCACGCACTTGTATTTGCAGTGGTGTCTGGTGCATAATGCTGGCCACCAAATCTGCATCACTGTATCATGGGGTTTTGAGCTCCAAGTAGGTTTATGAACCCAATGCCTACTATCTAGGTGATTGTTTTCCGTTGGCCTAATTGGGTCATCATTTGCACCTTCATCTTTACCTGCAGTTCATCATGTTTAGGAGAAAGGTCAATGGCTACATACAAAACGTTTCCTCATACTGCAGCATACTGTTTGGGCAAATTATGTTACATAAATTATGTAAGTTATGTTCTAGCACTAAAAAAAGACAAAGATCCACAAAAGCTACACCTTTCCCACCACTCCTGATAATATAAGGTAGTATAGAAGACAACTGTCTATCTTATGCTTCCTAAGGCTTTCTTCTGTTTCTGTTTGCAAATTCAAAAAAAATGGTGAAAATGTTAATATATTCAGCCTCCATTTCTGTCTTTTGTGATTAGTAACAGATAATTGCTTTTAGGGAAAGCTTGTACCCCCAAAAGGAGGGGAGACAGTGCTATGTTGGCACTGCCAAGCTTGGTGTTAGCCACAAGTGCCATGAGGAAGACCCCTCAAGCAAAGGAGGAAATCGATCCTGGACAGAGTATGTTCTAAAGTATATTCTAGAGAGACAGCATGGTGTAGTGGTTTGACCATCAGACTACAGCTCTGGAGACCAGTGTTTCAAACCTTACTCAGCCACAGAAACCTGCTGGGTGACCATGGGAAACTCACATTCTCTCAGCCTCAGAGGAACGCAAAGGCAGCCCTCCAAACAAAGAAAACCCTGTGACAGGTTTTCCTTTTCAGAAATGACTCGCAAGCACAACCACTACAACAATGTTGTAAAGTGATGGGTGGGGGAAAGAAGAGGCCACAACACTCCCTTCAAGTGACTGCAGTGCTTACTGGGAATGCTCAATCACAACTGAGCCTAAAAGCTGGTGTGGCAACAAAGAAAACTCATGTGAAAATAATCCTTCACCTTTGCCTACATAAATTCTATCACTAATCAGTTGAATGTCAGGGTTGCATCTTCCTCTTGCAACTAGTGAGTCGATTCCCAGCCTGTAAACTGCATGCTCACTCCTGAAGAATTTGGTAGTATCTCTGTTGCCACATTGAAATCAAAAGACATTGGGAAATGATGCATGTCCCACCACACATACGTCATAATGCCATATCATAGCATGTTCACTCAGCTTTTAGCTCCTTCAGGGAACACAAATAGAAACTCCATGACACAACCACCAGGAGGGCAGTGTGGCATAGTGCTGAATTTTGTATCAAATGCTGAATATTAAAAATATTTCTATGTAGTGTTGGTAAGTATGTAGTAATGGGCAGTGTCTCAAGAAGTTGGAAAAGTTTGCTTGCTTGCTTGTTTGTTTGTTTGTTTTTTAAGCCACAACTTGATTAAGTTACACTCAGGCATCAGAATTACCTTTTTAGGGGTTACATCTCCCAGAATATCACATTGGCCATGCTGGTGGAGGGTTTCTGAAAGCTGTAGCCCAAACCAGTCACTTTTCTAAGGACTGAACGTACCTTTCATTCTATGTGAATAAGCCGCAAAGTGGAGGGTACATATAAATATATTAAAATGCACAATCAAGATGAAAACGTAAAACTTTAAAATAACACCTTTGGTAACTACTTCTCTCTCTCAAATTTCCTCTCCACCTTCAAAGCAGCCCTCAACCCTTGTCTTATAACATCTGAAAACCAGCATCTATGTATGCATGTTTTTTGTTAAAACACAAACAAGTACAATGGACGTATGCTTTGGAGGTTGTTTTCCTTCCTTCCTTCCTTCCTTCCTTCCTTCCTTCCTTCCTTCCTTCCTTCCTTCCTTCCTTCCTTCCTTCTTTTAATTCAGCAAGTTTGCCTGTCATGAATGATTCCCCATCTTTAGGTTCAGGAAATCTTCCCCGCCCCCACAAAATGAGCCTCCTTATACAACCTACTGAAAAATCGAGCTGTGCCGTTGCTTCCACCTCCTGGGATATAAATGCCCAGAGGCTAATGACTCCATCTGTCTTGATTTCCTCTTTTGTAGATGGCAATTAAATTTTCCTCATAGGAAAAGAGGTTATTTCAGCCTCCCCTCCCCCCATCATTCGAATTAGGTCTCGCAGATGCTTCTATGACAGTGGATCAAATGTCATGATATTTCCTACTTAAAAGGGCAGAGCAGCAGAAGATCTTAGAATGGCACTCAAATTCAATTGAGTTTTATAAAACAATTCGGTGAATGTGCTTTGTTAAAAAGAGAGATTTCAAGGGTTCATTTTTGTAAACTCATTTGCTATGTTCTGGTTTTAAAACTCAAACTTGTGATCGAGTAATAAGTAGTAAGCACCCCTAAAACAAAACAAAACAAAACAAAGGAGCTGGGGAGTAACACTGTTGCAATATATCTGATTTATTTCAGTTCATATGTAGATAACCATGGACTGCAATCAAAGGTTCAGGCAAAGCTGTGGAAAATATCTGATGAGAACAGCCCTCCCTCTTTTAATGCATGCGTGTGAGATGTTTAGAGCTACTCTCCTAAACACATGTATGATACAATAAGCATTCTTATCTATCATCCCATTTTTCTCTCAATATGAAAATCAGGCTGCTGTTAGAAACTTAGACATTAGATATTGGGGCCTCCTTCTGAATAACTATAGTGAGATTGCTCTATCATTGACCATTTCCTAAAGTTAATTGGTGGGAAGCCAACCAATCCCTTCTCTGGCCTTCTCTTTACTTACTCCTTCTCTTACCTTGAAGAGTGTTGAAGGGTAGAGCAGAACCATAAGCTAAGAAACTCTGTGAAACTCTGTGGAAACTTTGTTGTTGACTGCTATCAAGTTGACTTTGACTTATGGAGACTATCTGAATAAGAGGCCTCCCAGTCGCTATATCATCAACAGCCCCATTCAGGTTTTGCAGACTCAGGACTGTGGTTTCCTTGAATCAGTCTATCCATTGTAATATGGTCTTTCTCTTTTCCCACTGCCTTCTATCTTACCAATCATTATTGTCTTTTCTAGTAAATCATGTCTTCTCACAATATGTTCAATGTATGTCAGTCTCTGGCCTCTTCCGCAGGATGGTGGCATCCTGGCATGGGGATGTGAGAGATGCGAAACCACAATGATCCTTCCACATGATAATGTTGCGGTCCCGCCCTTCTCACATTGCCAGCCGGTGTGATTGCGGAGTATATCATTGACAGAGAACATCAATGACCCTGGATCACATAAGCGTTCCATCACAGTTGGCCATGCAGATAGGCTGGAAGTGCAATCATGCACTTCGTTCCCGCCTGAGAAGAAGGCTAGCTGCAGTGTGGAAGGAAGGAGTATGTCCCTTGCATTCCCTTCCATAGGAAGCCAGTCAGGTGTGGAGGGGGAGCGTTGGGGACATGCTTCCATCCTGGCATAGGTACTGCCAGCATGATGCCCGGATGATGACAGAGCAAGGTAATGTGTGGAAAGGGCCTCTGTTTAGTCATCTTGGCATGCAGGGAGATTTGATTTGCTCTAGAACCCACTTATTTGTCCACAGTATCCATAGAACACTTTTCCAGCACCACATTTCAGATGAGTTGATTTTCTTTCTATCAGCTTTATTCACTGTCCAGCTTTCAGAGCCATATATTGAAACTGGAAATACAATGGCATGGACGATTCTAATTTTACCATTCAATGATATATTTTTAATCTTAAGATCCTGTTGAGTTTCTTCATAGTTGCCCTTCCAGACTCTAGTTTTGTTCTGATTTCTTGACTGCATTCTCCATTCTGATTAATGACTGAGCCAAGGTATAGAAAATCTTGAGTTATTTCAATGGTCTGCTTTAAAGTTTTGTAAATCATCTGTGGTCATTATTTATATTTTTTAAAATTCAGCTGTAAACCTGCCTTGGGGCTTTCTGCCTTGACTTTCTTTAGTAATTTTCCAAGACTTTGCTGTTTTCTGCTAGCCATGTGGTGTCATTTGCATATCTTAAGCTGTTGATGATAATCTATGCCAATCACAGAGAATATATAACAAGCAACAATTAATCAGGAAACAGCTGTGTTAGGTGACTGACTTATATAGCTGCCGTCCTTCCCCTTCAGACATTGTCAGAGCTTATCTCACCTCTCTGTTTGCTGGATGCCTTACTGACTGTGTGCCTATCTCTGAATTACCCTGACTCCGGATTACCCTTACTGACTTTGGACTTGCAGCCTTTAAACTCTGTTGGACTTTATTTTGATCTTGTGCTTACTGAATGAAAGTAAGTAACAAGCTGAGAGCTATTCAGTTTGTTTGAAGTATCAACTGAGCTGCCAAGACAGAGATAGAAGACTTTAACCCAACTTTGATATTGGATATTTCTTTCTTCATATATGATAACAGTCTTTGTTGTAAAATTTTGAGCATTACTTTGCTTTCATGAAAGATTAAGGCAATGACCCCATGATTAATTCAGTCATGGTATCATAGAATCATAGTGCTGGAAGAGACCACAAGGGCCATCAAGTCTAACCTCCTGCCATATTCATACAATCAAAGCATTCCCAGCAAATGGCTATCCAGACTCTGTTTAAAAACCTCAAAAGGAGGAGACTCCACCACACCCTGAGACAGCATATTCCCCTGTTGAGCATATCATCAGGAAGTTCTTCTTAATTTTTAGCTGAATCTCTGTTCCTGAAATTGGAAGTCATTGCTCGATGTTCTAGTCTTTGGAGCAGTAGAAAACAAGCTTGCTCTATCTTGCATATGACATCCCTTCAAATATTTAAACACAGCTATCATGTCACCTCTTAACATTCTGTTCTTCAGGCAAAACATACCCAGCTCTTAAGCCACTCCTCATAGGATATATTTTCCAAGCCTTTTACCATTTTGGTCGCCCTTCTCTAGACATGTTCCAGCTTGTCAGTATCAGTCTCTGGTGTCCCTTTTCTTGCTGATTGGAATGTATATTGAGAATTTCCAATCTATGGGCCACAGTTTTGTTTTCCATGTTTGTTGAGAGATTTTTAGTTAGAACTGAAGTAGATTCTGTCTCTGTTACTTGAAGCAGGTCTATTTGTATGTCACCTGTTCCTGCTGATTCATTTCTTCCAAGTGCTCTGAATGCAGCTTACTTGTTTAATAACAGTTAAAGGTATAAACAGTTGACCATGGTCTGCTAAATGAGAAAAAAACATTGGTTGCTTTAAAACATCCCCAAACCCACACCAGCCTCAGCTGTGAAGGTCAACATGAAACACAGAGCTCTGAATGACCTCTCTTGGAGGTGAGAGTGAAGGAAGATGAGGACTGATGTCGCTGTAGCATCCCTTTCTATAATCTGTTAATGGATCTGTATTACATAAAGACATTTTAAAGTCCATCAAAACAACAACTATAAAATCTCCAATCAATAAATAGGACTTTTGGACATATTCTGCGATTACAAGAAACCTTGAACTGGAGTGTGTGTGTGTGTGCGCGCGTGCGCGTGCGCACGCTCTTTCACACACCTAACTATAAATCCTAGAAAATATTACAGTAGAAAAACTAGTTTGACCTTTAACTATAGGATTGCAAACAGTAATCCTATAATAACTGTCCTTTTATTTTCACTCTCAGTTTTCCAACCAGGCACAAGAAGAGAAATTATGGCCTTTAGCAGTCTTTTAAATTGAAGGGATATGGATGCTGAATGTTCATTCCCTGTTAGATATAACCACATTGTATTATTTATATCTTGCTGTCAGCCATCTCAACAGATATGATCCTATGTGGGCATCTTTGAACAGAAATTGTTGTGGATTTGAGTGCATATTAAATGTGCAAAAAATTAGTAAGGCTGACGTCCTAAGCATATGCACTAAGGATTCCCATTAACTCAGGTGTATTTTATCTCACTATGTTTAACA
Organism: Cyclura pinguis; assembly: GCA_030412105.1. Lineage (NCBI taxonomy): Eukaryota > Metazoa > Chordata > Lepidosauria > Squamata > Iguanidae > Cyclura > Cyclura pinguis. Next base: position 269,009,946 of record CM059600.1, on the reverse strand, counting down.
ATAAGCATAAGTCATCACACTAACAACATCAAGTTGCTGTTCCAAGAAGAGGTGAATAAACTGGTCAGTTTTGAATTCTCTCAGTTTCTCATCTTACCTATCTTAAATTAAGTATGCCCCAAGCTTGGACAATTTTTCAAATTTAAAATTTGGCTCATTCCTAAATTTGAGATTAACATGAAGATTTGCAATTTTTATAATAGATTTCTGCATGCTGTTTCATTTTATATACACATTCTTACAAGCCATTTGCCAAATATAATGCATTTTTTTTACAAATGTGTATTTTTGCTGTAGTATATGTATATTGACATACAATTTTTGATTGAAGAACTTCAGTACAAAATTCAGAAGGATAACAGTTGTAGTCCAATTGTTTGTTTCAAAAATGCAATATATTAACTTCATATCTCACACATGACATGTGCTCACAATGCTACCCAATCACATTTTATGCATTGAAGAGTAGAGAGACACAAAAATCCTAAAAATATTGCTTATATTAATACCAATTTCTTCCAACATCCTTGGGTATTTTACTCAAGAAGACACTTCCAAATCTGACTCAGATGTTAAAACCTTCTGGACAAAAAAATCCACTGGACAAAAGTGGATGAATGTACTTGTTTCTGTTTCTCCCATATGTCAAGTTTTAAATCCTCAAGTTCTGGGTTATCTTGCTTACAAAGATGTTTGTTGATTTTGATAAATTCTTATCAAAAATTTCACTGAAATGAAATTCTCACCCGTTCCTGAGGAAAAATTAGAGTATTGACAGCTACTAGTCATGATAGTTGTATGTTGTCTTTGGTATCAGAGGTAATATGACTCACAATACCATTTCCAGGGACACAGGAGTAGGAATGTGCTATTGTCTCTATGTTCAGCTTGTGGGCTTACCATAGGAATCTGATTGGCCATATAGAAAGCATGCCGTTGGATTTAATAGGCATTCAGTTTGATCCAACAGAGCTTTTCTTATGTTCTTAGTTTCTGGTGCTTCTTCTTTGTGCAACTCAGCTGATCATGTAGCTTGATAAACCTTTAGAAAGCATCATTATTTCTGTAATTTCAGCTGTGTATTAGTGTCCTTAGCTATCCTCTCCTTCCCGTACCACACAGGCCAGTCTTTCAACCAGCACTAAGCCCAGGAATGCTCTTGCTGTTTGCTTGCTCTTGGATTACATATCATCCTGTGGCTTCCCAGTGCACTTTCCCCAGAGGAGATAACAAAGAATCCTTTAGCATCTTCAGGGCTGATTACAGCATAGGCTTTGGGGATTAGAATCCACAGCTTCAGCTGTTCCTCTGAGACCCTCTTCTATTTCTAGAAGCATGTCCCCACCTATTTGTGAAAGAGCTATTAGAAGGAATTGCTGCAGATTCCTCAGTGGTAAGAAACAGTCAAGGTGTATGCATGTATGTGAGGGAGAGAGGAAGAGAGGTACAGTGACAGGTCTAGGGATTCAGCTTCTTATGAAAGTTCACAAAAAGAGAACCTAGGAAGGATCCAAAACAGGCAGCTGTATTGTAAAGGCAGTTATTTTGTAAAGCTAATGGGACTTAGGGAGCAAACAAGGTGTAGTGGTTTGAGCTTGGGCTGCAGTCTGGAGACCAGAATTTGAATACTCACTCAGCTATAGAAACCCACTGGGTAACCTTGGGCAAGTCAAACTCTCTTAGCCTCAGAGGAAGGTAAAGGCAAATCCTCTTTGATCAAAGTTTGCCCGTGGTAGATTCTCCTTAGGATTGCCATAAGATGGAAATGACTTGAAGGCACACAAAAACAACGGATGGTCTCAATTGCCTATTTGAGACCAATCCAATCCAAAATATTTTATGTAATAATGATAAAGTAAAGAATATTGTGAAAATTTTCTCATCCTCCATGACAAATGCTGATTTGACATGTTGAGATACCCTGGAGTGGGAGGGAAATCAGCCACTGCAAGTTTTGTGATTTTAACTTCTTTATTCCTTGTATTTTGGGACATTTTTGTGAAATTTTTGTGAAATGTTTTCTAATGAAGTTCAATTTTTTTGCAGAAAAGTCCTTGTATCATGTGTAAAATGTCATGTTTTTGAAGAATATTCTTCTTGCCCACCCCCCCTCTCTCTCTCTCTCACACACACACACACACACAAAATGTTTGTGGATGTTCTTGTGAAAATTTTCAAAATATGAAAACTGTTGGGAAAAAAAAGCAGAAAACACTTCTAAATTTCCCCTAATGAAATGTTTTGATTCCCCCCCCCCTTCTTCTGTGCAGGAAGAGGTAAAATGAAGATTTACATCTCTCTATGATAATGGGGATATCTCACTACCATCTAATGATGTGGGAAAAATTAATGCCCTCCCACTACTGTGAGAATTGCAGTCAAATCCAGAGATCAAAGAAGCCTGAGGGGGATGGCAGATGATACCACCATCCCTGCTGAACAAAACGTCCAACCATGAGAGCCTGGCTTCTCTGCATTGCTGATGGGTAGGTGTGTGTAGAATACAATGAATTTGCATAATCACTTTTACAACTAATGCACAGATAAGTGGACGTATATGGCCCACCTCTTGCAGATATGAACATATTTAAGAGAAATGTGTAAGTAGGAAAAGGAAACTATCATTCCAGAAGTGATATTTCCTCCCTGTAAGTTATCCTATTTTCTTTTTTCTTTTTGGAGAGTAGATTTTTTTTTTTAACCATACTTAGATTTTGATGAGAAAGGCACACCACCAAACATCTCTTTCTTCCTCTTCGAGGCAGTCCTTTCTAACCTTGTTCTTTATGCAGGGGCAAGATTAACTCACATATATAAAATAAAACTATTGAGCTATTTTAATACTTTTCTTGTCATGCATTCAGGACCCTCTAAAGTTGTCACCAGCTACTGTTTCATTTAATTCCCTGGCCTTCAGGGTAATGTAAGAAAATTGAAGAGATTAGGAGCTCTCTCTTTCCTGTTCAATGCATTTGTGTTGCAGTAAATTGGTACCAACCTTCAATCTCATGGTCAGGGCTCTCCCGGGTCCTTCCACTGATATGACAACCCAGTCAGCTTGATAAACGATGCGCAGCCCCTCCAGTGGAATGAAAAGGCAGGCGGGGAGGGGGGAGATGGAGAGAAAAGCTTCACTCCCTGAATTCACAATCGTCTCTCCCACACTAGCAAGGAGGAAACATTTAGCTGTCTTATGGCGCTTAGTGACCACTGCATTGTGTGCAACTTTATCATGATAATTAAAAGATACAATTTTCCTAATTGATTAATTCATGTACTGTGACAGATATTAAACATGACCTGTGGTGAATGGGAGGGAAAGGGGAAAAAAACTTACCATCTGGAAAACTGCCCTTTAAATATTTCTCTTGTCTTTCTCTCTTACTCTGTCTCTTTCAGTCTCACAGTGAGGGGCAAGGGCCATTGCCATTACAGGCAGATGGTAGTATATCACAGAAAGAGCCAAAGAAGACCTAAAAACTATGACCAAAAGTATACCTTTAGAGACCTTGGGACATTTTCTCATTAGACTGTTATAGTGCTATTATTCTACTTTCAATATCCTATGGAATCTTGGGATTTCATTGGATGTTGAAAGTGGAATAATAGCACTATAACAGTCTAGTGCAGAAATGGCCTGGGTGAGATCCTAGAAAAGCAGTGTTAAAACAACACTTGCAGTCCTACTGCTACTGGTGGAATAATTGAAATTGTTCATGACCCAAGCAGAACACTTCTGCTTACTTTGTAACTCAGTTATCGATCATCCAGCCAGGGTGTGAGATGAATGTTGTCACACTTTCACACCTGATCCAAAAAGCTGAGGGAAAAAAATTGAGTGGTCAAATCTCCCCAACATTTGAGATGATGTAGCTGAGTAGAACAGATGGGCAGACACAAAGTTTTGGCCTCCCAAAAAGCCAACAGTGTTCTTGAAGTGTTTCTAGAAGATGCTCACAATTTCTTAAGAAGGTCAGATAAGACTTTTGTTGCTGGTTGCTGCTTTTGTCGTATCAGATGCTTGTAATTTGAAATGTTAGATATTTGTTAACATATGGTTTGATCTATTTGTATTGCATAATTTAAACAGTTTGTTTTTATGCAGATTGTAAGCTGGCCTGCACTCCCATAAGGAGAAGTGGTATATAAATCAAATAAATGGATAAATAAATAAGGATTCCTGAAATACTTACAGCTGCCCATGGTTGGTCAGCCCTCATGTTCTGTTGTTTGTTTTCTCTTCTCAGGGAAGGAAAATGTCTTTCCTTGGGGAAGCTAACAGCATGCAAAAGAGGGCTCATGGAAGAAAAGATAGGCGTACCAGTGTGGCTGGGCCAAAATACCCTGAAGGCCCCAGATCTCATCTGATCTTGGAAGCTAAACAGTGTCAGCCCTGCTTAGTACTTGGAAAGGAAACTGCCAATGGATATGAGATGCTGTAGGCCTTATTTCAGAAGAGAGCACTAGCAGGCCACTTTGTGTATTTCTTGCCTAAGAAAACTCTATAAATTTCATGGGGTCATCATAAGTTGACAAGTGACTTGAAAGCAAATACATACGCATCAGAGTGGCCGCATGAAAAAGAAGACAAGGCACCTCTACCTTTAAAAGCTGTGAAAAAATGAAGCAAATGAAACCTGTCATGCCTTCTTCACTAACTAGAATTCCCTCTTCTACACAGTTCTCAAGGGTACTACAAATGTTTCATCCTTATTTCCATGCGGCCACCCAAGGCTTGATATTTCTCCATTGTTTAGAAAGAAAATGCAGAGGGAATCGAAGGCGACCAGGGAGTTGGTAAAAGAGAATTGGGGTAGGTGTCAGCTGTTCCTCCTCAATGTCAGCTCTTTTGAAAAGGAGTAAGGCATGTGCATTTATAGGTACCTCTTGGTATAAATGTTTGCCCCCTCTGTACAGATGAGGGATCAGATCATAGTTAGTCAATCAGAAGCACTCAGTCTTGAGCTTTAATTAATCTTGGAGTGCCTTCTGTACATTCTGAATATCAATCATCATCCATCATCATCATCATCATCATCATCATCATCATCATCCAAAACTGGGAGTCAGGGTGGCTTAAAAATTAAAAAGATGTCTTAAAATGTGTAATACAACCCTACCTGCTAGGAATGTGTTTTTTCCTCCAAACATCCTAGAACAGATGTAATCCAGGAGATCTGGCATGAAGGAGAACCAATATGGCTATGTGTGCTTTTTCTCCTAAGAGGCAAGAATAGCTAGTGATTAGGAATATGGCTCAAGGAAAAAGTTGCTACACCCCTGATATGAACTTTATGCTCACATGGTATGAATCCCAAACATACCCACAGACTCTGGCCACAGATGAAATATATCCATCACAGCTATTTTTGTTAATATTTTAATCTGATAGAGAGAACCTGAATGCCTGCCTCACATCTGTATTACATAGAAGCCTTTACTACATGTACTGCTGTATGCATGGAGGCTTCTGCCCTGCAGAAATTTGTATTCCCTGTGAGAATGCTAGGGATAAAGCTAATCTGTACCATCCTGCAAACCCTCATGCATTAGCCCAATGCAAGAGGGATACTTCTGAATAGGGCTTGTCCAGAACAAACCAACTAGAGCCTTATTTTGGAATCTGTAGCTTGCATAATCAACACTGCATGGGGAAGCAGAAAAGTGTTGAACCCACAGGCTCCTCCTCCTCATTTACACCCCATGACAGTATGAGTTGGGAATGTCTGAAGCAGGAAACTTGCTTTATGCATCTTGGTTCCTCATGTAAGTTTAGAATGTGAGCCATTATCCTGTTGTGGTTAGATTATCACACTAGGACTTGGGAAAACCAGGTTCAAGTCCCCAAAGAGTCATAGAAGTCATTGAGAGAGACTGGGCCACTCACTGTCTCTTAGCATGGCCTACCTCACAATATTGTCTTGAGGGTAAAATTGGGAGGAACAGAATCATACCTTGAGCTCATTGGTTGAAAGGAGGGATATAAATGAAATGAACGAATGAATGAATGAATGTGTAGAGTAGGCTCCTTTGTGTGTCAGATGAAATGGGGCTAGGCAATGAACAAAGCTTGGAAATATGCTGCCTTTTGGGTAGGGGGTGGTAGATCCTTGAAATCTCCAGCCAGCATGGCTATTGAGCATGTGATGGAGGAGGCAGAGCTGACAAGCATGACCCTGTTCTCTCATTTCACAAGCTGCAAACCTCCAAAGGAGGCTTCAGCGATGAAAGGTTTAAAAAAACTGGAACAATTTTAGGTGCGGCTTTACCTTGCTCTTCTCATCACATTGGAACATAGCACAGCAAGTTTGTAGACTCCATCCCTGCCAATTTTCCTTGACATTGGACAATAGTCCCTTGTTAGAATTAATAATGGCTTCGTGCAGCAGCAAGAAAGCAAATGGATAATTTGTTTAACCTTTTTTCATCTGTTAACCAGGCAACACATGCCCTAAAATAATTAATTTCCATGTAAGATTAATGGGATGACGGGAGGCAGCTGGATGAACAGAATAGCTAGGGATAATGGTGGCATTGCTCCTTAGAAAAAGGGCACAGAGGTCCTTCTGCAGACTCTCTTAAGGAAGGATTTCCAGATTCCAGACACCACAATATTTATGTGCAGGAAAGCAGAATCCAAAACTGTTGGTTGGTCAAAAATTAACAGGAGCTAACATGCCATTAGAGAGCATATAGTGACATTATGCTATGTTATATGACACTGCATTATGTTATTTGTCTATTTATTTGTTTATTTTAAAATTAGTCTTATCATGCTTCAGGCATGGCACAGGGCTCAGAGTACAGAGTGAAAAAGACAACACGGGGCTTGCTAGTGAATCCAGTGAGGTGAGTTAAGGACAAATGGAACAATCTAACTTGGCGTTTCCTTGCTTTTGTAAGCTTGTTAGAGCCCCAGGGCAAGCAATTCAATGCACTGTGTGCTTGTCACTTGCCTGAAACTACTACTTAGATTTGCAAGTTGATTTTTAGGCTATTATGAGAGGATTCCCAGAACAATTATTTAAATGAGCACAGGGAAAGGAGAGAAAGCTAGGGAACAAATTAATCGGAACACAATTAGAAGCTATTTCTCTAAACCAATGCAAAGTTTACATTCAGATGATAGAAAGACAGCTGTAGTAAGACACATTGGTGCTGATAGAAAACAGTTTGCCCCTTGTGAGTGGATTTTCAGGCAATGACAGCAACTCTTTCTGTGCCATGTTTTGGTAGTCCATGATGGCTTCAAACTATACCAAGGATAGGATCTGTGCTTTGCCCATTATATAATATGCATTTCTCATTAGGTTGGTTTGTTTCTACCCCTTTATCCCTTTATCTGCTAATGTCAGTTGGTTTTAAGAGAAATTGTGTGGATGCTGTGTGACACATTCCTCATGGATGCTCACTGAAATACTTTAATTAACAATTATTCCCACAATGATACCTCCTCAGCTAAATCCCCAGGAACCAAAAAGGTAATAACACAAGAACAGTATCACCCTTATAAACACAGCGTACCCTCTGTATATGCTGGATTCTGCTCCAGGAACTCCTGCATTAAAAAAGTGAATGCTCACACCCCATTATCTTCAATGGACTCAACTTGCATGAACCCATGGTAGTGCAGGTGTGTGCCCATTGTCTCCACTACCGATGATGGATGCAACACTTTGCATGACCCCAGATTCATGTTTGCCAAGGTCACACCACAAGACAGCACATTGTATATGGGTTCTTTGGGTTGACCTCTATCTCTCAGGAAAAATAGCATAAGAATTATACATTCAATTTATATCCTTATATACGTGTTTAAAGTTGTCTCACTGGCTAACCCAAGGGTTGTCTTTTGATTTATATAAAAAAGCTAGAAAAAACAACATGTGATCAGGGACAGGGCCTTGCACTCTACACATTGGGTGCCATGTAGTTTGACCTTCAGATGTCAGCTGAATTGCACAAGCGATTAGGATTCTGTGTGTTTTTAGAATGCACACTTTTTGGATTTTTCATAGAATGCCTTGACAAAGAATTTTTTTCTCAAAATGAACTTTGCCTGAAGAGAAGAGATATCAGGCTTCTCAGAAGTTTCCTGAAGCAAGTGGTCAAGTGGGTTAGCATGTCTCTCATCTGAGGCAATCAGCTTGAAGACAGGAAAACAAAGACGTTCAGACTTGACTTCCAGGCAGGACAGTTCTTGCTGCAGCAAGAACAGCTTTCATGGTAAAAGAGGCAGCCAGAGGAATCTCTGGCCATTTCCACACTAGTCTATTATAGCGCTATGATTCCACTTTCGACATGCTATGGAATCCTGGGGTTTGCAGTTTCGGGAGGGGCCCATGGGCCCCTCCCGAAACTGCAAACCCCAGGATTCCATAGCATGCTGTAAGTGGAATCATAGCACTATAACAGTCTAGTGCAGAAATGGCCTCTGGCTGGAAAAAAAACTGCCTTGGATTAAAGGGGGAGATTTGATAGCCCCAAGTTGACAACCTGTTTTTTGAAAATTCTGAAACAAAACTTTGGAATTACACAAGTGAAGAATTCTTCTGATTAAAACCAATGAACAAAAGCTTCATCAATCACCTTCTTTCCCCAACCAAGAGTTGAGTAAGTATGTTTACCCCATAAGATCAGGAGTCAAATGAGAAATAAGAACAATTGAGGATTTAAGTGCATATTATTTTCATGGATAGACTGAACTTCATCTTATTTACAAGACTGGTTTGGACTTTATCAAGGAGAAACTACAGTGTGGAAAGTGCAGGTGTTATGTCTTTGATGCTGTTAAGACTGACCTGCTAGCTGTAATTGGTAGCGGTGAGGAGATAGTTAAACTGTAACCGCTGGATTAAATGAAAGATGAAACATTCCTAGGAACTTTCCTAGGACATTGTGCAACAAATGCTGGAGGAGATACACTTTCTGAGAGAAGAAGGATTCCCAAATTTGAAGAAGAGGCTGCAGGATTTGCTATAGAACCTGAGGAATGAGATCAAGGCAGAATTGTTGGGGGATGTAAGGTGGAGTGGGGAGGAATATGGGGCTAATATGGAAGTGAAGGAGGCTGAAAATCACATGAAGAAGCAAATTCAGGTTGAATTAATAGAGGGATTGACCACTGAAATGAGAGAGAATAAGGGCCAAGCAATTCTCAACTGCAAAATGAGGACTACAGATCAAGGTGGGGGAGAAAGGGGAAACTAATCTCAAATTGATGTGTAGGAAATCTATACCAATGGCTGAATGAAGCCAAGTTGACTTAATTAATGGATTACCCAGCAAGACTGGAGCGGAGAGAAAGATGAAAAAGAAACTATGTCTCAGGACAAATACTTTAAAATAGTAAGTGGGAAGGCCTTGGAAATATTAACAAATGGTATGGAAGGGAATCTGAGAAGATTTTTTGTGGGGAAGTCCATGGACAGAATGGGTGAAATGGAAGAGGAGAGCCAAATTTAAAGTGAAATAGGGAAAAAAAGAGGTTTGATTGAAACTAGATTATGAAATGGTTACATAAACAAGACAATGAAAACTGGATTGGTGAAATGGTGAAAAGGATGTTATAATATGAAATGTGATAGAAATATTTGGACTTAGTGATGTTATATAACATGTAAAAGATTTATAGTTTTAAGTAGTGAAGATTAATAATGTGTGATTAAGTCAGTAAGTCACTTTTAATATCAAGATTAGAAAATGGAATATCAGTTATCAAGATGTAATATGATGTAGTGACTCATGTGTTGGATAAGAGTATAGAGAGATAATGATTGATATAGTAATGCTAGATATGTTAAACTTTGGAAAAAGAAAGGTTTTTTTTCTTTTGGTTGTCAAAAAAAAATGAAATAGGGGATGGGAAGAAGAGGATCGTTGGACATTATTTCTGAGAGGCCTGAAATAATTTGAGTGTCATACACAGTTTAAAGGAAGCCTGAAAGTCACCTTTTTCTTTATTCTTTAATATCTAACTCTTATGTTTTAGCCCATCTTTTTTCTTTCTTCCTTTCTTTTCTCTTTTCATGTATTTGTAGAATTTTAGTGTTTTTGAAATTTATCAGCAGATATTTTTTTTTAAAAAAAAAAACTAAACTAAATCAATAAATAATATATTCTTCCATAGTCAGTCGTCCCTTCTCTGGACTTCTGCTAAGTTAGCTGTTAGACAAATTTCACATTTAGTGTAATCCTAAAACAAATCTGTGTCCATGGCCTTCTCTCTCTGTCTCTCTTGGTGGTAATTTGTATTTACAAAGAGGATTGCCATCCCTTTCTCCTCCTGTATCTTGAAAAGCATATATCTCAACATAGAGAACTTTAGCAGGTTTCCATCACTTTAGTAGCTCTACCTACTAAATTTTATGATTCCAGGGTGGTATGACATAACCAGGAACGCAGCCACTAAACAAACAAATAAACAGGCATCAGCACTAGCCACAACACCAAATCTGTTTTTCCTCTGCTATGCCAGCCCAGGATACTTTTCTGCCTGGGGCAAAACATCAGATATCAACCTGTTCCCATTCCATAATTCAAAGCTGACCACTGAAGCCTTCTCCAACATGGACCATGGGGTAACATTCTCTCCCACCTTTGAAGTTGGCAGATCAGCTTAGGATGACCTGAGCAGGCTGCATGGCATGTTGCTTTCTCTTCCAGTACATTGTAACTGCCTCCTACTGTCTTGTGCTTGAGGGAGCTGCTTCCCTCCGCCCAATGTTTGGGCCAGCCCTGCCTTTACATACAGATTTCTCAGTAGTTTAGGCAAATGCAGCAGATTCAAACGCTAAAATTATCAAGCATATTTTTCACTCTAAACTGTTCTTTTGTTTTCCCTCATTGGGCTGCTAAACATAACAAGGAAACCATATATTACACTGATTACCAACCCTTATTGGTCAGGAAGCAAATAAGTCATTCTGAGATGAATTCTCTTGTCATTATTCACAAAGGCAGTCTGAGATGACAAAGACAGAGTAAACTGAGCAATCTCTCATTATATTTATTACACAGTCTTTGTGCTAATGAACGGAAAGAGGCTTTGCAGAGACAATGGCTGCATTTTGGGATGATACAGTGTGTTACATGAGCCAGATTTATCAAACTCACAAATGATATCTATTTGTTCTCAGGCTCGCTCATCCCTCTCTCTCAAGAAGAAGCTGGACAGCTCAACGTCAAGAACACTGCTAAATGATTTTCCAGTGGTTCCATCAGGGTCTATTGGAATATAGTTCCTGGTTTGCAGAAGGCAAATACTAGTGTAGGCGAATGGAAATACTGGTTTGGATGAATATAGTCAGTGTTGCTGTCAGGGCAGGGCTTTAGGGCAGAAATTGAGACCCCACAGAATGAAGAGGGAGACCCCCAAATGAAGTAATAGATACTACCTTCTAAAGAGAGACATTCCCAGTTGGATCATTAAGTCCAGATGGCGAGAATTTGCTTGCTTCCTTTTCAACAGCAATTTGATAGCATTGGCAAATTTCTTCATAAACAACCTGAGAAGGACTTAAGATCTTTAGGGAACAAGTAAGAAACAGCATGCTACAGTGGCTTGAGTGTTGGGCTACAACTCTGGAGACCAGGGTTTGATTCCCTACTCAGCCATGGAAAACCAGTGGGTGACCTTGGGCATGTCACACACACACAGCCACAGAAAGCCCCATGGTAGGTTCACTTTAGGGTCATCATAAGTCAGAAATGACTTGAAAGCACACAATAACAAGAGTATTCAGTTGACTAACTGACTGATTGCTTGCTCGACTGCATTTGTCTTCTGAATTTCCTGTATAATTCAAGGGGGATTTCAGTAATAAGAGAAACATGAAAAATAATATGAATTAAACCAGTATTGTCATAACTGGAAACAGAAGCATTAAACAAATTAGCAAATGCAATAAATGTCTTAATGGAAAAGCAGAAGGAAGTTGTGTAATTATGCTCAGCAAACTGTATTTTTAAAAAAATGCCCATTTCATTTGGGGGTTAGGATTGGTTTTGGAGCTGCAGCTGCCTTGATTGCCTGAGAGATGGCCTATGCTGAGACATATAGAAAGGGAATGTGACCCTGATGGGGTCATTCTCTTGGGCCTTTGGTGGCTTTTAATACTCTTTTCCATGGTATCCTTTTGAAGCTGTTGAGTTGGGAATGGGTGGTACAGCTTTATAGTGATTCTTCTCATATCTAGACGACTCTGTTTGAGGGATTTCTGCTTGATCCCATGGCATTCATGATTGGGTTTCCTCAAAGTTCTATTTTATCCCCATGTTGTTTAGCATCTGCATGAAACCACTGAGTAAGATCAGATGGAGATTTAGAGAACAGAGCCATCAAAATGCAGAAGACATGAAGACATATAGTTCCCTCCCCTCTTCCCTGTCTCTCTCATTCTCACCAGATTTAAGTGAGGCAGTGGAAGTGCTTAATCAGTGTCTCGCTGCAGTAATGGACTGGATGAGAGCCAATATACTGAGGCTCAATCCAGAGTTTCAGTCTGTTGAAAGTATTGTCAGTAGGTGGTTTGTTCATCAGGAAGAGAGGTATTCAACTTGTTCTTAAAGGTGTCAAAATCACTGCAAAGGATTAAAGTTATGGCTTAAAGGTATTCAGTGATTCATCCTTTTTCACAGGAGGCACCATCATCTTCATCATCATGATCATGATCATGATCATCATCATCATCATCATCCTGATCATCCTGCCTTTCTCTCAATAATGAGACTCAAGGTGACCAACAACATCTAAAACAATATGCATTAAAAACAATATAAAACATTCATTAAAGTATAAATATAAGATTTATACATAACAATTTATGAAGATAAAGCATTAAATATTAAAAACATTAAAATACCAAAAAAATTAAAAGACTACACAAACTTTAAAAACAGAACCACACAACATTAAAAGGCCAAACCTAGTCATTTTGTAAAAGTCTGACAGAAAAAAAAAGTTTTCACCTGCCAATGGAAGGAGAGCAACAAGGGGCCATCCTGGACTCTCTAAGGAGAAGGTGGTGGGGCAGATGAAAGGGGATCTCTGGATGATCTTAGAGCTCTATTGGGTTCATAAAGGGAGGTACAATCCTTCAAATAACCTTGGCCCAATCCATATAGTGTTTTATAGGTCAAAGTCACCACACTGAATTGTGCCTAGAAACAGACCAGGAGCCAGTGGAGCTGTTGCAACAAGGAAATTGTGTGCTCCATGTAGCCAGCCCCAGTTAGCAAGCAGTTGCAGCTCTTTGGACCAGCTGAAGTTTTGAGCTCTTTTCAAAAGCAGTGCTACATAGAATGTATTACAGTATTCCAACTGGGATATGATCAAGGCATGTCCCAATGTGGCCAGTTCTGACTTCTCCAGGTGCGGCTGGTACACTAGCTTTAACTGTGCAAAGCACTCATCGTCACTGGTGAAACCTGGGCCTCAAGGCTCAGAGCGGAATCTAGAGTACCTCAAACTGCAAACCTGTGTTTTCAGGGGGGACTTTAACTCCCCCAACACAGGCTGAATCCCTACCCTCAGGTTTGTCTTTTGACTGACCAGGAGCACCCCTGTTTGTTTGGATTAGGCTTCAATTTGTTTGCCTTCATCCAGTGCATTACAATTGCCAGTTTAGCACAGGAACAGCTTACTTGGAATTAGGTAGAAAAGATAATCTCTTTCCCTATATTACTTTCTGAGACCTGACATTGCCATTGGACTGTGCTCCAAGCACCTTTGTAGGCTGAGTGAGGCAGATAAGCACTTGATCAGCTCCAGTTGTGAAACAGGAGTTTCCCCAGCTCTAGTTGTGAAATTGTTATACCAGAAAAGTTCATTTTTTTTGTTACTGTTGGAAAAATTAAGATTCCCAGTTGACCTAAAGCTTACGAGGCACTGACCTTTTTATGATAAAGAAATAATGTTATTTTCATTACCCACTTCCTACCCACTAGACAAAAAAATGAGATATTAGTATTCAGCAGAATGCACAGAGGCCAGAATTATCAGGAAAAGATTCATGGCTGCCACAACAGCCATGAAAACGTCAACCACTTCTGACAAGGACAACTCAGCCTAAATTCCAAACACTACATGTCTGCACTGAACCCATGGACATTTTGCTATCTCAGACAAAGGAAAATATGTCACCCCACCTATTCCACCTGCAGAAACCAACAGGATTAGCAGTTGAATCCTTCTTTGACAGCGATGATGGGACATGCATACATTTCTCTTGGGGTTCAGTGATGATGAGCCTGCTACCTCTTCATACCAACTAGCATCTGATGCCTGAAGTGGCCACCCCTACCATGCACAGGAGCAGCCCTGCCAAAACTACATCACATCTGAGACCACCCCATCTAGCTTAGCCACAGGGATTGTTAGTGAAGCAAATGGTACACCTGTACCAAATATCCCAGTCCTCCACTCCAGGGGTGCAGTTCAGCTAGGGAAGGCAATACATTGTCTTCCCTAATATAGAAAGAAATCTAACAACTGTGCTCTAGCTCTCAAAATGCAACAAGAGAGCTGCGGCCCTTCTAAATCTTTGTCCTTTTTCCCCTTCATCTCTAATACCATTAATGACATTTTCTCTGCGTCACAAGATTGTTCTGCCCTAAATTGAGCAAATCAAATTAACTGATGACAATAATTGTTTAGTTGTGTCTTTAATTTATTTGGGAATGCATGCTCATTTTCGTAATTACCCTTCTGTGTTAACTTTCAGTGGGAAGGCAAGAATCAAAATGGAATATATTTGCCTTCCCCACTGAGCAGTTCTGATAGGGGAAATTATAACATTTGCTTGAGTTTCACCACATGACTATTTTTTTTTCTTCACTCTGAAAGTTTAAAGATCTCAGATAATCTCAGGCTGAAATCTTACGATATGTACTTCAGCATGAGCCCTATTGAGCTCAAGGGAGATGTACTTTTCTTTCAACATCTACAGGGTTGGGCTTTTGCAGCAGGAGCGCTGAACAAGAAAAATGCAACAAGACATCTCTAACATTGCAGGCCTTCCTGGCATAGTTCAGTTTACTGTATTTTAGGGATAAGGGAGATATTGTATATAGATTTTGTGTATTGTTCTATATTGAAAAATTATTGTGCACCCTGCTTTGAAATCGGCAGGTGTGAGTGGTTTATAAATAACTGCAGTAAGTAAATAAAATTTCCTTATTAAATTTCCTTATTTTCCTTGTCAAATTTTATTTAACTTAAGCAAATATACTTGTAGAAAGAGAAGAAACAAAATCAAGCCAAAGATTTGGAGATAACAATGAGACACAGAAAGAGCTCAGATGGCCAATGAAACTACAGCTTTACCCAGAAATAATTTTGTTGTTTCACATTACTATCCAGTGTAGACCTTAGCGTCACTTGGTGCACCATTGTACTGCTCTGTATTTTATCTGGGGTGTTTATTCTTGATCTTTCAGACCAGCACTAATGCAATATTACCCCCAATGAAAGCACATGATTAAGGAGGAAAATCACAAAACAGTCTCTGTTTATAGTTTGACTGCTTTTTAATTGATCTTACATTTGGAGGTCTAACAAGAGTTTAATGCAGAGAACAGCAATCATCTCTTTTCCTAGATGGAGGCAAAACTGGGGAAAGAATTGGCTTCAGAATTTCTGTATGTAGGGCTAAGGTTGAGAAGACAGAGATAGAAGACCTCACAAAGTCTGATAACAACTTCAGGGTCAATCTGCCAAATGAAATAGTATGTCTTTTCGTGGAAGAAAATTCACTGCATATAAAATCACCATGTCAGGAAGAAATGTCTGACTGTTTCCTTGCTTGATGCGCTAATTTCTCTATGCATGAAGTGATAATGTTCAATAATTTTTTACCATTTGATTTTGCCAAATGCATGGATTTGCATCAGGTCATATCGGGGCATGACAAGATGATTAATGTTCATCCGATAGCCACCCTTTAGGCTGCTTCCTTATAGTTATGAAAGTAATCTGAAAGACAGGTACAGTTGTTAGACTAAGCCCTGAGAAACCTAGGTTCATTCAGCCCAACGGGTGACCTAAGTTCAAATAGCCATTCAGCAAAGCGCACTGATCCAGGTGGTGCAGTGGTTAAATGCTGGTACTGCAGCCACAAGGTTGTGAGTTTGATCCTGCCGGGCTCTGGGTTGATTCAGCCTTCCATACTTCTGCAGGTCGGTAAAACGAGTACCCCGCTTGTTGGGAGCAATTAGCTAACACATTGTAAACCGCTTAGAGAGCACTTAGCTGATAAGCGGTATAGAAATACACATGCTATTGCTATTGCTATTATTCACCCAATATCTCCTGTCCTAGCCTGCCTTCCAGGGTAGTTGTGTGGAGAAAATGGAGTAGTGTTTGTGTGTATGTGTATAAGAATTGTGTCTTCTACCCTGAGTTACTTGGAAGAAAGTTGGTGTCATAATTATAAGCATATGATTAATAATATGAGTCACAGTAGTATACATAATAATTACATAATCATGCATTGACCTGAATGCAACAACAGCAAAAAAAGAGAACCTTACAAAAGTTGGGTTGCTACATACAAGTCTGAGTCCTGGTTTCTCAAAAGTTAGATTCATTCAGACTATCATTTCAACCTGATAGTCAAAATGGTTGAGCCATCATGGAATAGAAGATTAGATTCATCATAGATTTGTGAAACCCTAAGGGTGTGAAAACCAGTCAATGAAGAAAACTTACAGGAAGAGAATCAACTACACTTGACCATCCACATTCGCTAGGGTCAGGGACACAGGACCCTCGCAAAAGTGAAAAAATCACCAATAAAAAAATTTGTGTGTGGAAGGGGGCTGAGACACTGGTGGGGAAAGTGGGCACCCAGGGTCTAAACCAGGTCAGGGATAGGAGATGGTTGGTATGGTGGTCCTGTACTTCCTCTCTCTTGCCCATCTCCTTCCTTGGGTATGAGTGGGGCATGGGTACAGGGTTTGTGGTGTTGAGAATTTGGGCAGAAAGCCATTCTTAGCTGGCCAGGCAGAGGCTGGTAGAAGAAGAGGAGGACTAGAGGTGGGTTTTTAAAGGGCTATGTAGCTTGATTGGAGCCACCAAGAGAGAAGGTTCCCCCCCAAAAAGAAGCACCTGAGGTGGGAGGGCAGGGGTTGGAGAAACTTGCAAATAATCAAATCTGTGAATGTCAAACCTGCAAATGTGGAGGGCTGACTGTAATGTGAAATGTGCTGGAGGAGGGTTTTGCAGATAGTGTAGACTGCTAAAAAGACAGATAAATGGGTCTGAGACCAAATCAAGCCTGAACTTTTCCTAAAAGCAAAAATAACTAAACTGAGACTATTGTACTTTGAATATATGATGAGATAACATGACACATTGGAAAAGATGCTAGTGCTCAGCAAAGTGGAAAGCAGTAGGAAAAGAGGAAGGCCACACTAAAAATGAATTGATTCAATAGTGGAATTGATAGCCCTGAGCTTGCAAGACCTGAGCAGATCTGTTAATAACCAGTTCTCCTGGAGGTCTTTCATTCATAGCACCATTTGCTTTAACTGGCCAGCTGGCAATTGACCACAACACCACACCCTGCACAATATGAATGGACTTCCTCTGCTATAACAGGGCTTCCTCTTCCTCTCTTTACCTCTGCATCCCACAGGTCTCTCTAATCTGGTCCAGAAGGTTCTGCAGAGAGCAGTCTGATACAGAAACTATGTTCCAAAGCATATAGAGCTCCTCAGCTGCTTTCACAGGCAACACTGAAGAGCTTGGGTGATATTACTACATATGACTAAAACACCAGAGTTGCCTCCAGTTACTCTTTTCTGAAAAGAGGGTGACTTTGCTAATTTCTACCATGAATCTTTTCCTGCTATTGCTCAGGAAAGAAGACTTTTCCTTTTATATCAACCCATTAACAAATAAAGGATGTTGGGTATGCTAAATTCTGTGCTGTATCCTATGCTAACCCTTTACATGACCCGTTTACATGACTTTACATGACCTTTTTAAACAAAATGTTTCTGAAGTAGTGATCATTACTACTTTGCCCCTTGACTTGCTTTGTTTTATTTCTCACCTGTTTTAGTGTGACAGAGAGCAGGAAGCTGCTGGAATTCCCTCCACGTAGCACTTTATGTGAGAACAATGGATTGTCCTGAAGGGCAAAAAAAAAGAACAGGAAGACCTTGCAGTGGATGGGAAAGGCTCATTTTGCTCTCAGTCAACAGAAAGGGAGGATCCTTCAGTTCACAGTGAAGATAAGTGGCCAAGTGTTATGTACCTCACCATTTGATGAATGGGGACTGGACAGAGGGCACCCTGGAACTCAAGAGCACCAGTGATTTATACTACGTGGATACAAATAGTTATTGCTAGCGTGAATAAAATCGACCCCATTCAAAATGATTATATACTTGCAGAAATATATATATATATATTTGCAAATATATGTATGAACACACACATGTAATCCTGTAATATTGACATTTAAAAGTCTTCCCATATGTTTACCAGATTCTGCTTAAAAACAGGCCAACAACGTAAAATTTCTAGCAAGAATCTCTGATATAGCTTATTGCTCAGGGAAAAGAATATATGTTCCTGAGGTTACATTTATACACATATAGGGAAACTGACCCAAAGTCTAATTGAGGTGGCTAACAGACATCTAGTTTCAGAAATCACATGTCAGTCCTGAATTCTGAAAAATGACCATCTCAGGAAGAAGACTAGGTTTGGTCCTGCCATCTTACTTTCTTAGATGACCTTGGGAAGACTTTCTACGAACCACTATAATATTCCTAAGTCATGAGTGAAAGAAAAGACAAAAAATTCTGTCTTTTTCGTTTAATTTTTGCTGTCCCCCCAATACATTTTTGTGCAAATGCAATGTTTTTTTTCCCCCCTCACAAAATAAATCTTCATGATGTTTTCTAAATAGGGCCTTGAAATCTGAGACATGGTTTAAAAATATGCAAAAACTCTCACAACCTCACTGAAGGCTGCGGGAAGCTTTTGAAAATGTTCATTGCCACATGTGAGGATGAAGTAGGGGAAGATTTTTGTCCCTAACCTTCCATGTTTTTCGTTGTTACTAATATAGCAGAAAAAACAAAAGGAGCAGTTGGGATTAAAATCTAGTGTGATGTACAAACACACACACACACACACACACATACCAAGTATATGCAAAAGAACAGTAACATATAGTTCAGGCTGCATTTCTGTACAGCTACTTTAACCTCACTAGAGAAAAGATTCAAGAGTGTTGCTGCTCTGCCAGCATAGGCTGTCTGTCATTGACTGTGACTGTGGTCTGTTTACTATTCTGTGTGGGAGGTTTTCCAGAGCACCCATTCTCCCCATGTCTCCTTACAACATGCCCATGATCAGTCAAGGAGAGAGGGAAAAGAAAGCCTTTGAATTCTGAACATAAGGTATAAGAAAGGAAGAAGAAAGGAAAATACACAGCATAGTAGCAGAGCAGTTTCTTTAAAACACACACACATACGTACAACAAAAAGGTCCCCCTCCCCAGGTGTTTTTTTTTTATTATTGAAAAGCTACTCTTTTAGAAGGCTAAATCAGAAGAGCTACATCTCTAAGTATATCTCCCCCCCCCCCCACTTTTCGGTAGAGTTGCAGTAAATGTATTTGTCTGTGAATATTTGTTATCGGAAGTGCTGAATAAAAGAACAGCCTTGAGGAAAAAGAAACTGAATGTGCAATAGGAGAGCAAAAGGGCATATGTGATCCCACAACAAAAAGCATACAAGAAGCAGTTGTACTTGGTAAGAGAGGGAATTCTTTCAAGAGGCAGGTGGCTTAACTAAAGCAAAAAGAAACAAAAAATAAAGTCTGTATAGTCATTTGTAAATGTAATAGCACTTGTTCAGTTTCATAGGTTTGCACGAGTAAAATCCAAGACTGTCTCACACGGTGCACCATTCTCTTTAGTGAGTTTGGATTTTCATTCTTTTTTCTTTTTTTGAGTCAGTATGGGGGTCATGTAAAGGAAGGGAGGGATGGAGGGAAAGAAAGAAAAGCTATCCAGCTGTTTGATTCTCCCCTTCATCTCCATGAGGTTTTGGCTGAGGAACTGTGTACACCCTGAACCATCCAAATAGGAGCTAACTTTTGGAAATTTCTAGTGCCTATGCAGTCAAAAGTCAGACAAAAATGAAAAGTCCCGTAAAGGATATAAAAGTTAAAAAAAAAAAAAAGAAATTTGTTTTTTCCAAAGGTGAAAAAGCAAATAGTGTGACTTGTCATGTTTAAGCTGTGATCTGTCATTGCCTTTTTTTTCTACAATATTGCCATTTAATTGTGAATAATGGCTGCAATGTTTAGTTAATTGTTTGGCAAAACTCTTTGATTAAAAATATTTTGATCAACCTAAAGGTACTCCTGATTAATTGAACAGCTGTTTTTTTTTTCCATAGAAATATTTATACTACTTCATGTATGTGGAAGAAGAAGGAATGTCTCCTTGAATATTATGTTATCCTGATATGTGCACCTCATATATTCCTTTATGCCACTGCTTTGCGTAAAGAATTATATGAGTGTTAGTTGAATTAAATTGTATTAACTCAAAATGATGCAATCAATCAACTGAGACTTATTTAACAGAACTGTGGGCCTATTTTCCTAGCCTTCTATCACTCCATTCTCTCTCCACCCAAACCTCACAACCCTATTAAAAATATGGCTTTACTTTGAACCACTTAAACACAGTGGTGGGAAGCCTACTTGTCAGTCAACTCAGCAGGGTCAGTTATGGATCCAAAAACATGTAAGAGGTGGGTAGTCTTTCAATCTGTCTATCCCAGAAGAGCCTTTTTTGGGCCAACTATCTGTTTCATGGTCTTTATTCTGGGATCTCCTGCAGTTTCTAGTCATATTCCCACACCTCTTGCTGGAAGGCATATAGGATTTGCTATGTTCTCAGCTTCCTGTGCATTCAGCGGGAGGCCATTTTTTCCCTTTTCTTTTGTCACCTCCTCAAATGTTTCTAGTACTAAGCAGTCATGATTCTTAGGTTCATGGCAAATGTTTCACAAGAATGGGTCACTGCAGGCCGTCTGTGTATTGTTTCTCCCTTCCTGTCAAGTTGAATATTGAAGAACTGTTTGAGCATTTGTGCTGTGTACTGCTTGATAGCTTTCCCTGACAAGGCTTTAGTAAAGCTATAACTAGAGGCCACCCATCTTGTTTCTCTTGAATAAAGATTTTAGCTTCAGCAAATTCATTCAACATTCCAATTTCCTCTCTTTTTCTTCCTGGTAAAGGGCTGTGAAGTAGGGAACAAATGCTCATTCTCCTATTCTTTACATTAATGTTATAATGCCACTTCAATTAGGCACAAAAAATGCCACATATTTGTACCAAGAAAATTCAGCGTGTATGTGTCTGAACATGTGTATGTCTCTTACTCAAGGTGGCTTATGAAAAATTAAAACTTGTACAGATGAAGGACAGTAAAAATCAGCACACACACACACGCACGCACACACGCATTGTTTTAAAAATATTTAAACAAACTATAGAGCTAACACGATTCAAAGCACAACACCAGAATCCTGTATATCACCTTTTATTTAACGGAATTCTATGTATACTGAGCTAAATAGTAGAGGCACTAAGAAGCTCTGTTAGCAAATTGTAAAGATGCACATTGGAATAACATCAAGAACGCCCAATGTGCATTGGTGCCCAAAGCACACCGGTCCCATTGTGCAATGGTCATTTGCTGGATCCGAGACTTAGTAATGTAACAGCAGCCCTCTACTGGATATAGATGTCATAAAACTGCCCAATTCTAATTCCCATATGTATAAGTCCACTTATGAAGTCATAATTTCCATACAGGATTCTGGCCTAATATACATTTTTCTAATACAATGAATTTTTGAATGTTATTTCCCTTTCTTCTGTTTTTGTATTCAACTTTTGATTAGAGAACTCCATTGTAATTTCATTAAGAAGACAACATCAAATAATAACTGAGTTTCATGTATTGATTCAAGAGTGATAAACTGGACAAAGGTGAACCAGTCAAATCCCTCCTGCTCACATGGGCCTGTGGACTGTAAGAGAAATCTGCACGTGTGAGTTTCCCTTATTCCTCAGGATGTCCTTTTCTTTTGCAGCTATGGAGGTTGGTATTCCCTTCGTCCCTAGCACTGAAAGCTCTCATCCAACTTATTGAAAAGCTTTTGAAGCCACCCTACATATCATTCCATGTATCACAGTAAGCAGGCAGGATTAGACAAGCTACATCCCCATATTCAGACATGAAATGATGACATCAGCACTAAGGTCATTTTGGTCTATGGAGACGCAGCCAGACACTTCTCCAATCCTGCTTCCTCACTGCAAAGCAGCTCCAAGGGCTTATAAGTAAAGCCATTTTCACACTAGACTGTTATAGCGCGATGATTCCACTTTCAACATCCTATGGAATATTGGGGTTTGCAGTTTAGGGAGTGGCTGGCCGGCCCCTCCTGAAACAGCAAACCCCAGGATTCCATAGGATGTTGAAAGTGGAATCATAGCGCTATAACACTCTAGTGTGGAAATGGCCTGAGTGTGGGGGTAGGCACCCTAAAGGCACCAGATCCTGTCTGATCTTGGAAGCTAAGCAGGGTAAGCCCTGGTTAATACTTTGATGGGAGATGGCCAAGAATACAAAGTGCTGTAGGCTACACTTCAGAGGAAGAAACTGGCTAAATGACCTCTGATTATTCTTTTCCTACGAAAACCCTATGAAATTCATGGGATTGTTGTTGTTGTTACTACTAGTACTACTATTACTATTACTATCCTAGCTTCCTATCAGAATTGGGACTTAAGGCAGCTTATAATCTAAAAGACCAATACAATTAAAAACATACAAAAAAGTGAAAATCAAAATAGTTGGTGGGCGATTTGAAGGCACATACACACATAAATATGGCTCAGCTTAGTGTAACTTGTGTGAATGTTGGATTGCAGCCATGTTGTGAAACTCTTTGAAGAATTTTGGCAACCTCTGGTCAAATTTCTCCAATGCTCCATCCCAGGGGAAAAAAGACTTCCATATTTGCTCAACCTCATAGAACCTCCAAGGAAACTTCAGTAGTAATTCAATGTGGACAGTGTTTGGTTGAAACTAAAATTAACCTTTCATTAAGGTTATAATACTATGTATTATCAGCCAATATCACCATGCCTCATATCAGGTTTAAATGCAATTTTGTACTCTCCTTTCACTGGAATACTTCATATGCAGTTGTTTTTATGCATCAGATAATAACTGAGCTGTTCCATGTAAAATTATGGATGTCAAGAAGGAAAGTATCTGCTTGCCAAGAAAGAGCAATTGAAATAGGCTCCTTAAACATATATGCACATGCATCCACAAAGTAAAGATTCTTGTAGTATTGGGATTTTGGTATATGTCCAATTCTAGAAAAGGTTTCAAACTGCAGGAAAACACTATTAGGTAATGAGATTTTATTTCCATATTTCATGCAAAATTAATTTTCATAATTCTCTTAGATATTATCTGCACATACACATATTTTTCTCCAGTATTTTATTACCATATTGAAATGCCTCTGCTCCATATCCAGGGGTCACAGATAAGAGATTCTAAAAGCTATGATAATATACTTGTGAGTCACTAGCTTTGTACACAGATGTGTCTTTCAAGATTTTAGAATCATAGGCAAGAAAATATCAGTGCAGAATTAGAATTAGGAGTTTGTAGTAGAGCAAATAGATGCTACGGCTCTGTTGGCCAAGCAAAGATCCTCATATCTGCATGAGACCTGGATAATCCCAACTAGAGTGGGCATTGCCAGGCTTCTGCCATGGCCCATGTTTAATGGTTGATCCATGGAATCCCAAGTGCTTTCTGTCCTGGCATGGGTGCTTGATTTCCATACTATTCTTGTCTGGAGGAATGGGCAATGACAACAAGCAATCCCTAACAGTTGTATTGTCCTCTTGGTCTGGACAATTATACACTATGTCTCTAACTGGCCAGGTAGACTGGGGGATTCTTGTTATGTTTCCTGCTTTGCCTGTGGCAGGTGAAATTGGTCCCATGGGGGAACGTCAAGATTTTTTAAAAAATAAAATATGGGTGGAGGACATGGTGTGGGAGGTTTCTGAGGCTCATCCAGTGAAGGGTTTGTGTGGCCCATAGCACTCAGTAATCCATCTCTAGTTTAGGAAACTAGAAGTGGTATATTTATCCAGCTAGATATTGAATAGTGACGAAAGGAGGATAAAGTAACAAAGCCTTTAGTACCTCCACATTCTGTTCATCCTGTGCTAGACCTTGGACCTGCATAACCTCTATGCAAGTATACACTACCTGTGTTATCCTAAACTCTTAAGTTACACTCAGTGTCTGACTGTGGAAAATCTAGCAAGATCAGAGCCATATAGAATATACCTGCAGGGTATTGTCAGCTTTATTTTACTCACAGACAGTAGTGTGTCTCCTGATTTAACCTCAACCACAGAAAGAAGGAGGAAGATGAATTCTTCTCCCTTATTCAACCCTCTTACTTCTTGATAGAATGGAATTTGCTAAGAATGTGGTTGCTTCCACCCCAATAGCTAAATCTCATATATCACGCCTATGAAATGTGTGAACGTAATAAAGAAAAGTATATAAACATGGCCCAGCATGCATGGATCATGCCACTTTAGTAAATTAAAAAGCCTTTATAACTTTACTAGGACAAGCTAAAATGTCACAAAGAAGTGAGCAAGGTGTTATCTTCTCTAGAATTTTTATTCGTGTCAGATATTGAGCTAAACAACATAGAGGAAAGATCTTGAAAGGTCCCCAAGGCACACAGTTGGTAACAGTCTCATGGTAGAGCACAGGAGGCATTGTTCAGTGGTAGATATGTATGAAGAATCTGTTTGCAGTCCAAGGAGTGCATCTCTCTATTAAGAGTCGACTTTAAGCGTTTTCAATAACCACATGTTAGATGCCATGGATGAGTGAGTAAAAATAGTCTAACTGGTAGCATGGCAGAGTACAAACCTTGCAGCACTTTAATCCCTTTAAGGTGTATTTTTGCACCTGGAAGCAGGTGCAAGAATTCAGGCTTCTTAACTTAATGATGCTGTATCAAACTGATTTCTTCTCTACTGCAAGCACAAATGAATTCAAGATTTTGAACAGGTGTTTGAATGCCATCCAATAGACAGGAACACATCAAACAAGTTTGCCTTGAGGGTGTTAAATATTTTAGGTATTCAGTCACAGGTGCCAGAGAGACCAGGCATGGGGAGATAGCTTATTTTGCCCTCATTTGAGGGAACTCCATGCATGGAATCTGTATGATAAAAATTGCATGAACACAGCCAATATCTGTTGGGATGGTCGGTACACCTTATTTGGTTTCCAAGCTGGTCTAACTATTTATCTTTGAAATGAAGAATGGATTTTGAGGATAATTTCCTCCCATAAACACCACTCTGAACAATTTATTTTGGTCCAATTAAGCTCCACCTACATCAAAGAAAATCCCATTGGCACTGGATGAAGCAAGAGAAAGATGGCTTTTCAATCCTTCTTGTAGTAGTTCCCTTTGCTCGTACTGGTTCATAGCTGTTGAGTTTGTGATGCTTCTGCTTCTGCTTACAGATCAGAGCACTTACTCAAGACAGATGAAACAAAATAGGGCATGGAAAACAAGATACACGGCTTGGAACAAAAGGAATACTACTGGTGAAAGAACTATAATTGAAATGTATCTACAATGAACTGTACTACTTCTCCCCTCAAAACTACTTTTTCTTTTTAAACATTGTGGCTGATCATCACAATAAATATATATAAATAAATAGCCAGCCAAGACATAATTCCCATGTCTTTTGGGGATTTCTTTTGCTAACAGACAAGTGGCCTTTTGGTTTTATTCATAATGGGAATGAGTTTATCTTGCTTTAGTTTGACTGTTTCCCTTTCTCTGCAAATCACCCTGAAGTGAATCAGAAATACAGAGGGAACTCAAACAGTCAGAAAGCTGGCAGAAAGAAGGGCTGAAGAAAAATCTCTTATAATATTGGAGATGTATCTGTAATCCTTAAACATCCAGTTATGCAGGAGAAATGTGTAGCATCTTCAGAACACAGGAATGAGATCCTAATGGTATCTAAATTTAAATTTAGATTGGTATCTAAATACTATGATCAACTACTATGACTAGATGATGATGAGTTTAAAAGTAATGCATTATATGTTACTCCTCTCCCCATTAGGCAAAATATTAGTCATTATTCTTTATATGTTAGTTTATGAGTAACACATAAGCAATGTATTACTAACACTTTACCCTTCTATTCCTTTTCAAGTTAAAAGGAACAAAATATTAAAGTATTAAATGTTAAGCACAGGCTAGCATTTTGTATCAGCTACTTAATTAAATATATTTTACTAAGTAACCTCTTCTGGCCCAACTGCCCCCCAGACTCGATGGAAACATCATTTACCCATGGTTGAATTACCAGCAGAATGGACCTCCTTCTCCCCGTGTGGCTGATGCCCAATAAAGTAGGTAGAGGGGAGTTACAGTCATGGCAATCATGCCACAATAATGACTGAGTAGAGAAGATGAATACAAAACGATTATGGATGAGTAAGGCTAGGTAACTATTTCCTTAACTGGTGAACTTAGTAAAGTATACTAGCTAGGTATACTTAAGTATAAATAAATATGAGCCAATACAGAATTCCTGACATGATATTTAAATTTATTAAAATTTTAAAACATAATGTAAACCTTTTAAATTAAAAAGAACAAAACACTAATAAGGGCAAAAATGGTCCAATTTTCTCCAAAATCACTATATCAAACCATGTTTCAAAAGAAATGAGTAAATGGTACAAAAGACAAAAGTGACAAAAGATTAGGTGCTTCATATGGTTATTTTAAAAAAAACGGTCACCTTGTTACCCTCACAAGCAACAAAATATTGTTACATGTAACATGTTGGATCCTAGGTCTTATCTGAACATGATCCATCCTCCCTGATTTGGGTGGGAAATTTAAAAATTGGCTTAACCTTCTATTAGTCAGACCAATAATACTTTAAAATGCAATCCTTTTCTTGTTGCAGATTTTCCTTACTATTCAGCTGTGATGTTGATTACAACAGTTAAGGAGGCTGTTTCATGAAGAATAAAAATGGTGACCTCTTGAGATGACAAATTCTTTGACTAACATAGCTACTATGACTTTAAATTTCAAACCCAACCTCTACACATTTACACTGGAATCATTTGCATACTTGCTCAGAAGGAAGTTCGATTATTTTCAATGGGTTTTACTTCTTACCAAACACATTTAGGTTTCTACACTCCATCTCAGCAAGGTTCCTTATATTATTAAGGTCAGGTCACAACAATATTTACACTCAAGCCAAAGCGTGTTGGGGCAGGTAAGTAATGTAAAGGGACTGCTGCCTTATCCTGAGTGAATCTGTTGAGAAGCTCATCCATGTTTTTTCCAATTATCCTTTTAAATATCTGAGAATGCCAAATATGCATGTACAGACATTGCTCAATATTTCCTCTTATAAAGTCTGCAAGCCCAAGTCCTTCAGGGATCCCTCATATGACTTGCCTTTGAGACCCTTTGTCATGGTGCTCAGATGAAGATGATGACTTGTGGCAAGGATATGGTTGGAAGTCACTTTACGGTAGCTCTATACTGCAGGGGAGGAATCCTTCTTTCTTCCATCTGCTGCTCTTACCTTTCAGCACACGCTCTGCTCAGCTGCCATTCCACAGTTGCAGGAACAGATATATCATCTGAAGAAGCAGAGACAAATATTTGATTTGGATGATTACCCTGCAGGTGTCTCATCATCACCATAGTGCAGAGATTACTAATTATTTCCCCTCAATTTGTGTACATTCGGCAGTAAATACATATATAGGATTGCACAGATCATTAAGATTCTTATGCTATGGCCAAACCACTCATGCAGAATTTCTCATTCAAGGTGAACTCCAGAGGACAGCCAAGATCGTCTTCTGGTTCACTTCAGATGGATGTGATGAAGATCAAACCCTGCGCAGTCTGTAATGGTGAAAAGAACAAATGGCCAGATATCTTCAAAACCACTGAAAAAATATAGAAAACTGGCATTTATTAGTCATATTGATAGTATCAAAAAAGTAGTTAGCGGGGGTCCTTGGATGTCAGATGCCACAAGGCTTTTTTGATCTAAAGTATAGCTGGGCCAAGTTGTATCATGAAGCTTTATTCTGTTACTCTTTTCTTTTATATGTGAGGCATAATGGTGCAAGGAGAAGAAGATTTCTGCTATTGGATATGGACATTTTAATGATTATTTGTCACAACCATTGAATGGAGCACTAATTCATATTTTCAGATATTTTTGGTAGACCAGTGGAGAGGAAATTTAGTCCCTGCTGATGTTAAACTTCAACTCCCAGAAGACACAGCCAGCTCGGCCAGTGGTAGTCCAGAGCACCTGGCAAAGGGGCAAAGGTTCCTTGCTTTTCTTCCAAACCAAGGTAAATCAGTCTTCTAGACTACCATTCAGTGGCAGCTGGAGACTTTCATGTTAGTTATGAGGTTAATCTGTTCCTGGTTTTCTTCTGAATTCTATAGATGCTCAAAGCTGTGAACCAATCTGGGATATATAATTCAGCACTTTAGGCAATTCTTTTAAAGTTCAGACTAAAACCAGTAACAGATGCACTACCCCACTCATGCAGAAGTCACCAGCTGTCCCAGTAATCATTGTTACCATTATAGTTCTTTAGCATGTTTGGAATTCTAATTCTTTACTTTCTTGTAATTCAACTCTGTAAAGTAAGTCATAGTTATTTTTTCCATATTGCAATGGAGAATTGAGGCTGAGTTCAGGGACAATGCCTGGTTCATAACTCCATTTCTTAGTATGCGACTATGCCAGTTTTGGTTCACTTGCTTTGAGAGATCTACTTGATACGGACTTTGGATTTCTGATCATACACTAGAATGTTACCCTCTGTGACTGCATCTCCCAAAATCCTCAGACAACATAGCCATAACTTTGCCAAGGACTGTTTTTAATCACATTCACTTATCATATCACTTTGGATTGCTGTACCTCAAGTAAAAGGGAATTCTCGGCTGCATCAATAGGAGTATGGTGTCTAGATCGAGGGAGGTACTGGTACCACTCTACTCTGCTTTGGTTAGACCTCATCTTGAATACTGTGTCCAGTTCTGGGCACCCCAATTCAAGAAGGACATGGTCAAGCTGGAACAGGTCCAGAGGAGGGTGACCAAAATGGTGAGGGACCTGGAAGCCATGCCCTATGAGGATAGACTTAGAGAGCTGGGTATGTTTAGTCTGCAGAAGAGAAGGTTAAGGGGGGACATGATAGCTATGTTTAAATATTTGAAGGGATGCCATGTAGAGGAGGGAGAGGGCTTGTTTTCTGCTGCTCCAGAGACCAGGACAAGGAGCAATGGATTCAAGCTGCAGGAAAGGAGATTCCACCTGAACCTCAGGAAGAACTTCCTGACAGTCAGGGCTGTCCGGCAGTGGAATATGCTGCCTCGGAGTGTGGTGGAGTCTCCTTCTTTGGAGGTTTTTAAGCAGAGGCTGGATGGCCATCTGTCGGGAGTGCTTTGAGGGTGTTCCTGCATGGCAGGGGGTTGGACTGGATGGCCCGTGTGGTCTCTTCCAACTCTACATTTCTATGATTCTATGATCATCTCAGAACCAGCACTGAAATCTAGACTCTGGGACAACCAGGTTTCTCAAGTGTATTAGCATTGAAGGTGTATATCGTACCTAAGCTCACCCAGTGGGCTTCCATGGCTGAATGGGGAATTGAACCCTGCTCTCCAGGATCATAGTCAGGCCACTATCCCACACTGGCACTCAACTTATATAAAGATATATATATTTCACTTCAAGGCAAATTAACTCTACCACTACTTTGAAAGTTTCAAATTTCAATTGTTGCATAGCTTGCATTTATAATTCATTCATTGCACTGGAAAACCATGGCAATAATGTCTCGCAGTCAGTTTATATCCCTGAAGCTACTTGGGACTTGACTAACAAAGAGACTGCCTTCTCCCATTTGGACCCATTCAGTTCTTGAGGAAATCTAGTGAAATCCCTGGCAAGAGCTACATCATCCAAAGGTCCACTTTGTGTTTTTTTGGAGCTGTATATTAAGGCTAGTGTTTGATAATCTTCCTTTGATATTAGACACCTGCCAAATATTCTTCTTTTAGAGTGCATGTTGAGGACACATCTATTTATGCAAACTTCCCTGGTACATATGTCTTTCAATCATACAATATGTAGATATACATCAGGTTGATTCTATGTACAGCTTTTATATTGCTATTTTTATTATTTTTATTATTGCATGCAACTTTGAAATTTCTAAGTGCAAGTGGTTTATAAATGCACCTAAGCAAGTTAATGATGTATTTTTTGTACCGCATTTAGGATTCCAATTGTTCATAGGTTTTCTGAAATGCAATTCAATAGCATGAGACGTGATCACAACCTCCTAGTTTTGTGCATTTGTAGGTGTGTATGTGTGTGTACGTGCAGCAGCATTTTTCCCTGGGTGGGCTGGAAACCGTAAAGCACAATAACAGAATATTCCCTTATAATTAAGCTGTTAACACATAGACACATTGGTGCCTTCTAATGTCATCAACAGGAACTTCTGCTTTGAATGGAAAGTGACTCATTCTGGTAATTAGAAAAAGGTCTCTCCATGACTGCATCGTGAGACCCTCCTATGAGCTCAGATCAGGTTATTTGAGAAGTATCAGCATTATAAGAGAACCTATGGTTTCTAACCAGCAGACCACGGAATATACAGAAATTACATGCTCAGTCAATCATAAGGAAAAACCATGGAAGTATTTAATGCACGGTATATTTGTTGCATGAAATTTTGAGGGTAAAGAATTCCACACTCAGGTGTGGACACCTGCCAAAGACTGGATTTTTGTTCCTATTCACAGATACGGGATTTTTCTTGCTTGTATACAAATGGTATGTCACCAGTCCATTCAAAGAGACTAATACTCCAGTGAAAATGAAGTAAATGTACTTTATTATACAATACTGGACCAGCTCAGGAAGGAGTAAAGCAATAAGTCAAGTACAACTTATCCTAGGGGTATAGTTAAGAGACAGAGTTGAGGGAGTACAGGAAAGAAAAGGTATATATGTGTAGAGGTTTAGAATGGAAAGGAGAAATGTTAGATCAGGGTGGAGGGGTGCAACATGTTGTTCACCAGAGAAGGTTAAGATAAGAAAGATTCACAAGGGAGCTGGAGTCTGAGTTAAAGAAGACAGCAAAGTTGTGGGAAAGAATGAAGTCTATCAAAGGCAGGTAGGGAGAGGGAATAACCAAAAGGCCAAGCTTTGGTCAACAATACAGGTAGCATAGAAAGATGCATCACTGCCCATGCAAGCAGATAGAATCACAGCAAAACCCATACATGTCTCACTCAAATGTGGAGGCCAAGACAGGAGAAAGTGTGCGTACATGGAAGGAGAAGATCAGTGGACTGTCCAATGGCCTGTTTTTGGTGGTTTGGCCTTCTCAAAATTCCAGTCATCCAAGCAGTTTCTTTTATCCTTGTCACCTCTTTTTAATGTCTGTATCTTGGTTATATATCAGTTTGGGGCTGGATTTTCTGATCATTGGCCCCAGCTGCTTACCTGAGTCCAAAGCTAATGTTCTGCACATACTTTCTTGGAGTACTTTGTTCCAGAGCTGGGGTAAATTTTACAACAAGGGTGATTTCTATCATTTGAAGTACTCACCTTTCTTCTTTAGATATGATTGTCACCTGTCTTTCTTTTGTGAGGCCTCAAATCATATACAATCCCTCATGTACACATATTTCCACAGATCCTCATCAGAATTCCAGAGTTGATATGCAGGTTATTTACTTGTTGTAATAACAATCTCTCTCAGTTGCTTTGCTTTGGGGTTAGCCTTTGCCATAAGAGGTATGGGATGTTGTTTGTTGTACTGGCTAGCTTCATATATGCCAAGAAAGAGAGAGATCATAAATAACAAATTACAGAGCATATATTCCAAAATGTTATATCTTTGAAAAACGTATATCTAATGAAAGTGATAAAGCACAAGAACAGATATGAAGAAATTAGAGATGGGACGAATCCGGAATTTTCCGGATCTGAATCCCTGGAAAGTTCTGCGAATCCACGAATCTCACAAATCTCAAATCTTTCGAATCCTTTTTTACAAAAGGGCTTAAAAAGCAAGGGAAACAAAGCACTTCTACTGAAAAGTGTATTGAAGCAGAATTTGACATCTTTATTTAATGAAAAACAAACTAAATAATAGTTTTCACTTTCAGGAAAACATACCCATATACTTCTTATCAAGAATTACATGTAGTTTGGAAGTAGCTCCAGATGTTGGAGCTGACTCCTGGTTTGACCATTACAAAACAAAACAAAACAAAAAAGGGCAAGGATATTCTTGGGAAAGACACACTTTCTCAGCCTTAGCAAAAGCCTAGGCAAAGGCAAATCTGCCTCTAAAGAAATCTGGCCTGGACAGTTGTCATTGTTTTGCCTTAGGATCTTGCCAGATGGAAAATAACATGAAGGTCCTTTCTACACAAGCAGGAAAATGTGGATTATTAATCCCACATTTTCCTGCCTGTGTAAAAGGGGCTACATACTACAGTACAGAGATAATCCAGGTCAAAACTGGATTTTTCTTTGCATGGCTCCTTATGGCATCCTGGGATTTGTAGTTTGGTGATGCACTAGCACACTTTGGCAGAGAAGGCTGTGACACCTTGTCCAACTACAAACCCCAGAATTGTGTATGGAAGAGCTTTGCAAGGGAGCCATGCAAAGGAATCTTCTTCAGCTGTCCTTAAAATCTCAAGAACACTGTACTTTCCAGTCAAGTCTCAAGTCCTGCAACAAGGAAGGCTCTTTAAAAAAAACAAAAACACCAGCCTCTAGCCCAGTCTCAATTCTCTACCCTGATGTCCATCTCAAGTCCTAAAACAAGGAAGGCACTTAACAAAAACAAACAAACGTCAGCCTCTAGTCCAGTCTCAATCCCTACCGTCCAGTCTCAAGTCAAAAGAATAGGAAGAAGAGAATTACCTTGCAGAGGTAAGCAGCCACAGGGGCAGGCAGCAGGAGCGAGCTTGATCCAAGGCTCTTGCGCTGGCTCAGGCTTCCTGCCATGCAGGAAAGTGACTCTTGTTGGCCCTGCACGCCTGCACGGGCCTGATCCGGGGCTCTTGTGTCTGCTCAGGCCTCCTGGTGTGCAGGAAAGCGACTCTTGCCAGCCCTGCGCACCCGCGTAGGCCTGATCCAGGGCTCTCACACCAGCTCAGGCCTCCAGGCATGCAGGAAAGTGACTCTTGCTGGCCCTGCACGCCTGCGCGGGCCTGATCCGGGATGCTCAAGCCCTGTCCGCTCCTAGGCCTGACAGGCAGCCTGAAGCCAGTTAACAAGTCTCTTGCTAATGAGGCAATAAATCAAAGAGCCTTCCAGGCGAATGGCAAATGAAAAGATAAGGCAGTCATAAAACAAAGAGCTTCTGGCAGCAAGGAGACTTTCTGGCTGTTACATCACAGCCAGGTTCTCAGCGAACAGTCTGAGTTAGCTCAAGCAAGAGAAGTTACCAGGGCCGGTCCGAGATCCAAAGGAGGCGATGTTCCAGCGGGTCAGGCAGTGTTCCAGGAGGCAAGACAGGGATTCGAGATATCCAACACATAACCCCCCCCCCCCCCCCCACAGGACAGTTGTGAGCCAACCATGACCTAAGGCTGAGTGAGTGCTTTTATAGGCAGATCACTCCTCCAGGTGTTCTCTCAGCTGGGACCTGATTGCCTGGTGTTTTCTATTTAAACGCTCTGACCTCCTGAGAGCACTCTTTTGCTCCCGATGCTGCTGGTAAGTAGGTACCTGCTCTTGACTCTCACTATCTGACTCTTCTGGCTTGACTGGGTCTGAGGCAACCCCTGGCTCTGTTGCTGGGGCTACTGGGGCCAAGGGCTCTGTGTCTGGGGCAGCCTCTGGGATGGGCTGTGTGGGTGCAGCAGGTTCCAGGGCCTCTGGTTCAGATTCAGAGCTTGTGTCCTGGAGTTCCAGGGTCCTGACAAGCCCCGGGGTGTGCAGGGATTCGAAAAATTCAATTCGCCTGTTTTGGCCCAGGGATTCGGATTTGCGAATATCGAATTCTTCTCAAGGATTTGAGGATTTGCAGATTTGGTTGGCCCATCCTTCAAAGAAATAGCTCTCCCTTTTTTGGAGACAGTGTTGAAAGGCTGTGAAGAAGTAGTTTGATGGTTTCCATTAGGTAGACAAGAAGAGCAAATGAACAAGGGGATCACAGCCAGAGGTTTGATCAGATTTAAAGTGTTGTTTGTTAAGATTTATTGGTGGTCTGACGCTTTTGTCTCAGGATGATAATTTCAGTTTCCTGAATAGATATATATCCCATGCATTATTGTTGTTATGATCCTTCAAGTCATCTTCAACTTATGGTAGTGCTAACACAGGATTTTCATTCCAGATTTCTTCAGAAATTTGTCATTGCTTTCCTTTTAGGCTGAGAGAGTGTAACTTGTCAAAGGTCACCCAATGGGTCTCCATGGCCAGTTGGGAATTTTGAACCTTGATCTCCTAAAGCCCTAATCCAACATTCAAACCACTACTCCACACTATCTCCCTTATGCATAGTTTAGCTGGAAATAAACCCCACTGAAAATAGTGGGATTTGAGTAAATGTGGACAGAACTGTGTTGTCTGTAAGTATTTAAAAGATGGTTTTAATTTTGGAATTGCTGCTCTGATGCCTGCAGTCCTTATGTGTGGGTTGTTCTTATGGAAACTCGGAG
This sequence comes from Cyclura pinguis, assembly GCA_030412105.1. Classification (NCBI taxonomy): domain Eukaryota; kingdom Metazoa; phylum Chordata; class Lepidosauria; order Squamata; family Iguanidae; genus Cyclura; species Cyclura pinguis. The sequence continues at coordinate 268,975,047 of CM059600.1, read as the reverse complement.
CCTGCACACCCTGACACTTCTTTATGTTCAGGTCAGCACAGTCAGAGAGATCTGTGGATCAAGCCAGGCCTATGACACTCAGAACTGCTCCTATTCTCCCTCTTTAGACAATGCAGCCCCTTCTCACTTTGTGTCCCCCACTGGCTTCTCCTCCCAGGTTATCTCCCTCAATTGCTTTCCCTAAATCCTAACTCTTCTCAAATGTAGGGACAAGCAGTGATTTATCTCTCCAATGACTGTGGTACTGATGATAGTGTGTGTAACCCAGCACAGAGCAATTGAGACAGCTCTTTATAAGAAAATATGAAGAAATTTTTATTTAACACCTTGTCAAGGTAATAGGTTTTTGGTATGTAAGGATTCATAACCAACACAACACTTCTCTCTCTCTCAAATCCAAATCTTTTCAACATCCACACTCACCTCTCCCCATCAACTTTCAACTCTTATCTCACACTCTCAACTCTCATCTCCATGTCAACCCTCTGTTCTCAGTTAAATTTCCGTTGATCACTCCTGCCATCTAGCCCCTCCCTCTGGCTAGGCTGGGTTTCCATTTGCACCAGTCAATCAATTTGAACCTTCTGGGTTTCTAGGGTGCCTCCGTTGCCAAGCCCCCACCCCCAAGATTCATCACAGTTCCAACGCCATTTAACCAGGGCATGGAAGTAACATGTTACAGTATAACTTTGGTAGCTAGTTACTTTTTGGGGTTTTTTAAAAATATTTTATTAATATTTTACATTCATAAAAATAGAGTGGATATACATCATTGTCGGATATATCCCACTCCCCCTCACCTTCCATATTTTTGTTTTCCAGATGACTCTATTTTGTTTACATTTACAAAAGAGAAGAACGATTACATTCAGTTCTTTCTTAAATTTCTTGTACATTTATGTTTTTATCCAATCCAAAACTTGTTTCCATTCCCTTTCAAAGTTCTGGATAGGTTTGTTTTTCAAAGAAAATGCTAATTTTTTTGGTCTTTACCATATCCAGAACCTTTAATTTCCACTCTTCTAAATCAATGTCTTTCTTTTCTTTCCAATATTGCACATATGTCAACCTTGCTGCTGTTATCCGATATAACAATATCTTCTGGTGACTTCTTATCTCCCTTTGTTGCCCTAACATGTTCAACAAATAAAATTCTGGCATCATTTCAAAATTCACTTTACAAGTTCTTTGAATTTCATCGTGTGTCCCCTTCCAAAAATTTTTTGCCCTCCTACAGGTCCACCACATATGAAGAAAGGACCTAACCTTTTCATCACATTTCCAACACATTGCATTCCCATTTTTAGTTATATTTTGTAATCTTTCTGGGGTCATGTACCATCTATGAAACATTTTATAAAAATTTTCTCTCAAATTTAAGTCTAGTGTAAATTTTATATCAGTTTTCCATGCTTTCTCCCAAGCGTCTAATTCAATTGGATGTCTCACATTCTGGGCCCGTCTAACCATTGTATCTTTGATTACATCTGGTTCCATTTCTCTTTTCAACAATAATTTGTAAAGCTTAGAAATTCTCTTCTTTTGATTTCCCTTCATCAATGAATCTATTTCATTCTCTTTTCTCTCAAATCCATACAATTTTTTATCCATTTTGAATCTTTCTTTGAGTTGTCGCCATGGGAACAAGTTTAACTCATGTCCATCAGCCTTTAATTCTTCTGCTGTTCACACTCTTGGTTTATCCCCCTCCCATTTCAATATATCTTAATATGTTAGTAGGTTTCCTTGTTTTGTTGGGGCAATTTTATATGCTTCTTGAGGTGAGGTCCATATTGGAAGTTTTGTATAATATTTCCACTTTATTTGTAGCCAAACCTTTAACAATGTCTTCTGGATGCAATGGCTGTTAAACTCTTTGTTGACCTCTAATCTATCAAAGCATAAGTATCCATGCCATCCAAATCTGTTATTTGTTTCTTCCAATTCTTTTATAGTTATTTTCTCTAATTGAATCCAGTCTTTGATCCAATCTAAACAAGAATAATAATAAATTTTCAACGATGGTAAATCAAATCCTCCTCTCTCTTTTGCATCCTGTAATGTTTTGAATCTTATTTTTGGCTTTTTTCCCTACCAGATAAATTTTTGAACATCCTTTTCCCATTCTTTGAATACCTTCTCTCTTCCTATTATTGGTAAATTCTGAAAAAGGAACATGAGTTTGGGCAATAAAGACATTTTAAAGGCATTTATTCTTCCCAGAAGAGATAAATTTAGATAATTCCATTTCTCCGTGTCATTTTTAATCTCTTTCCATGTCTTCAAATAATTGTTGTCGAATAGTTCTTGGTTCTTTTTCGTTATAATAATTCCTAGGTATTTTGTTTGCTTAGTTAATTGACATTCAGATCTTGTCTCCAAATTGGCTTGCTCTTTTTTAGTCATATTTAGTGTCATCATCATTGTCTTTTCCTTGTATATCTTTTATCCTGCCACTTGTCCATATCTCTGCAAAGTTTCCATCGGCACTTGAATTGATTCTTGTAGATCCTCCAAGAACATAATTACATCATTTATGAAAGCTTTTAATTTCAGTTCTTTTTTTCTTATTTTCAAACCTCTTATCTGTGAATCCTCATTTATTATTTTCAACAATACTTCCAAAACAGCTATAAATAATAGTGGTGATAATAGGCACCCTTGCCGTACCCCTTTATTTATTGCAAAGCTTGTCGAAATATCTCCATTAATTATTAGCCTCACAGAATGTTCTTGGTAAATCATCTCAATCCATTTACACAAGTCTTCTCCCAAGTCATATTCTCTCAGTACCCGATGTATAAAAACCCAGGAAATGTTGTCAAAAGCCTTTTCTGCATTTAGAAAGATAAGTGCTGCTTTCTTCCCTGGGTTTTTATCATAATACTCAATTACGTCTAATATTGTTCTTACGTTACTTCTCATGTGTCTACCAGGAAGAAAGCCTGTTTGGCCTTCTTGAATCTTGTCCTGTAATATCTCTCTCAGCCATTTTGCTAACACTGCTGCAAAAATTTTATAGTCTATATTTAACAAGGAGATTGGTCTATAATTTTTAACTTCTTTTTTGTCTTTCCCCTCTTTAGGTATCAATACAATATTTGATTCTCCCCAAGATTTTGGTTTGCCATGTTACTCTATTTCCTTCAGAGTTGCATGAATTGGTTGAATCAGTTCTTTTATAAATCTCTTTTATGAATATAATGCTGTAAAGCCATCCGGTCCTGGTGCCTTGTCAACTTTCAAATCTTTTACAGCCTCTTCAATTTCAGAAAGTGTTATTGATTTATTCAACTGATTCTGAGCATCCAACAATATTTTAGGGATCTTTATTTTTTGAAAAAATTTGGACAAATTTTTCCCATGTTGGTGAGAAGGTTTTGTTTCATAAAATAATTTACCAAAGTATTCTTCAAATTTTTGTTTTATGGTTTCATGTTGAATAATCAACTTCTTGCCGTGCTTCAATTCTGCAAGTGTATTCCTTTCCTTCCTTTTCTTGAGTTTGTATGCTAACCATTTCCCAATTTTATTGGCTTGTTCAAATTGAGTCAATTTCATCTGTTTCATTTTTTTCTCTATGTCTTCAGTTGTAATTATTGCCATTTCTTTCTGTGTTTTCTTAATCTCCTGTTGCAATGATTTTTGAAGTGGGTTTGCCTTAAGTTTTTTTTCTTTCTCTTGGAGTAAAGCTCAATATTTTTCTCGCCTTTTTTTGTTTTGGATTTGTTGCTGCTGTATGAAAAAAGCCTCACATTACTGCTTTCAATGCATTCCAGACCGTTTTCATCTTCATTTCTTCCCTTATATTTTCTTCAAAGTAAAACTTTAAGACCTCTTTCCCTTTTTTGACTATCTCTTCATCATTGAGTAAACTGTCATTCAATCTCCACTGAAATTGTTTATTCTTATCTTGCATTTGTAGCATCACTGGATGATGGTCAGAGATAATCTTTGATAGTATTTCCATTTTCCTTACTTCTGCTAATAAGTGTTTAGAGATGAAAATCATATCAATTCGAGACCAATATTGATGTACTTCAGAGAAGAAAGTAAAGTCTTTAACATTTGGATGGGTAGTCCTCCAAATATCTTTAACAGTTAGTTCTTCACGCATCTCAAAGAAGTTTTTTTGGCAATTTTCCTTTCTTTACTTGTTCTTCATTCGTCTGGGAGGTTGTTTTGTCTAATTTAACATCCTGAACTCCATGCCAATCTCCCGTAAGGATCCAGTCTTCATACTCGTATGTTGATATTTTTTCTCACAATTTCTTATAAAAATCAGCTTTGTTTTTATTTGGGGCATAGACTCCAATCAATAAGATTCTTTTACCATTCTTCAAAAGTTCTACACCCAATATTCTCCCTTCTTCATCTTTGAAGATCTCCATAGCTTGAATATCTTTATCCACATAAATTGCTATTCCCCTTTTCTTCTTTGAGTTTGAGGACACAAAACATTGACCTAGTTTAGAATTGTATAAATATTTTTCTTGGTTTTTCTTTATATAAGTCTCTTGTAGAACAGTAATTTGGGTTCTTAATCTATCTAAATGATGGAAAATCTGTCTTCTCTTTGTTTGTGAGTTGATTCCACGTACATTCCATGAAATTATCTTCATATTTGCTGACTTACTATCTTTACTTCCCTTTTTTCTTTTTCTTTTTTGATTCTGCCAGTTCTGACTCTTCTTCAGACATTGGACTAGATTCACCTGCCACTGCCGCTCTTGTCTGTTTTGATTCTACTGTTTTGTCTGGCCTCTTTTTGACTTCAGTTCTTGCTGTCTTTGAACTAGTTTTCAGGTATTTCTCTTGGAATTTTGTTGCTTGTTGAACAGAGCTTATCTTTATTCTCCTACCCTCAAAAAGGAAGGAAAGGTCTTCTGGTATCCCCCATCTATATCTTATTTCCAGAGATTGCAGAATCCTTGTCAGAAATGTATACTCTCTTCTGCTTCTCATCACACTTTGCGGTACATCCTTAAAAATTTTGATTTCAATCTCATCCACAATTAACTTTTCTTTATAGTTTGCTCCATACTTAAGTCCCGAATCTTTTCCCTGGTGAAGTAAACCACAATATCTCAGGGTACGTCCTTCCATTTCGCCACTGTCGATTCAATTCTGAAGACCTTATCTATTTCAAATTCAAATCTCCCTCTTCTTTGACGTATGTATGGTGCTAGAATATCTGTAACTGTTTGGTGTAGATTTTCCTCTTTTTGTTCCAGGAGACCTCTTAACTTCAAACATCTGTTTCTTTGATGAATTTCCAATCTCATTATAGTCTCTTTGTCTTTCTGTTGTTCTTTCTTCATATGCTCCACCTGATTTTCCAATTTTTGATTTTTTTTCTATGACATTTTCCACTTTTTGGTCTATTGTCATTAGATCTGCGGTAAGTTTCTGTAGACTTTGACTCAAATTTTCAACTTCTTTTTTTAAAATCTTGTTTTATTTCTGTTCTTGTTGTTCTTATCTCTGTTCTTGTTCCTTTTAATTCTTCCATCATATCAGTCCTCATTTTTTGAAATTCCTTCAAAAGCCTATGCACTTCCATGGTTTTAGAACCTATAGATTCTCTTCTTTCCTGCACTTGTGGTTGGATTTGTGTTTGTGTTGTCTTCCTTTGACCTGTAGCCATACCTTACTTTACTACTCACTTCTGAAAATGATCCAAGAGTCCAAATAGTCCAATTTCTGAATTCATTTTCATATACAATCTAAGAATTAAATCTAAAACTCAATCAATTTATATATAGAAATATACTAATTATTGTAGTTCTTATGTACTTATATACTAGAGATTATTTTAAAGATTATTTAGAGGTTATTTTAAAAACTGTTGATTACAAAATATAGACTTACATTTCTAACAATCTATTTCATTTGTCACTTGTTAAGAAGAAAAAAGAATTCCAAAGAGATTTACTGTTCCTACAGTTTTTAGTTTATATCAGTTCATTAATTCATATAATTCCAGTTTATATTCTTTTTCATTTCAGCTCATTTAAACCATAAGAAGAAGAAAAAAGAGTATTATTTCATTATTGGCAATTAATATCAGATGTTGACACTTCTAATTTTCATTTTCTATAATCTATTTCAAACCAGATTCCATCATAGTCAGTAAGTTCTCTCTTGTTTTCTTCACCTCTCTTCCTGAGGCTAATCCAACTCAATGATCCAAGCCAGTCAGTCTATCAATCCATCCATTCAATAATTCAAGATTATAGTTCATTTATTTTCAGATTTCTCTGGGCAATTGTTTTATCCTTGTTGTTTATATGTTTATCTCAGTTTCTTCTATAACGCAGTCATAAAAAAGAAAAGGAAGGCTCAGCCTATTTTATTAATACTTGACCATTTAATGCTGCTTGCAGTTCATTGTTCTTTAGATTCCTGTTTCCAATTCTTAAAGTTTCTGGTTCCTGTCACTTTAAACTTTTCACCTCTCTTCTCGAGGCTAATCCAAAGTCTATAATCCAATAATGTCTCCAAAACAAGAGAAAGTATTACGAAAAAAGGGAGTCTGTCATCAAACCATGCATCTCATGGATAGAAACAAAGCGGCAATCATATCCTCAGAAAGACATAGTCATTGCAACATTTCCCCCCTCCCTTTCAGTCTCCTCTTCTCTGTCTCTCTCCACTTCTTCACTTCAGCCAGCTATAACTTGTCTATCTTCCGCTTCCCCCTTTCCCACGGTCCATCAGAAAAATCAAAGCTGGGCACCCAAAATACCATTTCAACAAAATAACAGCTATCCCATCAAACTTTTAACAGTAAAATGAGTGCTAGATTGAAAAGGGGGGGGGGAAGCTCCATCACCATATACCGGGGGCGGGGGGAGATCGTTTCTTGGTCACCAGAGTTGCTGAGCCTCATCGTGTCCACCATTGATAGTATGGGTCTGCTTCAACGCCACAGCTTCTCTGTGCTCCACTGCCTTCTCCAATCAGCCTTCACACCAAGCACAAGGTCAATCTTTAAATCTTTAAAAAGTCTTTTTTTCTCTCTCTTCTACTTCATTAGATTCAGCTGGATATTTTTTTTTATCCTTTTTTGTTAAAAAAGGTTCTCGCTGGCAGTAGTCAGAAAATCTGGCTGCAAACCCGCTGCATCGACTCCGTCTCCCGTCCTGTTCACGCGGGTACCTCCACTCTTTCCTCACCAGCGCCGGGGCGGTTCTGGACTTGTGAGCTGCTCTGCTCCCTCTATCTGCTAAGGGCAAGTTTCTTTGGTGGGGACCAAGAGTCCCCCAGGAGATGTTATCCCTGCGGATCCATAGCGGTAGTCTTGAGCCAGTGGTTCAGGCTACCAGATGTGCCAACATCTTGGCCAGAAGTCAGTAGCTAGTTACTTTTTGCAGGAACCTCTTGCCTCATATGATCTGGGATCTACGTTACTATTTCTCAGTGTAATGTGATGGAGTTTCTGCTTGTTACTTGTCTGAACAATGGGAGAGAGAAGAACTGTCCATATGATACTTCTTCATTGGGATGTTATCCAGCTAGCAAGGAGCAGAGGAACTCACAACAAGAGGACAGGAAAGGAGAAAGAAAGAGAGAAGAGATATGGGAAACTTGAGCAGTACTAGAGACTCAGGTTAGTCAGAATTGAAAAAAAAATCTTAAAAAAAATTAGCCTGCCTTTCCTACCTCTCTCCATCCTATATAAATGAATGAGATTGTCAACACTGCCAGAAAGAAAAAATATGAGTGATGATGGTGGGGTGGGATAGGGCTGCCTGGCTGGTCCAAGCAATGATATAGGATACGTACTTGGACTGGATGGGTTGCTGTAAGCTATGAGAGAAGATTGAGAAGAAGAGGGAGCATTTCTTTGTATACCTGAGTTCATCTTAGGCATCATATTTAAAACAATTGTTCAGGGCTCAGGAGATGGGGAAGGAAAAGTGACTGAGTGAACAACTGCTTCTACATGCCCACCCAAAGCATCATGTGCAGCACTTATGGTGCATGTGTGGTCTGCTACACTGTGGCTGTGTGTGCAGAGGAGGAGGGTCTAGGCAGGAGAATCCTCTCAGAATTTTGACAATCAGAGATGGGTAGAACCAGAGATCATTTTGCTGTATTTTTCAATGGCACAGTAGCAATCACAACAGCGATGTGTTTAAAACAAGTAATCCAATTAATTTCTTTCTGAAGTAATATCCAGAAGTAAGGTTGGGTTATCTGAATAAGAATGCCATTATTAGCTCCTTTTACAAAATAACACTTGTTACTGCCCTGGCTAGCCCGAGCTTTGGGGGATATAAAAAGATATCTTTTGATATCACTAATTCAGCTTCACATATCCCTTCCACATGCTTGTGAGGCCCCCGGACAAGCACGCATACAGGCTCAGCCGATAATCGCTGTAATATTCCAAAACAATACAGGTAGGCCAGAAACAGCCAACTCGCCGCTTTAGGAGACCTCAAGGCAAGTACCTCCATTAGGTATGCAAGCAACTTTCAAAAGATCCTCTGCCTAGCGCTGGCAGCTTGATGATCTGACCATACAACACTCGAGTACTCCTCGTTTGCATACCGGCTATACTATTGACAATTTGGCTCTAACTCAGTCATTCAAATTCTGACCTTTTGGAGGCTTTGTCTCCAGTTCCAAATCTATTGTTTTCTCAAAGTCCGACCTAGCCTGCGGGCACAATTCTCCTTATAAAAACCCCTGAGTTTGAGTGCTTCCTCAGATCGCTCCCGAGTTCTAGACTGCCTTGCTGCCGCTTCGCTTGGCGAGCTTCCCCTCAGCTCCACGTGCTGAGATACATTGAACCCCAGCTTCGCTCTCCATTTTCTTCTGGACTTCAGGAACAGGTTTCGTATCACCAGAGTCAACTATCCCTCTGAAAATCCCGCTATCTTACTCACACCTTTATATTCCTTAGTTATCTGTGTGCGTGTGTTGCTTACATTGTGTACCTGTATTTAATAAAGATCATTCATTATTTTCAAACCGGTCTGCTTCTTGGCTTGGCCTGACCTCGTAAACACTGGGTTACAAGATTCCGCTGTGTTACCCTGCCTCTCATTTTGCCAACTAGTGCTCTAGACTAATTTCCCCAATTTTTGTGTAATTGTAAGGTTATTTAGGTGTCCCTCCCGGGACCCCCAGAATACAGGGTAACACACTCCAAGCTCTGCATTTAACTGGTGGGCAGGAAATAGCACAGGACTGGCACAATGTCCCATTCTGCCTATTGTCGTCCTGCAATAATCACAGAGATGCCTCAGAAAGAAAGGGATTTACTACCACATCTGAATGGGACAGTAAGACACTGGTATCTGGATATGTCTTCAGCCTTTTCATTACAGTCAAAAGGAGAAGCAAAACCAGGAAAGGAATCCCTTCAATAACTGACTGGATGACCTTCTGCATAGCTCCAGGGACTGGGCTTAGAAAACAGGTGGAACCTAGATGGTGGAACTTGCCTTCAGCCCTCTGGGGCACAGAACTTTCATGTGATGAAGGTTCTTCTTCTCTGATATACCACATCTTTGTGTCAAACTGTCCTTTGAGTCAGGAATTCCTGTGCCATAACATATTCAAAAGGGATTTCATATCTAAAGCCATACCACTTGAATGATGCTGCAGAAATCTGGAGGATATCTATTTCTCTGGAAACCTACAAAAAAAGAAAAAAAGAGAGAGAGAAGATGCCTTGCATCTGTGGAAAAAAGCAAAACAAGCTGAATGTGTTCATGTTGTGTAACAACAAAAGAAGGGAGGGGAAAGAGAACACACATTGAAATTGCCGGGCTCAGGCAATCAAACACATTGCAATTTTGGTCGTGCTTTGAAGGAAATTTGTCTAGCCTGCCTCATTTTGGAAAAGATGTCTCTCCCAACCATTCGCTATGCCCAATAGCTCTTCCGCACTCAATTAACTGAGGACAACTGATCAGTCTGAAACTGTATCTGTTTCTTTTCATAAAGCATAGGCTGTTGACAGCTGACATGACTGTACACACCACTGCTGGCTGAGGCGCTCTGTTGTCATCTTGGCTGTGCGACTGCCAAGAGGGAGAGGCCAGTAATCTCTGCTGACTAGTTTGTCCCCTTTCCTTCATTTCTGTCACTGTGCCTCCAGCAGGCTGTCTTTTGTCACTGCTGCCACGGGGAACATTCAGAGGCAAGGGCCTTCTTCCCGTTGGTTGGCTGCCACTCTTCACGCATGCACAACTGACTTGGTTGTGCCTTTGGACACCAAACAACTGCTTGCACTTATCAACAGACATAATGCCAGACAAAAGGAGACACGCTAAAGAATGGGAGAGTAGGGGGAAGGGAAAGGGTGGAGAAGAATGGCAGAATGTTATTGTAAAAGATGGTCGGGGTGAATACATTAGAAATCCAAATGCAAGAGCTGAGATTTTTAGCAGTCAGGCTGAGAAGTTCTTACTATACATTAGGGATGAAGAATCATTGGCCCTCCAGTCCTAATTATTGGTCACGATGGTTTGGAGCTTCCAGAAGTCCAAAACAATTGGAGTTCAACACATTTTGAAGGGCCAAGTTTCTCTCTTCCCTGTTCTGCAGCTATGTGTTGGTTTAATATTTTCTTAGAAAGTATTCAGTGGCACCTAATTTCTAAAATGACAAATAGCAACTCCAAAACTTTCCTGGAAGCTGCAACCTTTATCCTAAAACTCATTGTTACTGTTAAAATTTCACATGTTGGGCTACTTGGTCCATCCCACTTTCTCATAACGTATTCTGTAGTGCCTAGAAGTGTGCCTTCTTTCCATGATCTGAACTTGTCTGATTTGAGTCTCAGAATAATCCCTCTTTAACTATGATCCACTGCTCCACAGGCCATTTCAAATAAACTGATTTAATGGCAGGAATATTGATGGCTGGAAGGAGATAGGCATGAATTAATCTAATTACAGGGTGGATTTTTTCGTATATAAAAAAGTCAGTTCAGATCAGATCAGACAATGCCTCAGGAATTATAGTTTGTGTGTCACTATTTTCTCTGCCTTGTGTTGATCTCATTCTAGTAGTGTTAATTTAGCAAGAGAAGGTACAAAACTCTCATTCTGTTCCCTTCCGCTCTGCTGTTCAGGGATGTTGCCAAAGGCTAACAGGCACAGGCTAAATATTTCCTGTTCTTCCTTTCTCTTAATATAACATTTTGTATGCTTTTTTGTACAATATATGTTTATGTGTTTGGGGTGGGGGGGCTATCTTCATCCAGTACATGAATTGCTGTCCTCAACTTTTTCAAACACACATTTTTATGTGCATCTTAATATACACATTTTTATTCAGAGTTTTTGAGCCAAGAAGTACATCCAGTGCATCCAGTGTGTTCTGACGAGCATATTAGTCTGAGAAGTGTGAATTAGGTCAGTTGGCTTAAAAATGCAGACCAAACAAAATCCTCTAGAAAATTTCCCCATTTGAAACAAAACAAAAAACAAAAACAAAAAAAACATACAGGCCTGACTTAGCTGAAAGACTTTGTTCAGGTAACAATTCATTGCATGCATTAAGGGAAAATATAACGTAATCCCAGAGAATACAATTAAATAATTTAATGCACAACCAATATAAAACAACGACAACAAAAACAGCCTTGCATTCGTTTATTTCCCATCTTCTAAAATACAGCTCAAATTATCACAATTATTATTTTAGATGATGTTTTCAGAGATCATAGCTCTAGTGAATTCAACTTTGTTAAAAATTTGATGATGATAAGCCTGGGGAATTATCCCAGCTGCCTGAGCATGGTGCATGAGTGATGTGCTAGTGACATTCCTTAGCATTTGATGTATTCTGTGTAGCAAAACCATTGACTGCTTCAACCCAAGACTAATTATTCCAGTTGGTCCCTGATGGATGTTGCCTACAGCACTCCAGTGTGGTGAAAGGCAGTACTACAGTAATGATTCAGGGGTTGCATTCCCTCAAGAGGCAAGGAAGAAAGGCCAGGAAATTTCACAGGGCCAAAGAAAGGAACATGCTTCACCAAGGGGCGGTTCAAGTCCTGCCCGCCACAGCAGGCTTCTGTTCAAGTTCACCTTGAGCAAAATGCAGAGGAGCCTATTAGCTGCAAAGGATAATGGGCTGGGTTGAGATGCAAAGAGACAGAAGGGGAGAGAGAAAGAGAGAGAGAGAGAAGGAGGGGAGGGGAAAAAAATGAGTGCAAATCCAAATGTCGATTTGTAGACATAGTGAGGAGAGCCTGCTGGCTGACAGGCTGATTTATTGGATTCTTCCAGTTAATCACTGCCGGCCTGTGGCCAAACGGATCTCCAGCAAAGCTGAAAGGCAGCCGAGGGAAACAGGCTTATAAGCATAAAGCCGCATAATGGTGTTCAATGAAGTGTGAGACTTTTAGTTCAGTCTCACTGAGCCGGCCGCACCGCCGGAATGTCAAAGAGGGATTGTGGGTGGAAAAATTATGGATTTAAACTGCTAGCTGTAAATGAGGTCAATATGTCTGGTTCATAAACAGTCCGAGCCTATTCCAAGAATGCAGTGAGGGGGAAAATTAGCGTGAAGCCAACGCTGTAGACAAACCTCATTGAGATATAATTGCGGCTATAAATACAAGCGAAAAGCTTACTGAGTGCAATAAAGTACAGACATGCTTTTTTATCTCTCCCTCTCTTTCTCTCTCTGTCTCTCCACCCCCATCTCATTCCTCCTCCTTTGAATCTATGCATTTGTTAAATGTTGTGCATCTATAATGTTCCTTCCCACCCAACCTCCCCCCAACTCCCTACCGCATCTCCCTCTCCCTCTTGTGACACCCAGTGTTGAAATTAATTGAGTGTTCTTGATCTCCCATTCCATTTTATTCAGCTGGGATTGGAAAAAATCAAAAGAGCACATCTAAAGCATTTTCTTCCCCTTTGCTTTTCTATCTGAATCAAGTTGAAATGTGTTTTTCCCTCTCAGTTACTTTTTTTTTTAAAAGAAGAACCCCACATCTTTCTTTACGTATAATTAAAAAAAGTAGAAAGCCTTTTTTTAAACTGATACATCTGTTAGATCATTTGAATCTCAATATAATGAGGTGACATCAAAGACAAGGGCTGGTTCCTATAGAGTGCTCTTTTTTTGGTGAGATACCTCATCTTTGCTCATGAAAGATTGATTTTAAATTAAGATGATGTTTCCTGTTTTTTAATGAAAGACATCCTCCCCTCCTCCTCCTTCTCCTCCGAATCAACTGAAGTCTATTATTACTGTTTGTTATACCCTGAGCTGAAAAGGACAGGGGAGACAGATGCTAGCAACTTGATTCACTCAGAATCCAATACAGTAATAAATTAAAGACTAATCGCTGCGGTCAGGTGGTATTTCCCCTAAAGTCAATTGATTTAAACGGCAGTAATTTGGCTAGTAAGGCTAGTCCTGTTTAAATTAAACCCATTAATATAATAGCGGTGATGTTGGAAGGAATCCATCTGGTAGCGGAGCGTTTCCCGGTCAGTGGTTTAATAACTGGACAGGGATGCCCTGCAAATACAGCATCCAAATAAACAACAACTGGTGATTACAGCGAGAGCCGACAGCAGAAAAGAGCACGGAGGATACTGAAAAAGAAGATAATAGCCTCTGCCTCCTCCTTCAGGCTCCACAGTGCCCGTCCTGTAGGGCTCAGAGTGTTCCTTCTAAAATGAATGAACAGAACGGCATGCTGAGTAATACATGTTGGAGGGAGTGAATACATTAATGCAGTTGTTTTCAAAGTTCCTGCCTATGAAGGCAGGGCCCCTTCCACATCAACTGATCTGCCAAGAAACTGCTCACTATATGCCAAGGAGAAGCTCTGGTGTCATGTGTTGGGTAGAGGATTCTGAAGCACTGTCGAGAGCAAGGATGGACAAAGTGCAGTTCTGAGGCCATGCAAGACAACCCAAAGCTGTTTTTATAGTCCTTGTCCCACCCAAACGCTTTCCATTACTACTTCTTTTTCTGGCCATAAAAAGGGGAAAATTGCTGCTTCTGGAAGAATTCAGATGTAATCATTCATTTTTTTACACAGTTACAGCTCCTTAAACAGTTGAACATTTTAAAATACTCATTTTTCACACTTTCCAACCTCCAATGTTTAAGCCTTTCTTTGCATTTTTGAGCAGCCTGTCCCAGGAACAAAAAATTAGCCTAAGAATCACTGCAGTGGACCATTTTGGTCTAGGGTATACTCCTAGTTTATGGGGACATGACTCAGAGCTCTTAACTTTTGTCACACCTTTACAAACTGAAGAGTGCACCTCCAAATGCACTGAAAACCCTCCTATTATTGAGCATTCTGTAAGAAAATCAGGTTAAGCCTTTACTTCTTGTAAAGCAGCATGCCCATGATTACTGATCTTCTCATAAAGAATCCTAATAAGTATGCAAAGTGCCTCAAGTTTTCCTAGAAACACAGTTTGAAAATTGCTGTATTAATGGCCAGCAGAGGACAGTTACATCTAGCAAGTGGGATAATGGTAGTACATTGTCCAATAGCTGGGTACAGTGGTTGTTCAGGTGAAACTATCATAAGTTGTCTTCTTCACACCACACACTCACAATTGTAACTCAACACTTTATTGTGCAAACCAATTTTTGAATGTTTTCCTGGGCATTTGAGAAGACATGTTGTATCAAGTCAGTTCACCACAACAAAATGGATTGGGGGGGGAGGAGTCAACTTTTGATGACTTTACAATGTCAAAAACACCCTTTAATTCTGGGGGGGTGGGGGAAGAGTTACACATTTATGCAATCTTTTCTTTTCGAAGTAATAAGAGGTTTGTTGCTGTGTACCTTCAATTTACGGCAGCCCTAAGGCAAACCTATCATGGGTTTTCTTGGCAAGATTTGGGGGTGCGGTGGGGGTTACCTGGCCTTCCTCTAAGGCAAACCAAGTGGGTTTGCATGCCCAAGCAGAGATTTGAACCCTGATCCCGAGAGTTGGAGTCTAGTACTCAAACACTGCACTTATATTGCTCGCCTTCTTTTTCTTTTTTAAAAGCATTTTTAAAGTCATGTGAAATAGATTAGGCTGAAGAATAGCGAGTTGCCCAGTTCCATTCAAGATACTTCATAGATGAGGTTGGTTTTATCAATTCGCAGAGTGAGGCAGCTATAGCAGGCTACTGAAGTGAGGGAACTGAAAGGTTAACAAATAGTTGAATTAATTTATTATTATTGTATCTTTTTTCCTTTCCACTATAAAAAGACAAAAATGCTTTTGAGGTTTTCTGCCTAAGGGGCCACAGCAAACTGGTCATCTTTGTGCACTGTACATTCACCTGAGACAATTTTGGTCCAGCCCTGTGAACCTTGGTTTCCACACCAAAATTCGTGATCTGTGTCCCTAACATTTGGTCAGAATAAACTTTAATGTTTCTCCCCACATCCCAAGTTTTCTTTTTTTAAACACTCATCCTAAGAAAGAGTTCTGAAGGACCTAAATGCTCACGTATTTCATTAAGAAACTATTTTAGTGGTCCAAAAATGGTTTTACTGAACTCTGATATTTTATTCTGGTTATGAATCACACAGATTTTTTTTTTTTTTAGTTGAAACATTGGCCTACTGGTTTCATTTAAGTTTCATGGTCCCACTGAGGAAAAGGCAAACTCCCAGAAGTTAGCAGCTTAAGGTTTGAGGGGTGAGGGAGACGAGAGAAGGAGCTTCAAGTAAATGGTCCTGCCACCCCAGGACAAAGGGTTAAACTTAGGTTCAGCTGTTTTGTTTTTTTCTCATCATGCCTTTAATCCTCCTGCTGTTATTAGCAAGAATCCATTCCTTTCCAGACGGGTACTGGTTCCCTCTCCCCATCCTCTGGAATTGGCACAAAAAGAGACAAGAATTTTTTCATTTGCTTGTTTTGTTCTTGTTTAAAAATTTTCATAAAGGTATTTATTGCCCTTCTTGGTTTTTGTGGGTTTTCACAAAATTTATTGTAAGATTCTGTTATGTATAAATGCATTCTGTCCTTACTGAAATGATCTTCTATGTGTGTGTGTGTGTGTGTGTGTGTGTGTGTATTTTCCCCCAGCTTACACAAAATAAAATACTTATTTTATTTTCCTGGCTGTTGTCTTTAAAGACAAAATGAAAAAAGGTGATTTTTCTTTGTTTGTGTATTACCAAATACCTGTTGTCAAAAAAAGCATCCTCCCCCTCCAAAAAACCCCACAGCATTCTTGACATGTCCAATTAAAGTGACTTGTATCTTTGCAATCTGTCATCTTTTTACCAAGCAACATCTTTATTTTATTTATATAGACTTGCAGATAGATACAGGAATATATACATATACAAGCAGTATAGCTTTACATGTATATATGCATATGCACATGCAACTTGACAAACAAGCAAATAAATACTCTATACACATTAATACATTCTGCATTGTGCCCTTTCATAAATATGAACTTGTGATGGTTCGAAAGGGTGGCATACTTTATTTTCATGAGTTAGGAACGACTGCATAACTCATGAGTGGCAAAGGAGAGCTGGGCTGCTAATGGATTGTGTGCAGGCAGCCTTAGTGAATGAGAATAAAAATCCATTATGTAGCCCATCATAATATATAGATATAGATATAGATATAGACACACACACACACACACACACACACACACACACCATACCAGAGGGTTATGTCTGCAGAGTAACTAAAGTTTTGGTTAGAGCTAGCTGAAATAATTAATACAACTGAAGAAATAAAAAGATTTATAGCCTGTGTGTATTTCCCACCAGCAGGTTCTAAATATGTATTCAACACACAGTCAACACACATACTTTCACATTCAGAATATGGTATATATTTTTCCCCTTGATCTGTTCCTGGGAATTACTTCAATTGAAACCTTCCATTCCTTGGATATTAGGGACTTTGATATATTCATCAATTTACATATCTGTGTCTCTGTCTGTCTGTCTGTCTATCTATCTGAGGTGGTGTGTGTGTGTGTGTGTGTGTGTGTGTATGTATATGTGTGTGTGTACACACACACACACTATACATCCCTTTGGCAGCAAGTTTCTAAAATACAAGAGATTGCTGAAGACAAAGAGCAACAGCTGAAATACGAAACGGACCTGAAATCTGATGTGAACTGGCCATGAGGTTTGAATGGGAATATCTAACAATAGCACTGATGGCTGATGCAGACTCAGGAGGTGTCCATTTTCCCATAGGAACTGGTCTCACCACATTTCCCAGTCAGTCTTCTGTTATAGAGCCAGGCGTCACTTGTTGGGCCAGCAGATAGTAGATCCTCTTCCCTCTTCCTTTTGAGGACAGCTACAAACAAATGAACAAACAGTTGCGTAGGGACGTGGGGGCGGAGCGGGGGATTCACCCCAGGCGGCAATGTTTTTGGGGCATCCCGGCCCGTAGTCATGCCCCTGCGAGCCCTGGCCATGCCCTCATGAGCCCTGGCTATGCCCCTGTGTGCCCTGGCTATACCCCCACTCGCTGCAGCCACACCCCCGTACACAGTGGCCACACCCCTTGCACTGTAGCTCTGTCCCCTCCCGCCCCCCCTCCACACACTCCAAACTCCACTTGGTATTGAGAGGCGGTTCTGAGGGAGTTGTAGAGATGGGTGTTTCTGTGTGTGTTCATGCATTTGGGCAATTATTTGCATGCTTTTCATGCAAACATTGTCTGAAAAGCATGACTTTTTTTAAAAAAAATTGGGGGTTTGATGCTTTGAGAGATTGTGAGGGTGGCTTCAGAGGCCAACAAAAATGGGATCCAAGGGCCATCTGCAGCACTCTGCTCACAGCACAACCAAGCAGAGATAAGAATGGGGATTTTAAAAGCCATTTTCTCAAGAAACCATGAGTCTTCTCCAGGCCTGAAGAGCACTAGCTATATCTTCATCTCAAATGATTCTTCTCTTCATACTCCTGGAAACAACACGTGCAAATAATGGGTTTTTGCATACCATTTGGTTGTGTAAATATATTCTAACTAAACTGTAAACCCCATGTTACACTAACATAGAAAGCTGGTGTGGTGTAGTGGTCTGAGTGTTTGGACTACAACTCTGGAGAACAGGTTTTGAATCCCCGCTCAGCCATAGAAACTCACTGGCTGACCTTGGGCAAGTTACATTCTTTCAGCCTCAGAGGAAGGCAAATGCAACCCCCCCTCCGAACCAAATCTTGCCAAGAAAACCCTGTGATAGGTTTGCCTTAGCGTTGTCGTAAGTTGGAAATGACTTGAAGCAACACAGCAACAAAACTAGCACAGAGTTTCCAAGGAAATAAGAGAGAAACAGTTGAAAGGAGTAATTCTTAATTGGTCTTGTGCCCTACATCACTTTGCCCAAAACATATTCAAGTTATGAGTGTAGAGTCTTTAATTGGTCTAAAGTATTGGTGTTGTTTTTTCCAATTGAAAGCATTGATGGAGTAGCATTTTAATTATGGTGGAAACGCAGGTGAGTTAGCGGAGATGCTGTAATGATGTCTTTGCCTAAATATAAAAATGCATCTTCTTGACAGTGTGAAAGGCTTAATTAGGATGCGAGAAAGAGGGATAGCAAAAGTCACCTGCAAACTGTACATTTGAATCAGGTACACAGAACACATACAGCCATATTTAAGAGAAATTGCGCTGTACTCCTGACTGGAAAAAAAAACTCCATATTTTAAAGCATTGTTTGGTTTGATGTTTCACTTCTCTGCCCCTCCCTCCTCCCACCATGGGGTTATCATAAAGCAAAACTCTCCTCCCACTTTCAAAATGACTCCCTAACTGATTCTATCTGTTGTGACAACCTGGAGTGATTGCCTCAGGTTAGATATAGCAAGTTGGAAAGGATGCTAAGATGCCAAAAGAAAAACAAAGATTAGTCTCCCTGCCTCCAACCTATTTTGGAAGAATGAATTCCAATTCAATCTCAGCACCCTGAACTGCAGACCTTTGTTTAAAAAAAACAAAAAGAGCAAAAAGATTGGATATCAACATAAGCCAACATAAATACAGTTGCAATAAGTTATTTTACTTTAAAATTTGGCATTTCTGTGAATCGTTTCAGAATACTGAAGGTTTTGCATTCTTATCTCATTATCTTCTCAACAGGCTTCTGTAGTAGGCCCAGTGCCTTAAGCACCGTATTTTGTACCTTTGAAAATGGTGTGAAGTTGCCCATTCCATTTCCTTACAAGGCATAATCGGAGGGGACAAGAGTGTGGAAGGCATGATATTATCCCTAAAGGCCTGAATGTACCCATGAACTGAACCTTGCTTAGCCTCAATATAGAAACATATACAGCCTTTTGTCATCGTAAAGGTAAAAAGATATGCGCCTTCTATTACTATGGCCCTGAAAGGATTCAAAATTTTACTCTAGATTCTTTAGAGATCAAGAAAGGTGAAGTGGAATATATTTATCACACTGATAAATACATACCACAAGAAAGATGAAGGAGGCATAGGAACTCTGGCCAAGAGAAGCATTGTTGTATTAAGACAAGTTTCTCTGAATTGAGGTGTATGGAAACATATAACTTAATTTAAATGTGTTTTAAAGAATTACACAAAATAGACGTTGCTGGGGGACTGAAGGAATGCTAATACAGATTTTTAAAAGATCTATTTCAAAGCTTAAATTGCTTAGCAGAGCTGTACTCCTCAAAATTAATCCACTTCTATCACCTCTAATGCATATACCCTTCAATGTACCAGTATTATTAAGAGATATGATAATTGAACAATATAGAAAAACTGGAAATGATGGTCAAAGGAGAAGATTCCAGTCCTTGGTCATCAAATAATTATTGAGTCCCAGGCTGGCAGAGACTTGAGAAGAATATGTCAGGCCTTATCAGGCAAGGGCTGCAAATTTGAAGCACGTGTGCTTAATGACACGAGCATCTTTGTTCAAGTTGCAAGCAGAATCAAGGTGAGAAGAACTTTCTTAGAGCTCGTCCCACCGTGTTTCTATCCTTCTGACTCAGGGTAATCCAAAAAAACCCCAAAAACAAAACAAAACAAAACCAAAAAACTCTGTTTTGAAGGGCTGCTGCGGGAAAGCTGCTGTTGAGGTGCAAAAGTCCATTCCCACAAAAATGTTCGGCCAAGAATGATTCCTTCTGGGGGAGTTTTCCTATCTCAAGCAGTAATTTTTCTATCAGCAGCCCTTAAAAGTCATCTCTATGGGTTATTCAAAGGGATTGTTTTGGAGTGCTGCACCCAGGCTGAGATATATCCAGTAAATAGCAAGGTGTGAAAAAAACTAACATTCTTTATGGGCATGCGCAACAGCCCTTGAGCTTTTGGAAATATTCAGAGAAGATTCTCATGCAATGGATAGTTTTGAATGGAATACAAAAATATTCACGTACCTTTTGGCACATTTTTCTATGTTTTTCTATGTTCTCTCCCTCTCCTTCTCCCCCTCTCTCTGTGTGTGTGTGTATAAAGTTAAACAGTTCTATTTACCAAACTAACAAAAATGAAAAAAAAAATGGTGGAGAGAAGGTGATTTTTTTAAAAAAAATCTCACTGAATGATAAAAGATCTAATGTTGGTGAGATTTGTTTTTTAACTAGGTATCTCAATACGTTAAGATACCTTTTTCATCAAGAATGAGAAAATTTGTTAATACAGTAGGTCTTCTGTATCTATGGGGAATATATTCCTGCACTTATACTGTGAATAATGAAAAATGCAGATAATGAAATGCTCTCTTTTTTTCCCCCCATGAAATGAATGATGTAGGTATTGAGATGAGTATGCAGCTTGGAGAGGAGGGTCTGAAACTGGACGGGATCTTAGAATCAAAGAGAAAGAAGGTTTTGTAGCCATTATTTGCAGTCCAGAGCCAAAACATAGAAATGAACAACATGTGGTCCAAAAGGAGGTGGGAACAAAATGTTTTTGGACTGCATTTCAGCATGGATAAGTGAAACTGCACGTACTGGTCACATGGATATGGGGCATCTACTGTATTTTTTACATCCTTATAAAATGATATCAGACATTGGTAAAAGCAGAATTGTTTACAATGTTTTAAAATCTACAGCTATGACTGTATTCTTCTTCACAATAGTACTCAACTTTGTAACAAACAGCAGACCAAGTCATTCACTTGTCATAATACAGGAATGTGTCTGTTATAAAGTTCTTTTTGTTGTGAAAATTACAAAGGGACTAAGATTTTCAATCATGGACCGCAGAGGGGAGGACCAAGCCTTCCTGAGACTCAGCTGGGGAAGGTGATGATCAAAATGGTCCAGCAAAATTGGACCATCAAGACTCCTATATAGTTGAGTCTTCTCAGGAATTATCAGTTAGAAGGGTACTAAATAATCCTTATTTTGCTATTGATTTCATGGTAGTCTGATTGTTACTACCTTCAGTTGGATGATGATGGTGGTGATCATGACAACAATGAGGAGGAGGATTTTCATTGCATTCTATTGTGGTTTCTTTGTTTTGTAAAAACATACCTACAAGTAGTCAAAATTAATAATAACCAGCTTGCCAATGTTGGGCCCCACTATCTTAAAAACAATTCTGGGATTCCTGTTTTCAGTGGAAGGAGTAACAATACTATCTTTAATTCACTTTATAAATCTGACTTGTGCCTTCTTCACACTCACCTCTCTCTCTCTTACATTCTTGGCTGGAAAATATTTGGTTTCCAGACATAAAGCTGGTTTAATAAAATTGGCCTTCTTCCTAAAAGTTTACCTGTGAGAACCCTGAACATAATAAAATCAGATTATGAAGGGAATCATATTTACCAGTAATAAATCAAATCTTGCAGACATCAGTTAAGTTTCCCTTACTGCTCTGGGACAATATCAAGTGTGCATACATCAATAACGGAGGTACGAGAAATATATTTCATAAGTTTGGTGGGGAGGATGAGGGAAGAATTTCTCATACACTTGCTGCACCATTATGAGCAAAGATTTTGTGATGTGAGCATTATGATGTACAAAGTGGCTTTGCTCCTACATATAATAAGTGCTGCATGCCAAACCCACAAATGTAATGGAATTTGCAGATCATTTCTTGCCATTAAATGCAGGTTATTGTTTTCAGGAAGAGAGCTGCTTGCAGCTTCATCAACAATATGTAATTTTAAAGAGCCATCCTCCTCTTCCTTCTTCTCTTCACACTTTTCAGTGCCAAGCAGTTTCTTTTAAGTGATAACACAATAACATTTTCAAATAAAAGCAGTCATAAATTTGCATGGGCCAATTTTGGCTGTGGTTTTAAAAAGGAGGAATTCAAAAGCATCTTCTCTAATGTCAGGTTACTAAGAACTTTGTCTGCAGAAGCTGGCTTCCACATGGCTGTTTTCTTTATCCAATTGGGTTGTGCATAAATCTTGTGTCAGAACTTGGAATGGATATTTGTTTGGAATGCAACTCCCCAGAATAGGGAGGATTCTCATCATCCAAAAAGGTAACTTTTCCAAGCATTGCCCTTCATGAAAAAAGACAACCATAATGAAAATATTTTAATTCCATATACATCATTATTTCACAAGCAAATTGTTCCTCTACTCCCATATTCACTGTGTGACTTTCAGCAGCTTATTTATTACAACTGGCTCTGCTTCATTTGTCAAGTATGGGATGTACGGATTTGGCTCAGTGAGGATGTTTTGCTTCAGACCTGGCCCTGTTCCTTCTGAAAAGGAGATCATCTGGCAAGAGAACCAAGGAAGTCTCCCTTATAGGTAACAGTGATGTACACTTTCATCTTTGGGATGTTTATAATCTTGTGGATAAAAGAAATGCTTAAAAGGACTGATGCATTAATTTCATTTCATAATACCTAAA